>JAGSMZ010000009.1:1597500-2197500 GCA_029286645.1 Papilio protenor
CTAAAAACAGCAAAAACTATGCACGACAAACACTTTCATACGTGTACATTATCTAAGTTGTATGTCCGTTCTACGACAAAAAGTGCAATGAGACGGACGGCGTAATCGATCTATTCCCTTTCTAGCTCCATTTCAAAATACACTTTCTCCTTAGATCTACATTACGTCCGTAGGAAACATTTGTATCCGTCGTTATAACGAATATCCGTTTAGTTCTTGACCAAATACAATACGATAAAAAACAACACTTAATTAACAAAATCCAATAAGAATCGATAAAGTCATAATAAAACATATAAAACCTACTTTTAACAAACCAACTAGCCAACAAAAATACAAACTTTACAGTAGTCAGTATTATCCTTCGTAGATATATATCTTACATACACAGCAAGTTTTAACCAATCCTTTTGGGCTTATCACATATCGTTATCAGGTCCGGTACTCGAATGCTCGCTTCCAAATCCGCAATCCCGGCAGTACGACGACCCTGGCCTTACTCCTTCTTTTATATATGTTAAGCTACCGCTTAACCGCAATCCCATCTGAAGAATGTGATGATGCAGTCGAAACGAAGTACGCGCTAGTTTAATAAGTAGATGTTTTCTCTTCTTTTGAAGGCCTCCACGTCATATTTGGGCGGAAAAACTCACTTTCCCCTTATTATAAACAAGTAAGGGCATTGAAATTATAGATCCCAATCACGATATTAAAGCCAAAATTTTAGGGATACTTTATTCTCGATATAACTCCAATAAGGAAATCTACTCTAATAAGGCAATAATCAAACTAAAGAAAAAACAAAAGATATTCGTGAATTCCTTAACATTATTCGTATTCAATAATTTATTCTTAGATAAATATTGATGTTTTCCTAGTATATATCTAATAATTTTCACAACACTGACATGTTACAGGAAAGAATGTATAAAATTTATAGTAAAAAAAAATACGTCAATTCAGGGCAAAAGTTTTTCAAAAGAAGTCGGTCAAAATAGACGGAATAGATGTATTCTAAACATGATTCATATTTAATAGTACTTATGTATAATTTATGTTTATATAGGCCTATTGATATTAAATCTAGAATTATTATCAAACACAACAAGCTAAAGCTATATGCAAGTGGAAGGTGCTAATAGACTGCAAGTAACATAGTCAAGTCATAACTAGACCGAGGTTCAGAATTGCACCATAGCATGGGAACAACACTTAACAATTGAGGCATCATAGTGCGAGCATTGATATTCAATGTCGACTACAAATTAGTCGGGTTTTCGCAACTTTTACTTTGTTGGCTTGTTTTGTTTTCAATGCCGAAACTTTAGAAAACCTTATTGCTGTCATCTCATGCCCTTTGGCAAAACAAAGGCAATAATGTAACTGTTAAGAGGCGTCCAATCTCTCCTTTCTATACTTAAGTTTCTTTAAAAGTAACACTGATAATTATAATCATACTAGCTGTCGCCCGCGACTCCGTCAGCGTGAAATTAAAAAAAAACAAAAGTGAGTAGCCTATGTGTTCTTCCAGAGTATTCTCTACGTCTATGCCAAATTTCATCGAGATCCGTTCAGCCGTTTAGGCTACAAACTCTAACAAACATCCATCCATCCATCTAAACTTTAGCATTTATAATATTAGTATGAAGTATGAATTCAATATGATGAATGTTTGTCATTACGTATCTTGATCTTTGGCACAGATATAGATCGTAGTCTGGAAGAACACATACGCTACTTACTAAGATTTTTATAACACCACGCGAACGAAAACACAGGCAAAATCAATCCACATAAAGTAAAACTACACATTCTAAAACCAGGTAGATTATTATAAAAACATTCTAGACGTTTCAATAACATTTTTATATAACGGAATAATTTTATCAATATTGATTGACTCTGAGCTTATTATAAAGATAATCAAAATATAAAGCATCAGGCGATTATATGCAAAGTAAAACACGGATACAACCAGTTATGACACGGCATCCATTGGTCGGAATGTTAGGAATCCTAAACACACCTCGGCATCGCCGAGACACAGATGCGTCTAGGATATGCACACGCTACATCCGCTTCTTAATTTATATCGATGTAAACGGCACTTAATACCAGTATATTTAATACAAATAGCAATATGTAGATAACATATTTTCCTCCTTAGTAAAGGCAAAAAATCTACACGCGGAGGGGCCATGAGTTATGAAAAAGGGGGGGAGATAACCGTCAGGAAGACTATTAAAAACCTATTGTTTCTATACACATTATTTCCATTTTTCAAGGACATATTTTAGTACAGGTTTTTTTTGTTTTTTTTTTTTAATATTAGTAGATTTTTGTTAATTTACTAATATTTCCTTTAACTATTCCAACTAAGCTCTAGGCTTGTGCTAGGATATGGTTCACGACAATAGTCGAATGGCGGGATTCGAACCCTCGACCGCAAGATCGGTAGTCCGTACCCCAAACCATTAGGCTATTGGCGCTTTTTAGTGACGTTGAAACTCACGCTGTCATCAGGTAAAAAGTCGTTCAGTCTGGATTTAGTTTTTTACATTGCTGCGCCTTATGCAACTGTTTATAAGCAGTTTACCTTCGAATCTATAAATCGTATCACAGCGTAATATTTTCCATTTTAGGTTTAATCGATAAATCTGCAGCACAATTTATCACAGTGTACTGAGCAAACTATAGTACAGCATAGATTTAATTCTATCTCTAGTACAATAAAAATATCAGATGCAAGTGAATCATATAAATTACACTAAGAATATTTTCACACAATTTTTTTATTAACTTTTATAGGATTTGAGCATTATTTGTTGTCAGTTCTATATGTTTATAGGTCAACAATAGAGCACGTAAGCTGTCCGCTGTCAACCGCTTGATGTCAATGTTTGTGAAGAAACCAGGTCACAGGCGAAGGCCTTCAAGGTTGTTCATATAAACGTGTAGATATTTTATAGTCATTTTCCTATAACTCTCAATTTTACATCTTGTTATACGATCATAAGGATAATTGTTACGCAATATTAAGAAATTCAAGTAAAATCGTTTATTATCCTTAACCACGACAATATGAAATGAGATCTGATAGAAAATAACTTTTGAGAAACCCCTTATGTTAGATCAAAATAATAGTATTGATAAGAATATCAAGTTGGACGTATAGCAACTGTATTCTTACTTAGTCATTCTGACGCAGAAACGACCACGACTACGTTTTTTAAAAACAAACCATGTCCTAAAGTGGGACACATACCTTTCATGTCCACTGGACATAATAAAAAAGGACATAACATTTTATCGGCTAGCAACACGGACACATCCGGGTGGCAGGCGATGTCCGATAAACCAATGCGCCCAAAACCTCACGATTATATCATTATATAATTTAGGCAGACGCCGACGTCTGCGGTCCGGCGCCTGCGGGATGCTGCGGCCCTTACCATTGTACATACATTGTAAACAAAAATTATAAAATGACCTTCACACTTATGACTCCGAATTTGTGCCGTACAAACGGGTTCGGGTCCCGCGGCACAACCTACCCTTGAACTACGATTGCACCGGAGGGCATAAATTGTAAAGTGAGGGGAAATGGTACTCACCAGCTCGTTGACTTGCCTCACCTCCTTCAGGTGCCTGGTCTCAGTCAGTGTCAATCGAGTCAAAGTCTGGTTCTGTCAAGTCAATAGGCGCCACCGTGAAGATGCACCGCAAAGAATAGAAAACGCGAAACCGAATTTAGCGACCCTGTTCGCTACCGAAATTGACACGCCCGTTGTGTCCTCGCGTTATCAAGCAACCAACTTCTATGACCTATTCGCACACGTGTTCCCGACCGACTCGCTTGGCTGCTTGCTGACGACTCTTTTACCGCACACCTCTCCGCAGGCCCCGCGCCCGTCCGTAGCGGAGAGGGATTTTCCATCTACCCGCCCGTGCGGGATAAATAAAATAAACGCGCTTACCCGCACTAAAAACGGGGCGCGAAATTCAAAATATGTTCGCCACCGAATGTGGCGAACCAGTACGATCTGTACCGAACAGTCCCCCGACCCAGCCAGACCATATCTGGCTGCGTCCATAAAACCCGACAAAATAAAATACCGAAATAAAACAAACACCGAAATTAAAAACCAAAAAAAATTAAACTGAAAATCAAAAAACCGAAATGAAACAAACTACTGGGAGTCGGGGGAGAGTTGCCACTGCTCGCTTTAACCAAGTTCCAAACCTGTGCAACAATCCAATTCGCGTTATCCGATCCGCGAATGGTAGCCGTACCGGTTGATCCGCAACCGTAAAGTTCCGTACTGGTTGATCCGCAACCAGATAGTTCCACCAACCGTGTTTAGACAATGCATCCCTATAAACCCGAGTCCAAAACCGAGCGCGTGGTTACCTGAACTCCGAAGAGAACCGACGCGAACCTGAGCGGTGGACATTAAAACCGTACCCGATGAGATGCATTGCGGTGGATTATATGGGAAACGAATTATCGTTCCCGTCGAATGTTATTGATATGTGATGGTGGGGGGACACTACTCCGATCACATAACTCCTGGTGATCCAATCGATGCGGGCGACGCTGCTCCAACCGAGGCCAGTCCATGAAGTGGAGTGGCGAGTGAGCGCCGACCTCACGAGGCTCTTCTGCCACAGTGTGTGGGGCAATCCGATTATCACGCGCGCCCCCGCCCGTGCACGCTGGTGAGCATTGACTGAGCCGTAGTGGTGACTTAACATCACGGTGACCTGACGTCCGCTGCATAGCTCCAGCCCACTGTTCATCCGCATGAACCCTGTTATGATTAGAAGTTACCCGTCCCTGAGCGGTTAGCGAAGGCGAGCCGTTGCGGTTGCCACAAAGCAGGAGATGATGCCTACCTCCGCACTGACCGCACGCACGAGAAGACTGACAGTGTGAGACGAGGTGGTTCCCCAAGCAGGAATAGCACCAATACCGTTGGCGAGCAATACCCCGCCGAGCTTGCCAACGTAGTTCCCGGAACTTAGGGCAACCCGCAACACCGTGTCCTGTGTCCCGACAATAAGCACATTGCGTGTCCTGTGCCTTTCCTACCGCGGCGTTGAACACCCGAGGTTTACCATGCGCCCACACCGGTGGACGGTATTCATTCCCTGAGGGCCTCGGTCTCAGAGCAACTACTGGAGGCCCTGAAGGGGGAAGGGGAACATTCTCCGTCCGACGACACTCATCCTCCAAAAATAAAATTAACTCGTCGAACGTCGGGAGATGAGTGGCGGAGTCCCCACCGTATTCAAGTTCAAACCTATTCCGTAGGTCGTGCGGTAATTTGGAAAGTACGATATGTAATAATAAAAACGACCACGTGGACACTGGTAGGTCCAAGCCCTTGAGACCGTTTACCGCGATTAACAAGGGGTTAAGAAGCCGCGTGCGCAACGACTGCGCAACCGATATTCGCGGTAGGCCTAAAATGACAGCAACATGGCTATCTGCTATCCGCCGAACATTCTGGTACCTACGTTTGAGTAGGTCCCGAGCGATCTCGTAATTGCCATCCACGAGGCCTAAATGTTGGACAAGGCCCTTGGCCTCTCCCGTCAACGACGCCAACAAATAGGCAAGTTTCTGAGCAGGTGTCAAATCCCTACGACCGTTAACAATACTTTCAAATAAATTGTTAAATGCGACCCATTGGTCCAGGTCCCCGTTAAAACGTGGCAAATCGAGCAGCGGCAATCTACTCATGAGCGCTGGTGACGCTTCCGACTCCGCAGTAACGCGCGCGTCAGCACTACTCGACCCCCTAATGCAACCTGCGGCCTGAATAATTTGATCAGCCAGGTCATCAGCCTGATCAACATCTGCATTTATTTTTGTCATTGCGTCCGCTTCCAAATCAAGCTGAAGTAACGCGCGGTACGCTTCGTACAAATCCGCCATTTGGTCGTCTAAGACCTGATACCTAGCCAGCAGGGCCTGCGCACGATCCGGTCTGGAAATATTTAAAACCGCAGAGCCGAGCCATCGTAAAACGCCTGCTATACGTGCGGTATATTTGCCGGCCATAATTAAAAAAGTACAAAAAAAAAAAACGAAGGTAGAAAAATAACGACTCACTCCAAAATTCCGCCGAATAATAATGGCCGTTAAAAAAATAAAATCAAAAGTGGGTAGATAAATTACTACACTCCACTTACTAATTACACTATAGAAAATTATACCGTAATAAAAATAAACCTAATTAAAAAACCAACCGCAAAGAAAACAAAAATAAACCGTAATAAAATATAAAATAAATAAAACACAAATTAACCTAATAAAAAAAACCGTTATAAAAAACCCTTATTTAAACACTAGAAAAACCGTTACAAAAAATCACTAAATTAAATTAAAAACCGTTAAGAAACCCTACACTAAATTATCTAAACTATACAAATCCATTAAACGGAACCCTAAACGCCGTATTAATAATGTTACGCAACAAAGCGTACAATATAATTTTTAACAAAACGAACCTAATGATACCTAACTGTTATATTGTACGGCGTAATTAATATAACAAATAAGCGGTTATTTGTTATATTCCGCGCGATAATAACGTTACAATATTATGCCAACCGATGCAATACGTACCCGAATAACACGTATAACCCGGATATAACCACGCGGTTATAAACTACGTGTCACCTAACCACGCTCTGCTACCATCGATTTGTGCCGTACAAACGGGCTCGGGTCCCGCGGCACAACCTACCCTTAGACTACGATTGCACCGGAGGGCATAATATTGTAAAGTGAGGGGAAATGGTACTCACCAGCTCGTTGACTTGCCTCACCTCCTTCAGGTGCCTGGTCTCAGTCAGTGTCAATCGAGTCAAAGTCTGGTTCTGTCAAGTCAATAGGCGCCACCGTGAAGATGCACCGCAAAGAATAGAAAACGCGAAACCGAATTTAGCGACCCTGTTCGCTACCGAAATTGACACGCCCGTTGTGTCCTCGCGTTATCAAGCAACCAACTTCTATGACCTAATCGCACACGTGTTCCCGACCGACTCGCTTGGCTGCTTGCTGACGACTCCTTTTTACCTATCTTTTACCGCACACCTCTCCGCAGGCCCCGCGCCCGTCCGTAGCGGAGAGGGATTTTCCATCTACCCGCCCGTGCGGGATAAATAAAATAAACGCGCTTACCCGCACTAAAAACGGGGCGCGAAATTCAAAATTATGTTCGCCACCGAATGTGGCGAACTAGTACGATCTGTACCGAACAGAATTATTATATTTTTTAACTCTTATAATTTTCGTATTAAAGACTGTATCGATACTGTTTATTATTATTATTAATCTATACTGTTGTAGCATTTCGTTCTGTGATTAATATTAATTTACTAATTTTAGAAGGTACTATTTATAATTAACTAGCTTTGGCCCGCGACTCCGTCAGCGCTAAATTAAAAAAAAAACAAATGCAAGTAGCCTATGTGTTCTTCCAGACTATCCACTACATCTATGCCAAATTTCATCGAAATTCGTTCAGCCGTTTAGGCTACAAACTCTAACAAACAAACATCCATCCATCTAAACTTTCGCATTTATAATATTAGTATGAAGTACGATTAGATTAAACCATATACAAATCATATGGTTGGAATAGTTTTAATATGAATCAGCTGATAGTAGATATAAATAATAAGTTAATGTACTCGTACATATAATGTAATTTACATAAGTAAAAGGTCATTGTCACGAATACTCACAGTTAACATATTTAAGATCTATTCTTCACGTTAGCAGGCAAATCACAAAACTACACAAGGCATATCACGTTTATATAGTTTTTATGGGTTATTTTACTGCAAGAATAAAGTTTACTAATTCATTACTGATGATTAAACAATATGTTTATTAATTTAATGACCAATACCATTGGAACGTCTGTACACAGAAATAACATATTAAATAAATATTATCTTTATTTGCTAGACCATCACTATATTACTGATATAACTTATATATTTTGTAATATAATATTCCAGTATAAATATCAATGCATACAAACTCCGCACTGAATACAAGCACACAAATCACCGATCGAGAACGCATCGAATCGAATCGATACAAAATCGAGTTCCGTTAGTAGGGGTCGGTGTTGGCGGCAGAGTTATGAAGTGGTCAAACGGTCAAAGCCGAGCGCCGCGGTGTCGCGGAATGCGGTACGGACGCGTCTCGCCGACACCGAACTCGGCACAAACATGATTCCGAGAAAAGGACAACTAAACTTGTAACTCGTGCACCGGTACCACGGCGGCTATCATAAACCCCCATCTTGGGGGAAACCGAAATTATTGTCATTTTTCTGCTAATATGTCACATCTACACATAAGTTAGCATGGATTAGCAACACATAAAACGAAGAGGCTATACACTGCGAGCAGATGGGTCTTAATTCAATAAGAATTCGCTGAACAATTGAAACCAAATGAACATGAATCATTGAGGATCAACAAGTGAAGATAATTGCTTCAAAAATCGTAAACAATACCGCAATTATATCTGATGTAACGTCTCTATACGTAGCTGTATGATTGTTTTTATTTCTTTGCAATTTTCTTGTTTACTGAAGTATAAGTAATATAATAAATATATTCATTAAACAGCACCCAGAATACGTGACTTAGTAATTGTCATATAACCGATACATCCGCGAGTCGAAACGATAGTACATTAGGAAAATATTCCGATCATCTTAAAACTGATAAACAGATATATTAACAGAGCTCACTGATCATAATAAAGTAAATAATAGTACTTAAAAAAAACTAATTATGTTTTTAAATTTGATCTGGAAACACTGTTGACTAAAGCTTATTTAAAGCTTTAAAGCTTTTAAATTTACACGACTTTCCTTGACTAATAAACTGGTCAATCGATTAAAATATTTTCGTAGAAATTCCGATAAACCTTACATTATAATATTTATCTACGCGGATGCAATAAGGCTGTCAATAAATAATAAAAACAAACCCCCAAACAAATGAGTCAACGCGAGGAAATCCCTGACATTCTTCAACAGTGATCGTGGCAAGTTCAAAGGTTATTTCTCTGTTTCACCATATTTTGTTATTTTTTATATTACGTTATTCTCAGCACCATATTTAATTGTTTGTTAAAACGTAAGGCATAGCAGTTCTCCAAAATGACCAAAAAAAAGATTCGTATTAAAAAATGAACCCTTTAAAACTTAACCTCTCAGCTAGTGTGTTATAGTATCAAATATAGTTTATACCGAAGGTTGTTATGTAACAATATTTTATAGTTACAATAACATATTTCACACAACATAATTGGTTATACAGTAATAAAACTAGTGAGAAAAATTACTAAAACAAGTCAAGTTAAGAAAACAATTCACATAGAACCTAAACATTCCGACGAACACGAGAACTTTTTAAAACATTTTCACTAGTTACAGACACTGCATTCTGTATGTTTCCATTGCCAAAACACATCTAAGAAAACATTACGCCAACCCTCATCTCCCAACATATTTTATACTAGCTATTGCTCGCGACTTCGTCCACGTGATATTAAAAAATAATAAAAACATAGCCTATGTGACTCAGTGATAACGTAGATTTTTAACGGTGTAAGAATTTTTGAAATCGGCCTAGTAGTTTCATTTATTTCAATACATACTAAACTACAAATATTTCTTCTTTATAATATTAGTATAGGCAAGGGTTTCGTCAATTGAAATTCGTAAAACAATTATACAAAACTATTAAACGCGTAGTTTCCTTTGGAATTACCAACCATGACCTGACTCCTATAATTAAAGCCGCAACATTAAACATCAAAAAAAAAGTCACAGTATATAAAATGTCTACAAAATAAAACGAAACAAAAACAATGAATAAAAGTATTCAGACGGAGAACACAAGTGGACTAAAGTGTGTGACTAGTGAATTCTTATGAGACGACAAAAAAAGATCCGGGATCGCTCTTGAGATGAGCAAAGATTACGAGTGATTTTATCATATAAGAAAAAAATCATAAGGATTTATACACGTCACTATAAATAATTTGTCTCATCAAACATTGGCATAACATGGACTTTTGGCCAAGAGCTAAATATGTATCAGAATCCACGGAAATATTTACAAATCGGAATATGTCCGAACTGTCTTTTAATAAGTCTATTATGGTAGTTAAATTTTATTTAAATCACATTACTCAAACTGTAGAAATAGACACCTAGAATTATTAAAAGCACAAAAACGATACGATTAAATATAAATTAAACACACTACATAGATAGATCATAGCAATCGAAAATATTAAAGTAATGAAAAATTTCAAATAGAGACGCGTTTAAAAAAGCTCACAGTATGTATCAGCCCTAAATTATGCAAATCTGGTCTCAGTTCCCGTTCTTGTCGACGGCGACCTTCCGAGGACGCGGCCGGTGTCGATGACTCGCGCCGCAACGACACGGGTCAGGCAGACGTAAACATTTCCAGCTGCTATAGTTTCGAGGAAGACAATATTTTTAGAATATGACTATATATACCAATGGTCGGATTAACATTTAAAGCTTAGTTAATATTAGAAATCTTTGATCAATAATAAAACATTTTGCTGAAATAAAAGAAAGACAATTCATTGACTTCCTCACATAGCTTATTTGCATTAAGTAATGTAAGAGAAAATTAGTTTATAATCTAGTCAACTTTATCTCATTCTAAAACACCTCAGTAAATTGCAACACTTTTATTAAAAAAAAATAGTAACACAATTAAATATTTCTTACTTATAATTATTGAAAATAATTTTGGTAATAAAGGCTATAAGCCAGGCTGGGCTAATATGTAAAAAAAATTAAATATAAAAGAAATCATCGATAATATTTAAAAAAGTAAAGTATGCTGTGGCTATCAAGCAAAGACGCACTTCGGCACTAACCATAAAAATGAATTCACTGCAATATTTAAGTTAAATCGACCTCTAGAAAACAATTAATTGAAAATCACATTTTGTTATTTTAAAAATCGAGAGCACACAATTTTGAAAACTTCACAATTTACCTACAACAGAACAAAACTTAAAACAATTCAATATGAACTATTCAAGTACATCACATCACGTACGCACTCAATACAAACAAGATGAGTACATCGCTCAAGTTTAATAAGTGACATCCGTTTGCAGGGAATCGGGGTCCTCCCATCGATTTCGTATCGATGTCGTCGTGGGTCTAAAAGCACGACACGCGGCGCGGCGGCGCGGGGACGACGCCTGCCTCTGTGTGCGTCGCCCACACGCCAGCATCGCGGTGTGCGTGAGCGCTGCGCACGCGCTTACGGCAGAGTATTTACACCGGCGCCCCCTACCACCTCGGCCACTCATGCGCCGAGCAATCTACCGAACACACGTGCACCCCACCAGTGTCCGGCGCTGCGACCCCACGGGACCAGCGACACATTCCGCATCCGACAGCCGCCGCACCAGCCTGCTATGTGCCAGTGATCCCAGTGACATTAACAGTGAAGTGAACTGACATGTGCAATTAAGAAGTGCAAGAGTGTTTATCAGCCGCAGCCTCAGCCGTTATCAGTCAATGTAAGATATATATTACATGCTTCGAGATGTTTATTATTGTAATGCACGTTACTAGACGCAACTCGGGCCCCCGACCCAAATCTCACGGGCCGCGACCCGTACAATATATGACCGGTAGACAATGCTCGTATCGCGACACCACTAACTTAAAATTTCTCATAGCACAGCCTTCAGTGCAATACTCAATGACGCGACGTAGAGAAACACCTGTGAGAAAATACAAACAAAAGTGTTCGGCCGACGGATTGTCGTCGCTAGCTAGGCTACATACATATAATGCAATAATGCAAGCAAAGGCTAAACCGCGACCCCACGACATTTATCGCAAGCTATAGAGTCAGGGATAATGGAATGTTCTCGATGGTAATGAGCACTGCAAATATTATTCACGATATACTCGCGATGTGCTAATCCAAACCTACGCGACACTCGATCGCGAAGCGTATGTATTTCGAAAATATACACTTACGACTTTGATATTAATCCATTCGGAAATCGATTCAGCAAGCATCTTTCAGATCTGTGACTTCGATAGCGAATTTATAAATGCGGTTTACGTTATTACAGTGTCAAATTACACACATGCACAAGACGGAGTTCTAAACATTTTTTTTTTAAATAATAAATACACATATTCTCAAATGTCGTAACACTAGCTTAGTCACTGCCATAAATATGCACTTAGTCAAAAGACCGGCAAGTAATATTGACCTTTAGCGAGGAATGGTACAGGATGTTATAACGGGAGAGCGTATCTACGTGTAGACAATGCTAATTAACTAGGACCGGTACTCTTAGTTACGTGAGTCGAGCCTTCATTGACTAGAGCCAAATAGCAATTCTAATTTTGTTTAACGTCACTCGCCTCATCGAATTCCAAAGCGAGTTTTGACGAAAACATGCATATTAAAACATAAAACGTATAACATCCGCGTATTAAATATTTCACGGTAAGGTTTGAACGCGCAAATCCAATCGATTCTGATCTTACGGACGAAAGTAGCCCAATAGGCGATGAAAGTCGAACACAGTCTTAACACAAATGACATAATACCAGCAGGTAACGAGTTGATATTACAAATAGTTGTACCAAAAACTCAATCGTGAGCATTTAACACAAAAAAACATCAAGGAAGTAGCGATCAATAAACGAATAATTGTTAAACGAACAAATCTAAGATCGTGTGAAAATAAATAATTCAAACGAGGACACGGCGAACGAGTGAGATAATAAAGTCGACAACAGGAAACCTTAAAATACCTATAAAGTTAGATGCCGATATCGATAGGCAAATATCGTCATGAAATATTTATTGGCATAGCAATTTCCAATCCAACTCACTGTGGTTTGAGTCAATCTAAATCCGCAACAAATATAATTGACATGAACGAATAAAATGTATTCATTTTAAAACACATACTTTATGTTTAATATTAGTTTTCATCGAGCGACGAGCAAAAACAACTATTACTAACGTGTACACTTTTTCATAATATTACCGCTAGTATGTCATTAAAGCTTCGCCTCTACGATCAAATTATATACAGAAAATTATACTTTAGATAAAATACGAAAGCGACCGGTTTCTTTTACTGAATTGTATAGAAAATTTTCGTATATGTACAGACTTTGACCTCGCTCCAAATCATTGTGGGTTCCGAAAAATACGCTTTTTAACGCCCAGTCGTGTATTGCCAAATTAGACGTGAGCTTGCCGGTTAAACTCAATAACAATTGCGTTAAGAGATATCGGACTAAAGCCTATTTAAATTCAATATAAACTATTTCTGCTTTCTATAGCTAAACACTTATAGACAAAATTTGAACAAAAACATTTTCAGCTCTAAAACGAAAATATAATGCTAATCAAAATCTATAATTTAATAATAAACATGGCATTAATAGAGGTGAGAACAAAAAGCGAATACAATAAAAATTATTATAATTGTTTGATTCTAGTATAAGCGTGACTGCATGACAGCTATATTTATATTTCAATCTGATCGTATAAAGAATTTAGCTGGGATTTTACACTATAGATAGAATCGAATGATAACCACGATTACGTCACCTGACTGTATGTCCGTAAACAAAAAAACGCATCCGGCTAGGATGAGATGCGAGGCGATGTTATCAAACGAGAGAAAAAATAACCAAACTCAAACCTGTTAGACTCGTCCAATTTCGAAGAGAGCAAGGCTGTAGACGGCTACAATGTAAGCAAGAGTGCAATTGTCGCGAGAGCTAATCTAAACAATGGTATCTAATAATAGAATGTAGACTTATCGCGAAAATACTTGGTGAAAAAAGCCTTGTAACCCTATAACAAATGCCCGCGGTTGCAAAGACAAATTACAAAACTACGCCATTTAAATTCAGCTTTCCTCAAAACCGAGCGAAGGACTCCAGCTGTTAAGGTTGTCTATTCGCCACGCTCCGAAAACCACCAAAAGGTAGCCAGAGTGGCGGAAAACTTTTGAAATATATTGCACAAGTGACTCATATTAAACAATATGGAAATTACGAGCGACGATTATCTGATCAGTTAATTGGCGTTTACTTCATACGAACGGTGCGAGGGATCCCCGCCCACCCATTCTACATGATCCAAATATTCACTTACCGAAGACCTCCATTAGATCATTAAAATCCTTACCTTTAACAAAAGAAATTTCAATATTAATTACCATCATATTAGTAAACTATACATAGATTAGCAAAAGTTGTTATTTAATTTGTATTCTAACATGAAAATAGTTTTACATATTGAATGATGAATAGTACAATTCTCGTTAAGGAAGCGTATAATTAAATTATCAGAAGACAGTGGAAAGTTCAAAAGCTAACGACGCGCCCACGATTTCTTTTCGCTTTTGTTCAAATCATGTGAAAACAACTAGACGTTTCGAAACTGCGTAATTGCTATTACGGCTCGTACATGAGAACGAATAATCGACCATTATATGGAAGATTACATACAATACGAGATGTGACCGCTTTGCAAACGTAACAATCATGAAAGTCACAACAATGAGAAGAAAGCAACGTTTACATAAAAAACTATCGCATACAAGCCTAACAATAACAAAACATTACAAATTATACCAACGCTTTTATTTGTTCACAATACGTTCTGTTTCTTATTTTGTTAAAACTACTTACTCGTACAATATTTAACCTTTAATATTTTTAAAGCAAATAGTCTAAAAATTTAACTACAAAAAACCGTATAAACATTACAGCTTGATATGTTACGCAAGCAACGTAAAAAATAAACCTTGGGTTGAGTATAATAAATATCTACAATAGACACATGGAATAGTTGGAAACATTTGTCTGGCCCCGGGCGAAGGCGCGTGCCTACTCCATACCAGTCACGACACAAATCAGAGCAATTTTTTATAACTTGACCTTACTTTGCATACCGGTGCAGTCACTGAAACCGCGAAACGCTGACTATAAACATTAATAATTATAATTGTATAGCCGGAATAGAGATTGCGAAACCAGCATACATTTACCAATAAAAAAATGAATGACGAAACCTGTATATTATAAAAAAAATAGACACGAAACGAACTCTTACATGGACGAACTCGGGACACATAGATGTAATTTAACCATACGAGTATACAAAATTTTAGTTAATTTAGTTGCTATCGTGTTAAGCAACCGTGAATTTAAAAACAAAAACTAATTAAAACAGATAATCTAAACTGATTAAGATGTAAAAGAATTAAACTCCCACATTAAAGATTACGAGATTGTTAAGAATTCTTATGAATTTATTAGAATAGCAGTGCTAAGATTTAGATTCTGACGCAGCGAACTGAACAGGCTATATAAGATGCGTTTGCCTTGACCCTTAGCGCCTTCGCGACAATAAGCCCTGACACTATTAGAATACATTTCGATCCATTCAGTGATTCTAAGTGATTGACGAACACGATAATTTACCCATTTACGCAACATCTATTGAGATTCATCGAGATTAAAAACTAATCAGACGCTCAGCGTGAATTAAATTGAATAGGAAAATAACGCATTCGAAAATGTTCCATTCTACTATAATACTTATTGGGATTCAATTCCGTAAACAAACATATATCTTAAAAGACAGGCTGACAGGTGATTTTAAAACATTTTAAGTACTTTACATTCACCAGATATTATAAAGCAACAGTTCAAGGATTAAAAGATATCTTAGTCATACTGAACGTGGGTGAACTACGCTTTGTCTGTGAATAATTTCTAATTAACCGTGATTAATATAGATTCGACCCGCCCTCGAAGTGACTCCGCGAATTATAATATAGAACAACTCAAAGGACACTAGTTCATGTGACCTTAAGTAAACGGCTCAATATAACCAATATAACTAATATAAAGAGGAAATATTTGTATTTTTGGATTTTTGTATATATTGAAATAACTCAAAAACTCCTGGACCGATTTAAAAATTCTTGCACCATTGAAAAGCTTACACTATTTTCTTTTAATTTCACGCAGGCGAAGTCGCGAGCAACAGCTAGTAACCAATAAAATTGGTAATGACTAATTATAGCAAATATGTTAATGCGTATAGAGATCAGCGACATCAGCTGGTAAAAACTTAAAGACAAAAGCTGTACTATAGTAATGTTTTTGAATGAAGTTAATTTAATCTTATTTTTTAATCTATAAATTGTCATGTAAAGTGACAGTCGTTGAAAACGCAACATGTTTGTGAAACCAACATGTCCTGTACAATCTGGCAGTTAATAAAGGCCATTGGAAAGTTGGCGGGCAGTCCGGCGTTCATTGAATACAAAATACAATACGAGACATTTCTCAACCTGCGCGACTTCGAAAGAAAGTTTTGGCATCTGTTACGAATGTGATTGACGTGAAAACATACACTTTATAAAACAATCCATTAGAGCTTTAGTTGAAAAGCAATTAGCTTACAAGGTCGTTAAAATGTTGCAATTAATTAAAACTGTGCAATTTTTTTAATATCAGTTCTTAAACTACCAAGGAAAGCCATCACATACGTCAGAAACAATCTCATAGATTTTTACGAAGGTGAACAAGTATCGGAAATGAAAGGATGCTCAGAGATGCTCCGAGGCAAATGTCAAACACGTTAACATTTGGTGTAAACCTACAAACTAAAGCCGCTGCAAATCTTGCTATAAACTATAGAGTACATCTACATTACAGTCATTAAAATGTTAGTTATTGTAACACCTTTAAAAATGAACAATGTGGTAATTTTCATTTGAAATCACAAACCAGACCTCACAGTGTATAGCAAAAAGTCACACAGTAAACTACAGGACTTTTACTGCTTTAAAACCTTAAAATACTAACATTTGTGAGATATTTGAACCTAGTAAAACGCAAACTTTACAAATTACATCAAGCTTAATTATAACTATAGATTATGTATTTTTTTATTAATTACAATTTATGTCAATAGACTACAACTGTCTTAATAACATTGGTTACGCAATAACTGCTGCGGGGACATTTGAACAAATTATTACGGTCTCTATAAGGTCGATTTTAATGACACAAGTGTTATACCACTTGTACTTACAACTCTCTTTAAATTGACTTAACTATAACCCGCTACTTCGTCTTTTACATGTCTAATAACTAAAGTACAATATAAGATATTTTTAACTATGAATTTATGATTTCTATTAAATGTTAATGCACCATTGAGTTTTAAATTTTAGCTCAAAATAACAAGCGTGACTTGAAAACATTGTTACTTGGTTATTTTTTATTAAATTGCACACAATATAACCATTCACCTATTACATTTTAACACAATCGGTTCATTTAAAAAGTCAAAGGCCGCATAAATAATATTTCCAACGGTATACAATTGTAAACGATTAAATTGTTCGATACGTTTGGCATAGCAGTTTCGATTAATGTTAAAATTGAGTGGAACGATTACACGGCTCGTGTGGATATCGAAGGCGAAATCGAACGGATAAAATGCCTTTCACAGATCCAAGCACAGCCAATGCCTTCAGATATTATGACAATAGTTTTTTACATTTTACAAGCCTGATCTCATTTTGTAATAACTCACGAATACGTTTATACGAGTCTTTACACAATTTCCACCCACGCCATTTGTCTAAGCTAAAAGAATGCTACGTCGTCAGCTCTGACCGAGTCTATATCAACACTGTGATTACCAATATTGCGCTCGTGCCGACAAATTGCAAGAGTTACTACAAACGATTGTTACAAAACTATCGACTATTTCTAAGTCGATGGACGTAGATTACTTGGCACAGTAACGCGACTTACTCGTACTATAATCGTAGGACTAAACCAGGCAGCACGTTAACACAAAGCGAATGCGAACGGGTTTGAACAAAAAATAACAAAACCGCTTTGTCGCAGGCCTCGATCGGCCTTCCTGTCTCGCGGCCATTACTTGCTAATTTCCAAATTAAACGCTTGATTCTCAATGCCAGCCGGGTCGGCGGTGGTCGCCGCGCGAGTTGATAAAAGGCGGGCATTGGCGCGCGCCACGCCAGTTCCTAAATAATTACGGGCCGATGTTTTTATCTCCGTCGGTCCTTTCACTCGGCTCACGTACCAAACCGAGTTGATTCGATTAACAAACGCGGCCAAACTTAGATAAGTGATTTATTAATTGCCAGTCAATAACAGTAGACTTTTAAAATACAATCGGATTTGAATTGTTTTACTTCGCAACTAAGAAATGTTGTTTAAACTTTCAGATGGTGAGAGGGGCGGTGTTAGTGGTGACGCTAGCGCTGGCATGGGCATGCGACTCGCAAGCCAGCGTCCTGGTGCCTACATACGTGCTGCCGCCCGACTCGTTCGTGCGCGACCAGCGCAGCCTCGCGCCCTCCGCGACACACGACTCTCTGCCGGCGGACTCACAAAGAACGGTCAAACGACTCGTCGGTGGACACATGAAGATAAAACACGACAAGGAATACGGCGCCTCCAAAAACTATATCGGATACGAGGGCAAGACTGAAAGTGGAAAATTCGCAGGCGTGTATGTGGCCGATCCGTCGGGCGGCACTGTAGGATGGAACCAGGGCATCTGGGACGACGGCATGCTCATGTCCAGCGCTGGCGAGGGCAAAGAAGCCGGAAAAGTGAAAGAGGACGATGAAGAAAAGAAAACGTTATCGGATCAGGTGGCCGAGGGGAAATATGGACTGATTCAAAATGAGATATTTGCTAAAGCCCCGAAACGACCAGGTATCGTTAGCTATGAACCAGATACGGAAACTAGAACGAAAGATAACCTCCAAAGTCTTGGTGGGCTCAAAAAGGATGAAATTTGGCTCGCAGAAGATCACCTTTTAGTTCTCAAAGGGGGATCGTTCCCGGAGCGGACAAAGGACACGGGAGTGAAACCTTGGCCACCGATCGATAGCTACGAAGCCCCGAGAAGGCAAGTAAAGCTCCCACAGAAACCCAAAGTACCTCCGCCCTTTCCGGTACGCCTCTCCGACGACGGACCGCTCGTCTTCCTTACTCCTAACGGTAGCGTCCCCGCGTCCCTTTTCCCTCCCTTCCCTACGGGAGAAGGCGATGGCCCTCTACCACCACCGCCATTCCTCTTCACAGCGGGAGCGCCATATCCCTCGGGTGAAAATCAGAGAAACTCTACTGCCGGGCAAGCGCCGCTGCCAATTCCTCCGTTCCCATTCCTACCTGGGAATGCGAGCGAAGGACCATACCCCTTCCCCCCATCCATGAACGGCTCTTTTCCAGAAGGCTTTCCTCCGGGCGCGGCGTTTCTACCACCACCGAGCAACCAAACAGACCTATACGACGAAGACGACCCTTCGATCTATTATCCGCCGCCTTACAATTTTTCCTACCATTCCGAGTATAACAACAGTGTACCTGCGGGACCACTTGTGCCTGGAATAATCTTACCGCCGCCTCCGGACTTCTTCGCCCCACTTGATGAAACCACTACAACAGAAGTAGTGTACACTAAAAGACCCGCTACTACATCCACTCACTCCAGACCAAAATATCATAGAAAACAACCAACCACGCCGTCTGTTGTGTATCGACGCAAATACAAAACAAGACCAACGACAACAACTGAATCTACCAGAACAACGGAAGCTCCGACCACGTTCACAACTGTCCCGCCAACTGAAGTTATGACAACACTTAAAGAGAGGACGCCACAACGTGTCGTAACGCCGCCGCCTAGAAACCCAATTAGAGTACAAAACTTACCGGACGAAGTAACTTACAGACCAAAGACGGAGAAGCCGGTGTACAAGACAAGAACAAAGCTTACTTCGAAACCATTGTCTGTATCTGTATTATATGATTATCCAGAACCGATTTATAATACAAAACCCCCAGCGTCTTCAGAAAACCCCTATATTATTTATAGGTTACCAGAGAAAACACCAAATTCTATCCAAGACGATATAGTAACGTCTACTCAGGTTCCGCTCAGAGCTTACTATTCTGACGATCAAAACGATGGCATACCAGCGACAAAACTGCAACCTGTGTACAGACGTAAACCGAGTCAGAACGCCGTGGCTTCTTTCTACTTTTATGATGAGCAACCCAAAACTTCGCCAGCTCCTGAAACTTACTTTGATGGAAGAAATTACTACAAAACTGTACCATCTAATCAAGCTCAACAGCCGCAACATCAGAGCGTTACCACTCAGAACGGCTACAGTCCAGTAGTTGACGTTTCTTATGGCGCCATCGATGATTCCGACGGACTATTTCTATGGCCACAGAAACAAGGCCCCAGAATTCTAACTCAGGAGTACTTTAGTGTGCAGAAACCTCGCCCACAACCCGTCTACGTGCAGCAACCAAAACAGAATCCGAGCACTTTCTACCAAGAAATAGCAGATATTCGACAAACGATCGACTTGTTTACTACCAAGAGACCTAAAGCACAAGCGCCACGCAATATAAACAAACAAAAGCATGGTACTCCGCGACCTGTCTATCAATTTAGTTACCAGTCCAACCCGAGACCTGAACAGCTAGCGTTCCGTGCACCAAAACTTGACCCGGAACCCTTCAGGCCAATGGTTAGCTACAGCAAGCCTTTCAACGTCGAAAATGAATTCAACGCCATAACTCCATCTGTTTCGCCGGTGTACCATCAGCAGTATCTGGTAGAAAATGTACCCGTGACGACAGAAACACCGACACCCAGCAGATACTATCCGAAAACTAATCCCACCCAAGAAGTCTACAACGATGCTCAAATAAATAAAGAGGCAAACAAAAATAGAAATCAGATTCCTGTACAGACAGGGAAGCCGACGCCTCTCCATCAAGTGAATAGGTACCCCAGTACTACGCCCAATCCCATAAGCAACGGCTACTACACGAAGCAAGACGAAACTTACTTTGACGACATCACAAGGAATTCCTTTGATATTTTTGGGCAGAAAGTGGAAGACGGGGCTCGTGATGTAAACGGCCTAGCGGTAACACCTCCTCTAGAAACCGTGCGCACTCCAGTCAACAACAACATAAACTTGCAGTACGACTACGAAATCGTGCAATCTCCGAGGCCGACCAACCCTCCGTCGTTAGATGGAGATATACTGGTGAACTATCGTCAACCGCGACCGCAGATCAACCCAAACAGTGAACCGATTGCAATCAATGCAAACGCGCAACTGGTGCAGCCTCCCAAACCCCCATCGCTACTGGACGACACGCGAGTAAATGACAAATATCCGAGACCGACCATCAATCCAGACAGTGAATTCATACCTATAGCGAATCCTAATTACCGGAAGGCGGCTCAATATGCAAGCGAATTGGACGACTTAAACGCGACACCGGCGCCGCCGTCATTACAAGGGGACACGGACGTAAATTACAATAATCCTGGCCCAAGTATCGAGCCTGAGGCGGAGTGGATCCCGCCGGCGGGCGCAGGGGACGGGCGGCGAGGCGCGTTCGTGTCATACCGGCTGCCCGGCGAGGGCGCGCACGTGTACTTCCTGACCCCGCAGGCGGCGCAGGGCGCGCACGAGAGACGCAGGCCGCCCGGCTACGGACGGTGAAACCAAAGCTCTAGTCTGAACTCTAACGCCGCAACGGAGGCGACCAATTGTGTAAATACAAAGCGCAAATGTGATGTTTAAGTGTCCTAAGTAGTTTAAGGTCAGTAAAGACTAGCGGTGCACGCCGCATTGCCATAATATTTAAAACGAAGCGCGAGGTTTCAATCGCGCAAAATCGATGTGTGAAAATATCGTACCGATACGAAATGGACGCTACTAACTTTTATAACCTATTTATTAAATTATTTTGCTAAGTGACTGAGGTGCAAGTGTAGTGATAATTAATTTATTTATGTATGTCAGTATTCTGTATGAAAAATTAGGCTCGATGCGATGTGATAGAGACGGTGTCGAAAATCGTCGTAGACTATTAATAAATGTAATTTTTTGTTATTATAATTGTTATGTAAATGAAGATAATGATAAGTTATTGTGATTTTGTATCTGTATTTTCTTACAAAAAGAAAATAAAATATAATATTAAAAATGTTTAATTCAAAACGTGTATTATTTATATCATAAAGTTTAACACTATGTCAAGGGAATTTGAACATATTGTAATGTAGGTACCTAGAATTATTTATATTGGAATACCCTGTTAATTGTATAGTTGTCAATCAGTCGGATTAAACATCTTGGGCTACACGCACGACTTTTATTTCGGACACCACATTGGCGACGAGGATAAAAATCAGTGCGGTTTTTGTATTGTGCGGAGTGCATAATACGGACTCGAGTTGTTTCGACGCAGTGTAAACGTTGTTGTAAACAATGTTTATGGCAAGTACGCTTGCGGTTAACGCGCGGAGCGGCGCGGTCGGCCATTATGGCGGAGCGGCAACATCGCACGGCGGAGCGGCCAGTGCGGCGTGTTGGCGCGGCGGAGCAGCCGGTGCGAGGTGTGGGCGCAGCGGAGCTGCTGGCGCAACAACCTGGCGCGGCGGAGCGGCCGGCGCGAGGACCTGGGGCAGCGGTGCTGCTGACGTGGCAAGGTGGCGCGGCGAAGCATTCGGCGCGGGGAGCTGGCGCAGGCCATCGACCGATGCGGTCAGAGCACACGGCGCAGCTGCCGATGTCGTTCGAGCACGCGGTGGTGTGATCGGGACAGACAGCGGTACAGCGGCTGCGGTCAGGGCATTCGGCGGAGAGGCCGGGGCAGCGAGCTGGCGCGCCGGAGCGGCCGGGGGCGAGTGCAGCGGTATGCGGCACCCTAGTATGGACAGCGGAGCGACGAGTCATCGCGAGGCGGTATGTCGGTTACGTAATTATGCCTGCAGCCGGTGCAAAAGGACGGGACATTTGCGGCGTGCGTGTCCCGAGCGCGGCGGCCAGGGGCGCGGGGAGCGTCACAGCGCAGACCATGTGAGCGGAGCTACAAGGGAGCGGGAGCAGGCATGAATACAGCGGCACTGGACTTCCATCACCTTCGATTCAACAAATACAAGCCGGTCAGTGTCCCCATAGTAATAGATTCTATATTGGTTAACATGGAGGTTGATACGGGGTCCGCTGTATCGTGTATCAGTAAGGATACATTTGAAAAATATTTTAAGCATTATCGAATTCAAGACAGTAGCGTAGTTTTTAATTTTTACAACGGCTCCAAAGTTAAGCCGCTAGGTTGGATAAAGCCAATGGTACACTACGGTGACCACAAAAAAAGGCTGGAATTATTTATTATTTCTGGCGGTAATACTTCGTTACTAGGGCGACAATGGCTTTCGGAACTTAATATTAAAGTCCCGATTTTTAGCAATTGCAACTATTTGGACGATAGTAAATTAAAATGGTCGACTGAGATAGATAAATTATTATCTAGGTATAAGGAGTTGTTCAGCGGCGGTCTCGGTCGCTTTACGGGCGGTAAGGCGACGCTGCACGTGCGGGAAGGGGCGACGCCGGTGTTCCACCGTGCGCGGCCACTGCCGTACGCGCTGCGCGAGCGCGTCGACGCCGAGCTGGACCGCATGCTGCGCGACGGCGTCATCGAGCCCGTTGACTGCTCCGACTGGGCCTCGCCGCTGGTGCCGGTAAACAAGGCGGACGGCTCCTTGAGAGTTTGTGCGGACTATAAGGCTACATTAAACCCGGTATTGCAGATTGATAGATATCCTTTGCCACGTATCGAAGACTTAATGGTTAAATTAAGTGGGGCGCGTTACTTTTCGAAGATTGATCTATCTCAAGCCTACAATCAAATCGAGTTAGACGATACGAGGAAATATACGGTAGTGAATACGCATAGGGGCCTGTACCAGTACAATAGGCTAGTTTACGGGTTGGCATCTAGTCCGGGAATTTTTCAACGCATTATGTGCAACGTGTTGCAAGGCAATTCCACACGTAGAAATATTTTTGGATGACGTCATAATCGGGGGCCGAACAATGCTCGAGCATTTAGAAGCGTTGCGGGAGGTTTTTGGACGACTACACAATGCTGGTTTAAAACTAAAATCCAGCAAATGTGTATTTTTAGTTAACGAGGTTCGTTATTTAGGTTATATTATAAATAGCGAAGGTATTAAAACTGACCCCAGTAAAGTGGAGGCCATTATAAAAATACCAAGGCCAACGAATACCACAGAACTAAGGTCATTTCTAGGCATTTTAAACTTCTACGGGAAGTTCATTAGGAACATGAGTAGTAGGTTAGTCCCTTTATACGATTTATTAAAAAAAGGTAAAGAATGGTTTTGGTCGTCGGAATGCGAAAAATCATTTTTACAAATTAAGGGAATATTAAGTAGCGTGGACACCCTAGTTCATTACGACCCGAGCAAGCGGCTCATAGTGACGTGCGACGCCAGTGGGCGGGGCGTCGGCGGTGTGCTGACGCAGATCGACGCCGGCGGCGGTGGCGAGCGGCCGGTTGCATATGCATCGCGCACGCTCACGGAGGCTGAAAAAAACTACTCACAAATACATCGCGAGGCGCTCGCTATTATATTTTGCGTACACAAATTCCACCAATATTTATATGGACGACAGTTTACTTTGCGGACGGACCATAAGCCTTTGGTGTCGATATTCGGGCCGAACACGGGTATCCCCACTATGGTGGCGAGCCGTATGCAACGGTGGGCAATTATTCTCTCGGCTTACTCGTTCGATATTGAATACGTCAGGTCGGAGGAGAACGGTGCGGACGGTTTGTCGCGGTTGCCAGTCCGCTGTAATAAGCGAAGCGAGCCAATATTGCCGGAGCAAACATATTTACATTGCGTTCAAGAATCTCTGTCTTTAGATTATAACGCTATTAAGCGAGAGACCTCGCGGGACCCCACACTTTCCAAAGTGCTAGGTTATATTCGGGACGGCTGGCCACCTCAGTGTGAAATAACAAATGTACAACCATATTGGAATAGGAGGAAAGAATTGTATGAGGAATTGGGTTGCATCATGTGGGGTCACCGTTTAGTAGTGCCGGAAAATTGTAGGAAAAAAATTCTAGAAATCATTCATGAACCTCATATGGGCATTGTTAAATCCAAGGCGCTTGCCCGGAGCTACGTGTGGTGGGCGGGCCTGGACGAGGCGGTGGAGCGCGCGTGCCGGGAGTGCGCAGCGTGCGCGGCGCAGGCGGACTCGCCGCCGCGACAGACGCCGCGTATGTGGCCCTGGCCCGCGCGGCCCTGGTCCCGGCTTCACCTCGATTTTTAGGTCCTATCGCCGGGAGGACATACCTAGTAGTGGTAGATGCGACAACCAAGTGGATTGAGGTTTTAATATGTCCGGCACGTCGGCAAGCTATCTAATTGATCGCTTAAATGAGTTATTTAGCAGATTCGGCTTACCACGGCAAATCGTAACGGATAATGGGGCACAGTTCAGCTCACGGGAGTTTGAGTATTTCAATAAATTTAACGGCATCGAACACATCTTCACGCCCCCATACCATCCTTCGTCGAACGGGTTAGCCGAGAAAAAAAGGAAAAATTTTTAAAAAAATTACGTCAAAACACTTAAGCGGGTTATTAAAAAGGCGCTACAGGAAAAGCAGGACATAAACAGGGCCTTGTGGTCGTTCTTGTTATATTATAGAAATGTGGAACATTGCACGACCGGCGAGAGCCCGGCGATGCTCCTGTTCGGCAGGCGGGTTCGAACGCGCTTAGACGCTGTAAAACCGGACAGGGAAGCTCAAGTGCGTCGCGCACAACAGCGTCAGCAAGAGGCGGCAGCCGGGGCTGATAGGAACCTAGATAAGACGGACGGGGTCTGGTACAGGCAATATTTAAAGGGGGAAAAGTGGATTCCGGGTCAAGTAGTGGAGGTCTTAGGAACTAGTAATTACAAGGTGAGAGGGTCAGGCGGGGAGGTAGTGCACAGGCACATAGACCAATTACGGAAGCGGCCAAGCGAGGGCAGACTATCGCTTGCGTCTGCCACGCCTAGGTTAAACAGTCGGTCGAACGAGGCACACTCTCAAGGCTCAGATCCCGGGGGCGCGGGATCGGAGGAGGACGAGTCGGAGGGGTCGGCGGGAGCGGGGACGCCGCGCGCGGTTGAGCCGTCGGCGTCGCAGCCGCAGCCCGCTCCGGCTTCACCGGCGGGGAACGCTTATTATCCCCTGCCACTGCGGTGAGGAATCGCCCCATTAGGCAGTGTAGATTAATTAGGCCTAAGTAGTTTTTGTCATTGTATTCAGTATTTTAGCTTAAGAATTGTTGTATTAAATGTTATTATAATGTGTAGAATGTAGTAGTTATTTAATATGTTAATTGTTATTAAAGTGTTAATTGTTTATTTATTATTGTTAAGAATTTATTAGAGGATTATTAAATAAGCGCGGAGGAGTGTAATGTAGGTACCTAGAATTATTTATATTGGAATACCCTGTTAATTGTATAGTTGTCAATCAGTCGGATTAAACATCTTGGGCTACACGCACGACTTTTATTTCGGACACCATACATATTACGGCTATATGATAAAACCAAGTAGTCTATGTTATCTTACGGACAATATTACAGACAAACTTCATTATTATATACTAAAATCATACTTCATACTAATATTATAAATGCGAAAGTTTGATGGATGGATGGATGTTTGTTACGAGTTTGTAGCCTAAACGGCTGAACGGATTACGATGAAATTTGGTACAGACGTAGAGGATAGTCTGGAAGAACACATAGGCTACTCACTTTAGTTTTTTTTTAATGCTACGCGGAGGGAGTTGCGGGCGACAACTAGTGTAAAATAATAACGCAACAAATTCAGCAAAAAAATTAAAAATAATATTACTGGGATCGTTAAAAAACTGGATAAAAACGATTGCAAAAACTATAGGCATTGTACTATAACTTACCGAACGCAATTAAGCGTCGTCGGGTGAAATACTTTTTGTACAAAACACGCTTCCTACGCTCAATTATATGACATAACCTAAAAAAATCGTTACACTGTAATCCAATAAACGCTAAGAGACAAAAAACTAAAACGCAAAAGACAGCATCAAAAAATGTAAAAAAAACATACGGACGAATTGAGTACCTCCTTCTTTTGGGAAGTCGGTCAAAAATAGATATAAAAACTATTACGAATGAAACCATATACATATATACCGTACGTATTCAATAACGTACATTACGTAGATGTAATATTTCCCCCCCCCCCCACACCTACTTTCGTTCATCATCACGGGAACATGTGTTACGAAAATCGCATTTAAAATTTTTTGTCCCTCTGTCTGTCTGTCCGCAAACCGCGTTTTTTCCGGGTAATCTCCGTGTTCCCGTCCAGCTATAACGTGGGTGCCTTCAAGAGCAGGGTGAATCGGCACTTGAGCTAGCGCATCTATCCTTCGATCGTCTTCACTTAGCTTAGGTGGAATCGTGGTCAAACGCTGGTTTATTTATGTTAAAAAAACAGCCAATCATATCACATTCATACTAATATTATAAATGTGACAGTTTAGATGGATGGATGGATGGATGGATGGATGGATGGATGGATGGAGGATGGATGGATGGATGGTGGATGGATGGATTGATGGATGGATGGATGGATGGATTGATGGATGGATGGATGGATGGATGGATGGATGGATGGATGGATGGATGCATGGTCATCCATCCATCCATCAACATTCATATGTTTGTTAGAGTCTGTAGGCTAAACTGCTGAACGGATTTCGATGAAATTTGATATAGATGTAGAGGATAGTGTGGAAGAGCAATAGAAGGCTACCTGTGTCGGGCTCCGCGGTCTGCGGCACGTCCTGCAGCGGGTGCGCGTAGAGGCGCAGGTAGACGCGGATGGCGACGCGCGCGCAGCGGAAGTAGAAGGGGTGCGAGCGCAGCACGTCCTCCAGCCGCAGCAGCCCCACGTACGAGCGCAGCGTCATCTTGCGCATGCAGTACGAGTGGAAGTCGAACTGGTCCTCCATTATCTCGGAGAAGTGCTGTAACATTTCAATACTACATTCTACAATCCACATACAAATAAATACAAATATTTTATTCACATATAGATCACAAAATAACGAAACCGTTGAATGATGTCACTATTATAACTTTGAAATATTTTTTCTAAAACATTATAAGTAACTAGTTTTCGCCCGCCGCTCCATTTGCGTGGAATTTTAAAAAACAAACAAAAGTAGCGTATGTGTTCTTCCACACTATCCTCTACATCTATGCCAAATTTCATCAAGATCCGTTCAGCAGTTTAGGCTACAAACTCTTAACAAACATCCATCCATCCATCCATCCATCACATTCATAGTAACTAGCTTTCGCCCGCCGCTCCATTTGCGTGGAATTTTAAAAAACAAACAAAAGTAGCGTATGTGTTCTTCCACACTATCCTCTACATCTATGCCAAATTTCATCAAGATCCGTTCAGCAGTTTAGGCTACAAACTCTAACAAACATCCATCCATCCATCTCAACTTTGGCATTTATAATATTAGTATGAAGTATGATTATAAGAACAAAAGGTTTATATTACAAATCTTACTAATATTATAAATGCGAAAGTTTAGATGGATGGATGGATTGATGGATGGATGGATGGATGGATGGATGGATGGATGGATGGATGGATGGATGGATGGATGGATGGATGGATGGATGGATGGATGGATGGATGGATGGATGGATGGATGGATGGATGGATGGATGGATGGATGGATGGATGGATGGATGGATGGATGGATGGATGGATGGATGGATGGATGGATGGATGGATGGATGGATGGATGGATGGATGGATGGATGGATGGATGGATGGATGGATGGATGGATGGATGGATGGATGGATGGATGGATGGATGGATGGATGGATGGATGGATGGATGGATGGATGGATGGATGGATGGATGGATGGATGGATGGATGGATGGATGGATGGATGGATGGATGGATGGATGGATGGATGGATGGATGGATGGATGGATGGATGGATGGATGGATGGATGGATGGATGGATGGATGGATGGATGGATGGATGGATGGATGGATGGATGGATGGATGGATGGATGGATGGATGGATGGATGGATGGATGGATGGATGGATGGATGGATGGATGGATGGATGGATGGATGGATGGATGGATGGATGGATGGATGGATGGATGGATGGATGGATGGATGGATGGATGGATGGATGGATGGATGGATGGATGGATGGATGGATGGATGGATGGATGGATGGATGGATGGATGGATGGATGGATGGATGGATGGATGGATGGATGGATGGATGGATGGATGGATGGATGGATGGATGGATGG
The DNA here is from genome assembly GCA_029286645.1 of Papilio protenor. Lineage (NCBI taxonomy): Eukaryota > Metazoa > Arthropoda > Insecta > Lepidoptera > Papilionidae > Papilio > Papilio protenor. Next base: position 1,626,935 of record JAGSMZ010000009.1, read on the forward strand.
ATGGATGGATGGATGGATGGATGGATGGATGGATGGATGGATGGATGGATGGATGGATGGATGGATGGATGGATGGATGGATGGATGGATGGATGGATGGATGGATGGATGGATGGATGGATGGATGGATGGATGGATGGATGGATGGATGGATGGATGGATGGATGGATGGATGGATGGATGGATGGATGGATGGATGGATGGATGGATGGATGGATGGATGGATGGATGGATGGATGGATGGATGGATGGATGGATGGATGGATGGATGGATGGATGGATGGATGGATGGATGGATGGATGGATGGATGGATGGATGGATGGATGGATGGATGGATGGATGGATGGATGGATGGATGGATGGATGGATGGATGGATGGATGGATGGATGGATGGATGGATGGATGGATGGATGGATGGATGGATGGATGGATGGATGGATGGATGGATGGATGGATGGATGGATGGATGGATGGATGGATGGATGGATGGATGGATGGATGGATGGATGGATGGATGGATGGATGGATGGATGGATGGATGGATGGATGGATGGATGGATGGATGGATGGATGGATGGATGGATGGATGGATGGATGGATGGATGGATGGATGGATGGATGGATGGATGGATGGATGGATGGATGGATGGATGGATGGATGGATGGATGGATGGATGGATGGATGGATGGATGGATGGATGGATGGATGGATGGATGGATGGATGGATGGATGGATGGATGGATGGATGGATGGATGGATGGATGGATGGATGGATGGATGGATGGATGGATGGATGGATGGATGGATGGATGGATGGATGGATGGATGGATGGATGGATGGATGGATGGATGGATGGATGGATGGATGGATGGATGGATGGATGGATGGATGGATGGATGGATGGATGGATGGATGGATGGATGGATGGATGGATGGATGGATGGATGGATGGATGGATGGATGGATGGATGGATGGATGGATGGATGGATGGATGGATGGATGGATGGATGGATGGATGGATGGATGGATGGATGGATGGATGGATGGATGGATGGATGGATGGATGGATGGATGGATGGATGGATGGATGGATGGATGGATGGATGGATGGATGGATGGAAAAATGCCTTCCTGTGGGAAAGGGACCATAAACTACAATCTGCCAACATTAAAGAAGCAGAAGTACGGTAATTGTTATCCAATGTCGAAAGCCTTCGTTGTCATTGTGCACTTGAATTTTTAACCCAACTTTAATAGATTAAGGGCCTGTCCCACCACTGACTGATAGAGGCTCAGATAGTTTAAAAACAACGTCACTGTCTTAAGGGAGCAAAATCCGATATTTCCATCACATATTTTACACATTGGATTGATAGACAATTTACACGTTGGTGGGACAGGCCGTAAGTTACACTCATACATACCTTCCCTGGTGAACTTGGCGCACATATCCTCAGCCCGCTTGAGATGTCCCGCACGCAGCATGTACCGAGCACACTTGCTATTCACATAGCGGTCCGCTGTGTCCATCGCCTGGGCTTCCTCCAGCCACTTGTAAGCCAGCACTGGATCACCGGCATGCTGCAGAATAACAACATATAATCTTGTTAGTATTATAAATGCGAAAGCTTTGACGGTTGCAGATTTATTAGTGTTTGTAGCATAAACGGCTTAACAGATCTTGATGAATGGCATAGTCTGCAAGAAGATAGTTTACTTTTTTTTTTTTTTAATCGTGCGGACGGAGTCACGGGCTACAGCTATTATTATTATAATAATAGTCTGAAAGAACACATAGATAACTAAACTTTTATTTTAATTCCGAGCAGAGCAACTTATAGAATGACATTTTATCTCATATGGATAGGAGAATAAATAATTCTGAAGCCATAAACATATAAACTAGAGAAACGCAAAGCAGTATTGTCAAAACATATGGTAGGTGTATTATGCAATTTCCATTTGTGAGATTAACATGTAATTTTTATAAAAAGTTTTATAATGGGCATGTTTCCTAATTTTTGGAATTGCTTTTATTTTGTAGATAATCCATATCTAAACACGAAAAAAATGTAATAAAATCATATACGCATCATTTCATTACAAAAACACTTAACTAAAAACAACTTCTCGAAAGACCGCGAAAACGCCTCAACTCATGACGTCACTTTTTTGCTAACAAACCTCGCGTCGCGTTCTGTCAGTCATGCTAAAACAGATCATCACATCTTGAATTTTGATAGTTATTAAAAAATCTTTACATGTTTCACAACTCCGGTACAAGTAAATACTTGTTTCTAGTAAAATAACTTGTCACCAACAAGAAATCTATTTTCGTTAAGTTTCTTTGATGAATCCAGTTTCCATTATGTTAAATCTTTTATCAATAACACGAAATTTTGAAGAGAAGGTTATACTTTCAACATATTATATTTTTTGTTGCTTATTTATGGCAAAGAACATTTAAAGTATAAATTATGAATACAAAAATATCAATTTAAAAAATGTAACTGTAATTATGATTATAAAATTGTGACAAATACTGACGACAGCTGATTCAATGTGACCAGATGCAAATTGAATTAGATACTCAAATAGGTTTTACTGTTTTTTATCGTCATATTGATCGAAACATTTGCTCGTAAAATATGTCGTAAAGATAAAAACACTTAATAATGGAGTCCTCATAATATAACACACGAAAACTCAATTATTATAATCATTTAGACAAAAATTATAACTACAAAATGCACTGACATTCACTGAAGCAGGCCACACTGCCATGTTGTTTGCGAAGAAGCGACGTCACCGAGCTCTGATTGGTGTTTGAGATCGAGTAATGGAGGGTAAAAAATAATGCAGCGTTTTTAATTTATATTACAATTGAGACAAACATTCAAGGTCTCCAAATGTTATTATAGGTTTTAAAATACTGTCTTTAAAATATTAAACATAACTTAATTTGAATTTGTAACATTAGGAAACATCCCCATTATGTAGTCTACCAAAATATATATTAATATTATAAAGTGGAAACATTTGTATTTTTGTACATATTAAAATGAATCAAAAACTACTGAGCTATTTTCAAAAATTCTTTCACGACGACGAAACGCGTCGAGAGCGTCGGTGGCTCAGTGGTTTAAGCACTTGACTTGTAATCTACAGGTCTTGGGTTCGAATCCCGCCATGTACCAATGTGATTTTCGATTTTTCGAATTTTCATATGTACATAATTTGCCCGACGTTCTTACGGTGAAGGAAAACATCGTGATGCAACCTGCACATATCGGCGAAGAAATTCAAAGATATGTATGAACTCAACCAACCCGCACTTGGCCAGCGTGTTTAACTATGGCCCAGTCACCCTAACTTAGGGTAGGGTCCAAGCCCCTCGTTGTGGATGTATAGTGAGCTGGTGATGTGATGTATGTGATGACGAAACGCGGAATTGCTCCCACTTCACGCCTGTCTACTGTGTGGTCGTGGTATTACACCGGGCGAGCCGGCCCATTCGTGCGAAGATGTTAAAGCGGGCTCTACCACTGTCAAACTTGCTTACCTTGTATATTTTCCCTTTAATAATAAATAATTCTATAAGCGTCGGCGTGTGTTCTATCGCCGCATCTATATACTGCAGTGCTCTGTCCGTCTCCATCTTGTGGTCGAAGTGCTGCGCCGCGTAGTAATATGACCACAATAACGCACTCGCCGGAGACTTCTCATTATCTTCGGGGTAGAAACGTTCATATTTCTTTAAATTATCTATATATTGTAATATTAACTTTTCTATCGTTTCCGCTTTGCTTTTATCTTCGTATAAAGTTCTGGAATTAGATATATTATGTTTATAGTAAATTTTGATTAACACTTTGAGGTTTGTCCTAATTTTGTAAAAATGTGAATTTCAAGTCATTTTTGAATGATTTTGTAAAGAACAATACTAAAATATCAGATTGTCAAATATAATTCTGAATATTAACACTATCTTGAGACTAATACAAATGCTTATTTTTAAATCTTTTGCCTACTTTTAACCTTACTTCTCCATCTTACTAATTGTACTTAGATTAAAAATTTTAAAGTTTAGATGGATGGATGGATGGATGGATGGATGGATGGATGGATGGATGGATGGATGGATGGATGGATGGATGGATGGATGGATGGATGGATGGATGGATGGATGGATGGATGGATGGATGGATGGATGGATGGATGGATGGATGGATGGATGGATGGATGGATGGATGGATGGATGGATGGATGGATGGATGGATGGATGGATGGATGGATGGATGGATGGATGGATGGATGGATGGATGGATGGATGGATGGATGGATGGATGGATGGATGGATGGATGGATGGATGGATGGATGGATGGATGGATGGATGGATGGATGGATGGATGGATGGATGGATGGATGGATGGATGGATGGATGGATGGATGGATGGATGGATGGATGGATGGATGGATGGATGGATGGATGGATGGATGGATGGATGGATGGATGGATGGATGGATGGATGGATGGATGGATGGATGGATGGATGGATGGATGGATGGATGGATGGATGGATGGATGGATGGATGGATGGATGGATGGATGGATGGATGGATGGATGGATGGATGGATGGATGGATGGATGGATGGATGGATGGATGGATGGATGGATGGATGGATGGATGGATGGATGGATGGATGGATGGATGGATGGATGGATGGATGGATGGATGGATGGATGGATGGATGGATGGATGGATGGATGGATGGATGGATGGATGGATGGATGGATGGATGGATGGATGGATGGATGGATGGATGGATGGATGGATGGATGGATGGATGGATGGATGGATGGATGGATGGATGGATGGATGGATGGATGGATGGATGGATGGATGGATGGATGGATGGATGGATGGATGGATGGATGGATGGATGGATGGATGGATGGATGGATGGATGGATGGATGGATGGATGGATGGATGGATGGATGGATGGATGGATGGATGGATGGATGGATGGATGGATGGATGGATGGATGGATGGATGGATGGATGGATGGATGGATGGATGGATGGATGGATGGATGGATGGATGGATGGATGGATGGATGGATGGATGGATGGATGGATGGATGGATGGATGGATGGATGGATGGATGGATGGATGGATGGATGGATGGATGGATGGATGGATGGATGGATGGATGGATGGATGGATGGATGGATGGATGGATGGATGGATGGATGGATGGATGGATGGATGGATGGATGGATGGATGGATGGATGGATGGATGGATGGATGGATGGATGGATGGATGGATGGATGGATGGATGGATGGATGGATGGATGGATGGATGGATGGATGGATGGATGGATGGATGGATGGATGGATGGATGGATGGATGGATGGATGGATGGATGGATGGATGGATGGATGGATGGATGGATGGATGGATGGATGGATGGATGGATGGATGGATGGATGGATGGATGGATGGATGGATGGATGGATGGATGGATGGATGGATGGATGGATGGATGGATGGATGGATGGATGGATGGATGGATGGATGGATGGATGGATGGATGGATGGATGGATGGATGGATGGATGGATGGATGGATGGATGGATGGATGGATGGATGGATGGATGGATGGATGGATGGATGGATGGATGGATGGATGGATGGATGGATGGATGGATGGATGGATGGATGGATGGATGGATGGATGGATGGATGGATGGATGGATGGATGGATGGATGGATGGATGGATGGATGGATGGATGGATGGATGGATGGATGGATGGATTGCTCTTGGATACTCTTTTCTGAAATATTTAAATAGTTTATTTAGTAAAAGGAAACATGAATACTTCAAAACAGTAAAATTTTATCAAATTGAACAAACATTGTAAAATCAGAATAAACTAGACTTTTACATCTCAGGTCACTTAATTTTGGTTACCATATATCAAAATGTTTAGTTAACTATGTTTAAAGAAAGATTTGTTACATATATCAGTGCTTTTTCATTTATCTTTGGATGAATGTAGCTGCTATAAAGTATGAACACCACTATTTAATAGAGAAATAGCAATTTTTCTCCAACTACATATTTTTTTTATAAAATTAACAATCAAACATTAACTTACTTATATACATCAAAGAAGGCCACAATATCTTCAGCTGTACTGAGCTGTTTAGCTTCAATTAGCTTCTGATAATACATTACATTCTCCGGATTTCTTTTTAATAAATCTTCATAAACTGCCTCCGCTTCCATAAACCTGAAAAACATCAAAAATGTAACATTAATAACTTTACTATAAATTAAAATAATGTAACATGAAACTAGCTGTCAATAACAACTCCAGACGCGCGGAAAAACCTTAATTATTAGCCTATGTATTTAGACTATATTCTACATCTATGCCAAATTTCAACAAGATCCATTAAGCTGTTCTAGAGATACATAGTAACAAACATCTATTCATCCATCTAAACATATGCATTTCTAATATAAGTAAGATTTATACTAACCTCCTTAGTTTCAAATAATATTCACCAGTGGTTTCTTTAATAGATAATTTGTCAAGAATTTGACTTTGGAACTTATGTAAATGTTGTAATGCCCTTTCATACTGTCCCGATTCAGCCAGCACCATATTTTGATATAATAATAGTTCCGAGTGTTCATAATCGTATGGTCCCTTCATCTGATTAGTGCGGAAGGCATCTAGAATGCTATTCGCCATCTCGTAATCCCCCAGGAGATGGTAACTCATCGCGAAACCAATCCATGATGCTCTCTGTGTGGGTCTCAACATAAATAACTGGTACCTTGTGTCCTGAAAAATGTTATAATGTAACAATTAAAAAACTTATCATAATAGATTGGTAACAATGTAAAGAAAAGTTTTAACAATACAAAATGACCTATAGTTATTCTGATAAAAGGGGTAAAGAATCAAATTAGCTCTATATTTGTTTGGCATTTCGGGTATTACACCAAAAAAACCTACATCTTTCTGATTTATGTTTGTTTACTGATATTTCTTGTACCCAACTAAGCTCTAGGTTTGTGCTAGGAATGGTTTACTATAGTCGAATGGTGGGATTCAAACCATCACTCATGTGAATGGAATCCATACCCTTAACATGTCTATTAGTGCTTAAATTACATGGTAAAAGGTATCACAATCAAATATTAAGTAATTAATACATAAAAATCATACAAATGTTATTCTAAAACTGAAGATTATGTAAAAATTGTCAACATTATATTGTTAACAGTTATGTTATGACAAAAACATTTTAAGACAATGGATAAATCACATTCATATAAAAAGAGATTTGTTTTACATCTCATTGTAATACAGACATCAATCTCTTTAATAATAACTGTTTAATTGTTCACAATGTATGTGCTGTTCTGGCCATCTTATACATATTACAAGTAAATTTCAATTAAGAAAAAAATATATATAATACAATATACAATTTCTCCTAAGTGTACCCCTGTATTTTGAGGCAAAGACATGGTTATGAGTCTATACTCTAAAATTCCCAGGATGGCCATTCCCAAATGCTACTGGGATTCTAATACCCCTGTAACACTATTGAAAAGTGTACTTTTCAATACATTATATCGTAATTTTAAAAAGAAATACACAAATGTCTAAATATACATGCTTAACAAGATTCAATTTATTGAACATTCATATAAATCTAATTAGCCCTTTTAAATCCAATAAGAAAATCAATATTACTACTAGAAATAAAATTGATCATAGCATGATACATAGATTTATCTAAGTTGACCAGATTATGCAATAGAAACCACATACTACTCAAACCACAATTACAACACTAGTTATCACTGTAAAATTTAAATGAAAATACATTATTAAATATCACTATAATACATATTTAAGTATGTATCCATTTGTATTATTAAGACTATAAGACAAACATGTCAATAAATCAGATAAGCAAAGACTAAAAATACTTTGATGTGAGCACTAACAGCTATACGAGTTCTACAAAACCTATTGAATAAATGCATTAACACACTACTCATAGTAGTCGATACTTTGTAAAAGTTCTACTTGCCAAGCTGGTCAAAGAATCCCAGAGACCTCTACTGCTTATCTCTACACGAATAAAATGCGCGAATAATTTATAGTGAATGCTTAAAATTACCTTATATCCTTCCAAATCTCTCATTTGAATCTGAAGCAGTGAAAGATCACGAAGAATTTGTATATTTTCCTTCTCCCACTTGAGTGCATTACGATAACATTTGATAGCCTCATCGTACTTCTTGTCGGAGCGCTGTAGAAGGCCATAGACGTGCCAGCATACTGGGGACTTCAGGTCGTTTCGTAAACCACGACGAACGTAATCGTATGCTTCATCTTTACGACCAAGGCAATTCAGCGTCAATCCTTTCATTGCCAACGTTTCTATAAACAACAAATAGAATTCAACTGGAATCACTGAACCGCTAAAGCAATTTTATCACTTTGTTATTGAAACTTTTCAAACACTCACCTCCATGCTCCGAAAATTTTGGATTCGACAATATTTGCTTCGCGAATTTCAACCCATTTTTATATTGTTTATGTTCATAGCATCTCTGTAAAATAACATTTGGATTATACAAATTGTTAACCTATATTTATTATTAGATGCACTCAAATAGTGCAAGGCCGACTAAACTTTTTGCTACATTTATTAGATAAATAACAGTGTTAGGTAAACAGTAATAAACTATAATAAATAGGGGAAGAATACGAATAATTGAAGTACTTTTTGAACTTTACTTATGAAGGAAATATATTTTATTTGGAATTAAAAGCCAAGAATGACAAGCCACTCGAACAAAATTTTGTGTTTACAACAAGACTTACCAAAATTCGTTTAAATAGAGCATTTTCTTTTGGTGGCAAAGGGTTACTGGGAGGCATTTTGTACTGCAGATATAAAGTATCTGTTTATTATTCCACCGATAAATTGAAATATTGCTAAAAACCTCGTGGCTATAAACCAAAGAAGTCGATGAAGAATTTAGCCTATGGTACACAGACAGGTCACGTGACCAATTAAGTTTCTTGCCAGTATGATCCTTAAACATCTTAGAAAAAAATGGAATTAAGTACAAGCAGCATAAATTATTTATAAATGAATCCTTCATTGTAATTCACTGACCTGTATGAAAATATCCTTAAAAGAAGTAGAGAATGTATAGTTCTCGCTTTTAATCACTGTAAATAATTTTAAACAAGTTTGTTTACATTGTGACGTTATTGACGGCTAGAAACTGTCAACACTTTTACGAAACGTCAAAGTTTAATTTTGTAAGACGAGTTTGTCTCCTTTCGTGTCCTAAAAATATTTTATTCTTTTAACGTACATTTAAATCGTACGTATTAAGTTTGTTGTTTGTTTTAATATGGGAATAGAAAACATGCGTCGCTGGCCTATGTACATCGTGTTTGCGGTGTGCATTTTACTCACCCTTTCACTTTTCAATAGCTGGAGCTTGGAGACCGAATTACAAAACAGAGTAGGTGAAATAAGTTCACAATTACAGGAATGTTCAAAAGCTCAAACGTCATGTATGGAAGAGTCGTTAATCCTTCTAGAACAACGAGATGGCTACAATACAAAGATGAATGCGTTGCAACAAGACAAAATAAAACTCAACAGTCAACTTTCGGAGTACAACAGTAAAGTATTAAAAGCCGAAACTCAAGCTAATCGCACATTAGTTGATCTTGATTTTTGTAAGACTGAGCTGCAAAGTTTGAAGAATCTCCAAGTAAGTAAGTCTGCAACATTGGAAACATTACGATTGGAGAAAGATACACTGTCGACTCAATTAGCTGAGAGAAAAGAAAAGATAGAAGAGTTGGAAAAAGAGATATTGAAATTAAAATCAGCTTTAACCACAAAAAGTGCACCTATTCCCTCAGTTCCTTCTAAGGTAACTCCAGCAGCTCAGCCTCCGAAATTAAGTCCTGCATTAAATGTGCACAATCAAATCAATGACCCTGCTTTGGAGAATGATGCTAAGGAAGAAATTGAGGATCCAAATGCATTAAATGATGTCAATGACTTTGATCAACAAGTCTAGCCAAGGCAAGCTATAGTCATCCCTCAGTATGGTGTGATACTAAACTATTTAGGTAAAAATGTTAAAAGATTCAGGTGAAATGGAAATTAAGCTTGACTTCAATCTTTAAATTAAGAGTTCACTTATTGTTTAATTCTATAATCATATTACCAAGTAGGCATTTTGTTACAATTATCAAGCATTATTAAAATTCTTAGTGTCAGTCCTACCAAATTCTTAAATTGTCTGATAACAATCCAATGTGTAAAATATGTGATGGAAATATCAGATTTTGTTACCTTATCTGACAGTGACATCATTTTTTTATCTGAGCATATATCAGCCAGTGGTGGGATAGGCCCTTAATTTACAAAGATGAAGTACAATTGATAGAGTTTTGTAGAACTATCCTGAGGTGCTGTATTTTGTTACATTTTATAAGTTTAGAATTTATTCTTACCTTAGTTGCATAATACAGATTGCTTATGTAATGCAATGAGAATTTTTTCCACAAATGTGGGAAAACCTTTGTTTACAAACTTTAGGTCATGAATTAGTATAAACTGTGCCACATATCAATAGAAAACTAGCTTAGAAATGTTTTTTGTTTCTCTGCCTATTATATAATTCATTCTTTTTATAGGTATTGGAATATTTTAACTTTACTAAACTGTTTAAAATACATTTTCATACAAATAATCCCTTAATATAGCTATAATAATTATGTTTATGAAATGGTTTTTGACTAAGAGGCTCATGACATTCTTTTTTAATATGATTATTAAAATAATAATCAGGCTTCCAATTATTAAATTTTTCAAAGCTTTAAAACTATATGAATTTTGCATCTTGTCTTTTAAATGGTTTTATGAATGATACATTTTTAAAAATTCTCATCTATTTTATAACAATCACTAAGTTGGCAAAAGTTTTTAAGTATTTTTGCGTTAATTAAGTTTATTTGTATTAGTTCCTTCAATCATCACAAGATTATTATACAAAAATGTCCAAAGCAATTTTGTCTGAATTGCTGGCCACTTATTTGTAATTGTATGTATACAATTTGAATAACATTTTTATGATTATAATTAGGTATTTAGAAATTTATTATTAAGATGTAGCCATTGTGGTGCCACAAATATTAGCTATGCATAGAAGGTTTACCGATGACCATGTCCAGCACTATCCTGCACTAGTCTCCTCCGTACTGTCAGTTAACAAGTGATGTGATTCAGCAAAGCTTCTGTGCATTAGTAATATTTAGATCTGACAATTATTTGCTTCTTTGCTCAATATGCATTTAGAAAATGATATTGTCATAACACGCAATACTCAAATATTGGCCTTTTATTGAGAAAAAAAATTGTTTATTCTCTAGAAAGTAAAAGATGCTAATGTAGTGACTTCAAATTATATGCTATGCTGTATTTTTAATTTGTTCTATCTTGTTACTGTATTTTTATGGTATGGTGATTTTATGTCTCTATCAGTGTTATTAAAAAAATAATTAAAATCATTGGTTGTTCAGGGGTTCAGCACTTGACTGGTAATCTGCAGGTTCTGGGTTCAAATCCCACCATGTACTAATATCACATGTAATTACATTTACCTCTGTCTTTATGAAGGAAACTATTGCAACTAGTAAATATCTGCAAAGAGACTCAAAGATATGTTTAAAGTCAAGCAACCTGCAATGGGCCAGCATGGTAGACTATGGCCTAGTCACCCCTAAATTAGAATTCTAGGGCCTTCTTAATGGGGCATATAGTGAGCTGATGATGATTTTTCTCTAATTCTGATAAGGAAAAGGGGGTAGATAGAAGAAATCATTTTCTAGAGAGACATCCTTTGCTTGTTGGCAAAGGAGATTATGGCATATAAACTGCAACTTTTGTATTATACAAAAATGTATGTTCACCTTTATCTTACTCATTGTAATAATCTTTGCCTCGAATTTGCAAATCTTTTACTTTTGTCTGTTATACATTTTTTTTCTGCTTTAAGATGTTGAAAGCATATGTATTACATAGCAATTTCTTAGTTTATATATTTTTATAAATGCCAATTTGTGTATTGAGTATAGAACAAATAAAGTAATATAAAGAATGATTTAATTTTTTTTATCATGAAATATATTTTTATAAATGCCAATTTGTGTATTGAGTATAGAACAAATAAAGTAATATAAAGAATGATTTAATTTTTTTTATCATGAAATATAATTTTATACTTAAATACGGAAATACTTTTTTAACCGACATTGTTCTTATCGCTTATTGTTGTAAATGTAATTACTGGTGTTAAAAATAAAATAAGAACAATGGTAATCAGAAATCAATATACTAAAAGATAATTTTCATATAGCTGTGGAAAACAATTCTATATAGTCAAACTAGGCGTATCCCGTTGGGCCGATTGATACTATGGATTCTAACGACCTAATCGGAAAAAAATCCCATTGGGCCGATCGGCCCAACGAGAAACATCTGTTTAATGAAATTGGCGCTACGATTTTGATGGAACCTAAATCATTAATACATAAATAAATAAATTCATAACGGATTTTATACGTAGTATTTAATCTTACAAAGATTATAAATGCGAAAGTTCGGATGAATAGATGTTTGCCTAAAAGGCTGAACGGATCTCGATGAAATTTGGCATAGATGTAAAGGATAGTTTGGAACAACACATAGACTTCTTTTTTTTAATTACACCAGGACGGAGTCTCGGCTAAAAGCTAGTTGATCATAAAATCAGGGTAACATTAAAAAATGCCTTTACTTTCTAAAAATATTTATTCAGCTTAATCATCTCTAGCATATTCGAACAAAAAACCACTTGAACTCCATTACTTCATAAGTAATATCCATAACATAATAAACTTAAAATACTTAACACAACTTAAGCTCATTCGCACTTGGGATTTTTTATCGCACTTATACGAAAGTTCTGAAAGCCGCTCATAATGCAGCACTGCAATAAAAAAGCATCGCGTTTTAAAAGCGCTGCCATACGTAAATTCATGGTAAATTTCGTATGGCAGTGCTTTATTCTATTTCAACATTTATCGCGCGTTATAAAAGCGCTAGTGCGAATAGTGGCTTATAATCTTAAACGAGTTTAATTACATTTTAGTAATCGAGAAACAAAGTCTTATAGTTTCTAAATAAAAATTATTACACCTTCAATGTGTAAACAAACCTTGAGACATTAAAAAAAATAAACATTGCCTTTAGTGTAAAAGTAACTTGAAATGTTACAAATTACAATGCCCGATAATAGACCAGCTAACAAGTTATCGAGTGTCGGAATCATAAAAATAAAACCTAACACTCTCAATGCCACTAAAATATTTACGTAAATACTGTCCGCTAGTATGTGGCATTGAAAGTGTTAAAAGTTGATCAGAACATTTTACTATTCCAATTTTTTACACAACTAAAATTCAGTTACACATCTAAAATTAGCAATAAAAGTAAGGAAAGCATGCATCGGTGGTTTGGTATTTTTCTTGAGATTGATATGTTACATTTTCAATACTTTAAGACAGATGTTTTGTGACAATATAAATAAAAATAGAACATGGAAATAACATTTTAAACCCTATTAATATGCGAATGTATATATATAAATACAAAAATACAGTTGAACAAAATAATAAAATTGGGCAACATCCCTTTATGTAGCTGTAAATAGTTTGTATAAATTATATTGTTAATCACAACTTTATCATACTGCCAAATACTGAAACTAATCTTAAGCACTTCACTTTCTCGCCGCTTACAATCTGACATACATCAAAGTTTTAACAGAATTTGGAGTTTAAGTGGCCTTATCAAGACAAGGTCAACAATTTGAATGCAGTTTCAATATTTGCCAGTTAAATAGTAGTCAGCAATAGTAATTGCAGACCCACGCATAATTGTTTTCAAATAAACTTATTTTAAACTATAGTATCAGAAATGTTCCATTTCATAAATGTTATTTCATTACCTTAAATTACAAGAATTGTGTAAATAGTTAGCTATAACCGTGACAGTGTCCCTAACTATAAAATGTTCAACTTAATTTGTATATAAACACCATGCATTTAAACTGACAAAACAATTGTACAAAAAATATTTTAATCATTGTTTTTTTTTTCAAAGAAATGCAGGATGTCAATATATTTTGCACAAGCATTTTACAGCGGCAACACTTACATAAACATATGTATAGTTTAACTATAAATTTCATAATACCTAAAAGGTATTTTGTCATAACAATAAAATCTACAAATATATCAAAAATACAATCTAATTTTATACTTATTAAAGTAGGTATCACATAGTCACTTAATTTTCTGGAAAATGGAAACAGAGCTTTATCAATGTCAATCAAAAAGTCTATGGATATTACTGTCATATAAATCCATAGACAAGTAATTTTCACTGGATTTGTTTTAACATCAACAATTTAAACTTATATTATTTGGTCCACTGGGTCCCCCTTATCTATTGTTATAAATATATTGTAAATGCTTCATGTAAAACATGTTTTAAATTGTCCTATAAAAATATTTGAGTCAAATTACATATCTATTTCATAAGTACTGAAATAATATTTTAACATTTGTATATTTAACTAACCATGAGAAAATGTGTATATGAAAATCTTCTAGAATAATTGGGTGTTAAACTAATTGATTCTATGAATTCAATTGGCCTAATAATTCTAAATTGCCCGATTTTTCAGTTGGCCGATCGAAAAACCTAGTCAGAATCTAGTACAGTTTATATCAGAAAAAAAATGGAAATTTCGAAGTATCCTAATGGATGAATACTTTTATTGGAAAATTAAACATTGGCCTTTACATATCTTTACTGTGTACATTATGGTCCATTTCTAGAAGTTACAACAACTATAGGGATTATTATATCCTCAATAAAATATAACTTTTACTAAACATTTAACCATAATTCATAAATCTATCTTTTTTAATTCTTCCTCCTTAGCAATTTCCTCAAACGCAGACAAGAGGTTTCGTCTGCATTTAGTTTCATCATTATACCTAATATTCCAAATTATATACTCACCTACATTTAAAGGATCTTCGGAATATGATATTTGAACTTTACATTTCCGTTCCCATTTTACAGAATCAATGCTATGATTTCTTGTCCTATTAAACTCTATGTAACCATCGCATTCTACCGCTAGCCTTGGCAATTGGGCATTTAATGTATCATGTGATCTATCTGAATCAGTACCACTTGTAGAAGGAAGGCAATCACCTTGCCCTACTTCTAAATTTGGAGGTGTAACCATACAACATTTCCGTTTCACCACTCGCTTAATAAATGCAAAATCACCCTTATTACTAACACTTAATTCTTGTGAATCCCTTTCAGTACTTAATTTAACATCTAATTCACCTTCGTTATTTAATTGTATATTTTTCTTTTGTCGTTTTCTTTCTGGGGGTTTAACATCACTGTCTGGTCCACAGTTTTCTGCCCATTCTGGACTATTCGAGTTGGAGGGTAATAAGCGCTTTTTACCTCTCTCTGATCCCGACTTACAAATTTCTGGGGAGTTTTCTAAAGGAGTTGCTAGAGCTGTTTCATTCCTTCTGAAATTATTTATATATTTTTCTCACAAACTGATAATTTAAATTATGGGATATAAAGAAATTGGAGTAAATACTAAATTACTCCATAATGAAGCATTGTTGGAAATGTTTCTTAGAAATTATTAGAAAACAATGTGAAAAAAGTACCTTCTAATAAAATATTTCATAAAACTACTTTTAAGGGAAATAATAAAAAAAAACTATAAAATAAATATTAACAGAATTTATTAAGAATAAAAAAGGATAGGGTAAGATGGATATGTATTATACAAACCTCAATATTGGTTCATGTCTCCGTGGTATATGGTCTATACAATCAACACTTCGGAAATCATGTCTCGAGCATTGCATATCATATCGAAGGAATGCGGTAACTTTTTTTCTACTTTTTATTGTCCGACCAAACCATTCCAATGTTGCATCATCAGATAAATACAACACTAGATTCTGCCGATCATCATCTATCATTTGTTTGTACCATGCTACAAATGTTCTTGCATTTTGTCTTTTAGAATGTTTAGAGTTTGTGTTATTGTTATCTTCTTTTATTATTTTTGTGGATAATCGCCTTGTTTTACTCTGGTTTTGCGGAGTTGTTTGTGACTGCGACATATTTAGTCTGAAAAGAATGACAGTGTTATATATTGTTGAATATGAAAACTGAAACAAACTTGTCATGTACATATTACTTATATCAAGTTTTTAATTCGGGAGTTTTAAATTACATATCAATACCAGTAAACATCAAAACCAGGTGGCAGATGAGATCAAAAAGGTAATGTTATTAACAAAGTGAAGTAGTACAAGTGTGGTAAGTACCTCTCCTCGATAGTATCTCCGCGACTTTTATAGAACTATTAGCTTGGTTGGCCAATTCTAAACGAAGAGCCTTTAGGCGAATCTTACTTTCTTCAATATACGTTGTAATTGATAGGTTTAGTTCCAATAACTCTTTTTGATGTGCACTTAAGTTTTTTGTATTTTCTGCAATGTCTTCTGAAATAAAAACAAGCAACTTTACTGTCAAAATACTAAACAAACGAAAGAAAGACAAACTTCGAATTTTAAAATAACCTACTCAAACAATTCGCAGCTAACAATGCCAAGTGCTGCCGTGGTAAATCGTTAGATATTGATGAATTCATCTTATGTTAGCCTGAACGGTATTGATGTTTGCTTAATACATTGATAGGTGAAGAGAAAATATCATCAAATCAATATTCACAATTTATAAAACACAAAAATACAATTTCGCGTCCTTTATGTTTTTAAAACCATAAATTCTAGTATGGTTTTATTGACAACAGATTCAAAAAACTACGGTGTCCAAATGTTAACTTTTTGGAAAATTAAATTAGTTAAAGGAAGTCTTTAAATTCTAATTTCATTAAAATTATTTTTAGTATTATTTATGACAACATTTTTGTGTTTTGTTAAAATAATGGATAAAAAAAGAAAATCGTTGAAAATTAATAGTTTTCAAAGCATTCCAAATAGATTGTATGAAGTTTTGAAAAGGAAGCAATACAATTTACTTGTTGGACATAAGGTTGGAGAAGGGAAAACACGATTTTTGCTCCTTTTCAATTTTTCACTCCAATTTGATTTTTAAAAGAAAAAAAAAACATGGTATTATTTCGAAACCATAGAGCATGTTTTAATTACGACAACGAGTATTGGATAGTAGAGCAGCCGCGCTTCTTTGGGAGTGGTAATGCGCCGAACCAATCTACAACGTTCTTGTGATCATTGACACCGGCCATTGGTCTATCCTTTGTCAACCAATCATCGAAAAACCAGTGAGGATATCCAATGTAAGTTCACAATTTTCATTGAATATTACCCGGTGATGGTTAGGCTCTTAAGCTTTCATAATTTTGGCAAAACTTTTCCAACATTTCCCTTAGTATTTTTGCATGGCATTTATGAACATTTTGTAGTTGAAAAGCAGCCATTTTGATTGCGTTCTCTGCGTCGCGTTGGCCTCGCATGAGTGACGTAGTTGCTTTTATGATAAAATAATGATTGTTTTTGGGTCTAAGTTAAGCTACTTTATAAACTACTTTTTTCTTAGAACCTATTTTATTTTTCAAAAAAAAATATCCCCTTTATAACCTTATTTCTATCGCCGTAGGCCTCGGCCTCTAAAAAGACATCATTTTAACATCAATTTGCATAGTAACTCAATTAGGCAGATATCTAAAGTTTTGAAAAATTAATTATAGGCTTATTGCATTAATTCATTATGAAGAAATTGGTGTAGTAAATAATTAAGTGGCAAAAATCATAGATCTAGTACCTAGACAATAATGTTCATGGAGGCACTTTCTAGAAGGTATAGGTAACTACGCACTCCTGTAGTCAGATTCCCATTAAATGTTAAAATTATCTTTAGTGGATTTGTAATTTGTCTTGTCTAATATTACGATACTAATTTCGAGTAAAATATTAAAAAATAGAGTAGCACAAATTATGATAAATGTTAGGATTTACGGATAATCTTATTTAAGCCACTTACTTATTGGAATTTCCTAAAAGAGAAGAAAGAATATATGTACCTATACGAATAAAATAGGACCCTGTTGTTTAAAACTTAACCCAAAATCCAAACGCCTAAAAGCAATTAGACTTTCGACTCGCAAGTTACAAGATGCATAAATTTTATAGGAATAAGCTCTTGCTTGCTATATAGATTCTTACCTATTGCCACAAAGCAAGACGCGCGACAGGCCGCGCGCGTTACGTTAATTGAAAATTAGATTTTGTGCAATTGAAGTTTGCCCCAAAATTTGTTACATCTCCTTCCACACCAAGTTAGAAATACAAGTAGTAGTAGTAGTAGTAGGGGCTACAGTTTCCGCAACTCCACGGCTTAGAAATACAAATTGATTACGATAATTCATATTTTAATTGCTATGTCGATACAAATAAACTGACTCGAGCGGGGAAATACCGCGATATCAGAATACTGTTGCAAAGGCGGTCTAGACATATTTAATATTGTTATCTCTTTTTTATTTAATTTATTATATCTACAAAATAAATACAGTAAGTACTGTCAATTTGTCAACGTTATTTTATCGCATGAAACTAAATCAAACTGTAAATTTTTACTTCGACGCATCCAATTTTTTTTTATGATTTTTAAAAACAGCGCTTGACCTCGATTCACCACCAAATGGATGTTTCTAGAGACTAATTGAATCAATCCTATCAGTTTTCACCTGGATATAAGATCAAACACTAAGAGCCGGCGCACACCTTTGACTAAACTATCGCACAACTATTGTACGATTATCGATTGTTTCACAGTGTATTCAACACTTTAGTTGAACAACTAAAAATGGAGTAGTGTCCGCACCTCCATATAAGCGCATGAGAATAAAAGAGGGACTAAACAGTTGTGCGATAGTTTAGTTTCAGATGTGAGCACGCTTTAAATGTTCACGCTTATGAAAAAAAAAACATACAGACGAATTGAGTACCTCCTTCTTTTGGGAAGTCGGTCAAAAAATGGAACGTTTGGATTATTTTTGTGGCCCCTTTTTAGTGTTTGAGGATGGAGCACGCTCAGATCCAGGGCTCGGAGGGTCCGCAGATGGTGACCCTCAACGGGCAGCAGATGCAGGTTCTGCAGATGAGCAATCCGCCGCACATGGTGCAGGGGCCCAACGGACAACAGATCGTCGTGCACACCATACAACCAAACGCACAGGCTATACAGGTAAAATAATAAGACAGTATGTAAAATAATTGATTTAGTCCCTATTTCCACTAAGCGTTTAACTGCATGACGGCGCGCAGCTCTTGTTTTCTATACGTAGTCATTTCGTGCGACCACCGGCTAAGTGCAAATAGCCATTTATTGGTATTCTTAATTTCGATCTTTTTCGCTCAGTCTAAGTTTCTATGGTTTCTCAAGCAGTGGGATATTTCACAAATTAACTTTCATTTTATCATAATGTTTATTTATTTTATTTATTTTGTTGGAAAGGTAGTAGGTAAGGTGTTGCTATGAGTTATTAAGATTTTGTTTCAAAATTAATTATAATTTGCATTATTCCTACATGCATTCAGATTGGAGCCCCTCAGATCCAGGTGGTAGTATCGTTTTCATATGTTTTCATTATTTGCTAAAATTTTTTCATTAGCTTCTTATCCTTTAGTTTACTACGTACAGTTAGAGAATCTTGCGGTGTTCTAAATTTAAAGCTACAGTCGTGTCTCGCTTGCACGTTTCGTACGCATTGGTATGACGACGAAACGATCAAAATTGGACGCATCTTTTAAATGTGTTTGTACGATTATTTTATTTTTTATCATTATTCCGTCCTTTGTGCAGCTTACTGCTTCCTAATTGGTTGTTTGTAATAAGAGGAGTTTGTCTTTGCAAGTAACAAGGGCATATTTCTGTAAGTGGAACACCGTGGTTTTCTGCTATTGTACATATAAGAAAACAAGATAACAAAAATATAAACACTGGTATCCCTTTTAATTGAAGTTATAAAAAACTTTGTTTATTTATTCTCTTTGTCGTTTCTATTAATCTCTGTGAAAAGAACAGAGGTATTGCTAGAGAACATTCTTTCAACAAATGCCCCTTAACCCAATCCGGTAATAATAACGAAGTAACGGCCCCTGTTGAGGCTCCTGTGGGAGCCCTAGAGCTTAGTTACTCATAAACGAGGTTTATGCAAAGCGCCATCCGCGCCCGACGACCTCAAGCCCAGTGAATCTGTAAATGCCTCTTCAAGGCAAACAGTGGCCATTCGGTCACAAAAAAAATACCGCTTAACATTTTGCCGATATATTTGCACAATTGTAATCGTGCACTCTATTATCAAATCATATTTCAGCTTTATCTAGATATTATTGTATCATATCTATATCTGATTTTACTGAAGTCATACTAATAAGGGTCAGTGCACACCTGCTAATTTTACCTCAACAAATTTAATGAAATTTATTGAGCTAGTTGCTGTTGCGACTTCGTCACCGTGAAATTAAAAAAAAAAACAATAAAAGAGCCTATGTTACTGACAGATAAATTACCTTTCTAACGATTAAAGAATTTTTGAAAGCGGCTCAGTAGTTTTTGAGTTACTTCAATACATACAAAAAT
Source organism: Papilio protenor (assembly GCA_029286645.1). Lineage (NCBI taxonomy): Eukaryota > Metazoa > Arthropoda > Insecta > Lepidoptera > Papilionidae > Papilio > Papilio protenor. Next base: position 1,647,812 of record JAGSMZ010000009.1, read on the forward strand.
ACAAATCTTTCCTCTTTATAATATTAGTATAGATAAAGATTATCAGTGGAGATTTCACATATGATACCTACATAAGGACTTGACAGTTCTGAGTCTTGTTAATACTGTGCAACATAATTGTAATAAATCAAAATAAATGATTTACAAGTTTTTTAACGTACAGCGGTGATAAACCTGAACGGCAACCTGGTGCAGCTAGCGGGACTGGGCGGCGCCGTGCCGCAGCAGCAGCTGCTCAACCAGTCTAATATCGTCATGGTAAGTGCAACATATACTTAATAATAACTTTGTTTTCTTCATGGTTTATATAATACAAGATTTCACCAGCGACTCCGTGTGCATGGAATTAAAAAAAAAAACCAAAGCGAGTAGGCTATGTGTTCTTCCAGGCTATCATCCACATCTATGCCAAATTACATCGAGATCCATTCAGCAGTTTAGACTACAAACTCATTTTCAATAATAATCATTCTCGTTTTTATTAAAAAAAAAAGCGATTAGGCTATGTGTTCTTCCAGGCCATCATCTACATCTACGCCAAATTACATCGAGATCCATTCAGCAGTTTAGACTACAAACTCATTTTCAATAATAATCATTCTCGTTTTTATTAAAAAAAAAAGCGATTAGGCTATGTGTTCTTCCAGGCCATCATCTACATCTACGCCAAATTACATCGAGATCCATTCAGCAGTTTAGACTACAAACTCATTTTCAATAATAATCATTCTCGTTTTTATTAAAAAAAAAAAAACAAAAGAGCCTATGTTACTGACAGATAAATTACCTTTCTAACGATTAAAGAATTTTTAAAATCGGCCCAGTAGTTTTTGAGTTATATACATACAAAAATACAAATCTTTCCTCTTTATAATATTAGTATAGATAAAGATTATCAGTGGAGATTTTACATATGATACCTACATAAGGACTTGACAGTTCTGAGTCTTGTTAATACTGTGTAACATAATTGTAATGAATCAAAATAAATGATTTACAAGTTTTTTAACGTACAGCGGTGATAAACCTGAACGGCAACCTGGTGCAGCTAGCGGGACTGGGCGGCGCCGTGCCGCAGCAGCAGCTGCTCAACCAGTCTAATATCGTCATGGTAAGTGCAACATATACTTAATAATAACTTTGTTTTCTTCATCGTTTTATATAATACAAGATTTCGCCAGCGACTCCGTGTGCATGGAATTAAAAAAAAAACCAAAGCGAGTAGGCTATGTGTTCTTCCAGGCTATCATCTACGTCTATGCCAAATTACATCGAGATCCATTCAGCAGTTTAGACTACAAACTCATTTTCAATAATAATCATTCTCGTTTTTATTTAAAAAAATGTTGTGTAACTTAAGAATAGCTGAAAGGATCATAAATCGATAAAATTCTTCAAACATTTGTATCAGAATAGTGGCAACAAGTAGAGCTTGCATGTATGTAGATGGTGAACGGTACCAACGGCGGAGCCTCCAGCGGGGCGGAGTCGTGCGGCGGCGCGGGCTCGGACGAAGAGCCGCTGCTGTATGTTAACGCCCGTCAGTACCAGCGCATACTGAAGCGGCGCGCCGCACGAGCCCGATTGCACGACCTTGGGAAAATTCCTAAGGAGCGCCCGGTAACTACCACAAACTGCACACTGAACACTGCGCACTGCGCACTGAACATTTAACATTAAATTAAACACTTCTTACTGAACACTAAACACTTCACACTGAGAACTTCACACTTAACACTTTATAATGAACATTTTACACTAAACACTTCACACTGCACACTTCACACTGAACACTTCATACTGAACACTTCATACTGCACATTTCATACTGCACATTTCATACTGCACACTGAACAGTGCATACTGCAGACTGAACATTGCACAATAAGACTATATTGACTATATTGACGCATGCACAAGAGGTACACTTGTTCGCTGTATGGGTAAATGAGAGTTGACCTTTAAATTCACTATTTACTCTTTACCAAACAATACCTGACTTATCATTTATTTATTCATTCCAAATAGTTCACCAATTCTACGACACATTATTGCTACTTTAGGTTGATAATTTTGACAATTCAGGTCTGCAAAGTATTTTTCAATTTTCCAGAAATACTTACACGAGTCGCGACACCGTCACGCTATGAACAGGATACGAGGGGAAGGTGGACGCTTCCACTCGGGCAGCAGGAAGTAAGAATCATTTATATTCTAGAACCTTCTAGACTCTCTAAGTTTCAACCTTCTCGGTTCTAACGGACTTATCCACATCTTACTGGCAACTGACTGACATAATTTACAGGAACCGCGCGGCTAACTCTGATCAGGGCGTGGACCCTCACAAACTGCTGGAGGATATCAAGCCTGACACCGTCTCCATCACCATCATACAGGTCAGTTAACCAATCTGTCTACCCCTATTTGATGATATTTACAATTTATCAAGTCGAATTTACAATTTACACAAGGCAACAAGCAAATTGCGTATGTCTAGATTAGAACATTAATATTTGTGCATATTTACTCTTTTACATGAATGATGAAAGATTTTCTTCTCTTATTACTTACTAAATATATGATGACTAGCTGTTCCCGTGTGGTTTCATCCGCATATTATAAACTTTATTTTATTGTTTACGTTCAAGAAAAGTCAAAACTCAAATGCTTAAAACACAATGAAGTCTTGCTATTGGCTAACAATTAACATTACCATGACAATCTTGCTTCTTTGTCGCTATTGGATTGTAGTTTTTGTCCCTTTCTGCCTAAAATTAGCGTGACAAAATACCCCGAGCGTGTCGCAAATTTACAGATTTTGAATAAAAAATTACTCTAAAATATGCTGTGATTCCTCACATTCTACACAGCAAAGTGTGTGTTTTATTAAATTAATATAGATAATGTGATATTTACAGGAAGAAGAAACCCAAGAGCACCAGCCGACACAGTGGAGGAGGCTTGCTCCTCAGCCGATGCCCTCCACATAGCACATCAGAATAAAAGTGGAATGAGAGTGCACATAGTGTCAAATAAGTGAGGACTTCTCCACTTAGTGTCAATCATGAAGATAGTGTAAACCTGTGTATTCAGTGTGAATTTGTGCAAAAAGTGTAAAACTGTGCAGATAGTGTAAAACTGTGCGCTTAATGTGGACTTGTGTAGTCAATGTGCATCTTATTTGGATTTGCCCAATGAATATGGACTTGTGTAAGTAATTTATACTTGTCAAGTTTATGTAGAAATTAAGTGTTGCTGTATGTAACTGATAGCTTATGTACAATCAAGGAATTTGTCGGTGTTCAACTTAAAAACTACATTTTGTACGCATAGAGGCGACATGAAACAATAACCAATAGAACACAGCTTTTAAATGTCTAGTAATATGAAAAATGGTGGTAAGTACACGGTTATTTCTTTTTTATTAATATCCCGTTGTTTCCAGAACTCATTATTACCTTATTGGTTATTTATAAAAGGTAGTTTTTCTCTTTGCAAGGAATAAGACAATTTTTCTGTAAGTGGGACACCGCGAAGGGCCCTGATTGTACATACGATTGTATGGGATTAGTGGAGTGTGGAAATTAGTTATTTGTAACTATATTATAGTTTTTTCCATTCTCTTTAAAACAACAGCAAAATGTTGTAATACAAGTGTAAGTGCAGTGAAATTTCATAAATATGTCGATATTGTATTCATTGTAATTTCAGTAGTTTGTTAAATTATGTGTTACTTAAAAATATGGTCTCTACAAATTCATTTTATTTCAAAGATTCCATAAAAACTATCGCTACCACAATAATTCTAATTTTCATAAAAGTTGTAAGTGAAAATAAACTGTTGTACATACAAGTAACAACACTGCCATTTTGTCTTAGTATACATATTAATGTATACAAAACATACATATAAATATAGTGAAAACGTAATATTTGAAGTATAATAATCGATATTAATTGTTTATTTGAAATAAGGCCAAAATAATAGAAAATGTTTGATAGTTTAAGTTTTAAAAATGAGTGTGATTTAAGTATTTATGTTATTTATTGTTATTACTATATTTTAAATGGAGATGGAAAAGCTTGTAACAATAAGAATATGTAATTATGTTCAAGAAGAAATATTTTCATACTGTTGTAGTGAAAGCGTAATCACTTAATGTCTCTGAGTATCGTCGATAGACATTAATTTATTGAAGGATTTTTTCAAATTCCGGCTTGTAGAATATTTAGAATATTTAAAGAATAAAATATATGCCTCATGTTAGTTTTTGGTATTGTGTAAATTAAAAAATGTTTTGTAATCACTTTTGGTTATGTTTTATTGTTATTGATTTATTAAAATGATAAGGGGGTACAGAATTGCAGATGCAATTCAATGTTTCTGTACATATGTAAATATTGAACATTTTATCATATTTCAGGCAGATAAGGTTTGATACATTAAGAAGTACAAAATAAAAAATTGCACAAAAGTTATTTAGTCTTATTTCCTTATTTGAAGTATGCATGAACATCAGCAGTCCTGTCGATGATCTAGCCTATATCTAAGGGATAGGATAAGGGAAGGGGGGGTCGCTACCATTATCATTGTTTTATTTTGAAATAGTTTTCATAGTACACTAGCTTTCGCCCGCGACTCCGTATGCGTGTAATTAAAAAAAAAACAAAAGTGAGTGTTCTTAAAGGCTAATATTAGTAATAGGACATTTAATATTTTCGATTCTCTATCCTGACTACGCCCATGTGACTGAATAATGTAGTTTTTTTATCAATGTCTTTTATTAATTTCCTACGACTATAAGATTCTTAGCAAAGGCAAGCACAGATGTTTTAAATATTATGTAGGTAATGTAAGGTTTACTTTATGTTTAATAAATAAAAGAACATTGAGTTTAAGTAATTTAATACAAGATAAATGAGTAAATTATTTTATAAAGAATTCGTAAAAGTTTTTATATTATTTGAGATTAACTTGATTTGACAAATTCAATATGTAAAATTAATTCAATTCTTATAAACTATTACAACATTGTGTATATAATTTTTTAAAGAAAGATAAAAGATATAACAATAAAGTAATATAAAAAGTGAGTTATTTAACATATTAATTTGCATTACAGAAATATCAACAAAATAAAATATTCCAAATTATTTTGTTCTCTCTTTTCAGAGATCATTGTTTTCTGTAAATATTTCCATAGTGCAAATAGTTAAATGTACAAAATTAAAAAGTAACATGCTTAATCTAAACAATAAATTAAAGAAATGATTTTCTCGAATTTGATTATTTAATCTAATTATTAAATTTGAATTGAATCTTTCGGTTTTATTAAATTAAAAAAAATCTTTGTGAAAATTTGTAGGTATATCTTTACTCGGATTATTACAATTATTTTATCTTTGGCGATTTATTAATAAATTCTACATATTACTAAAACTTAACTAATATCATGAGATGTCTTTTATTTTACTAAATTCCATACAAAAACATTGACATCTCAGTTTGTTATAACATTTTAACAAATGATTTTACTTTTCTAACTGATCCAGTTTTGCAGTTTGTTCTTTTTTTTGTAAAATATTAGTAGATTTTCGTTAAATTATTCCAAGTAAACTTTAAAAAGCCTAATGGGATTTGAACTCACAACCGTTAGATCGTTAGTTTGTATCCCATTAGTCTATTGGCGTATTAAAATGTCTACCATGCTCTGTATACTTCTTCCTACTTCTGTAAACTTTTTATGTTTTGTTACTAGTGTTGTCTCTGACACGTTTTATTTCGTCTTTGATGGCGGATATGAGCGGCAGCGCGGGGTCGTCTGCTGGTAGCCGACCTTCAGCTAGGATGATGCTCGGGTTGACAGCCGGCACGCAAGATAAGGACTGTCGTCAAATCATATATCATATAAATATTATAAATGCGAAAGTTACGATGGATGGATGGATGTTTGTTAGCGTTTGTAGCCTAAACGGCTGAACGGATCTTCATGAAATTTGGCACAGCTTTAGATCATAGTCTGAAAGAACACAAAGGCTACTTTTTACCCCGGGATTAGTTACGGTTCCCGTGGGATTCATTGATTTAGCTTTTTAATGTTTACTCGATCATTCTGCAACGGTTCAACATATCTTTTTCAAATTTGGCACAAATATAAAACAAAGTCTGGGGTACACATGGGATAAAGTTCATCCCCGATAAATGTCCGGTTCCCGAGGGATACGTAGCTTAATAAATAAATATTGAAGTGCCAGATGAAGAGATGATGATGAGATCACATGAATCACAGCTTTAGTACTACCAGCGCCCTGGGTGAGTGTTTTATGGTCTAGTAGTTTTCGTAGACAAGCGATGATACATTTCATCGAGATCCGTTCAGCAGTTTAGGCTACAAACTTAATCATCCATCCATATAAACTTTCGTATTATAATATTAGTAAGATTTTACAATACCTTTGTACACGGTTCACACTTAGCCAGTACAGTTCTGACGGCCAGTCATAGATTGTATGACTCACTGGCTTTAGTTAGCGTTCATACAGTTGTGTTAAAATGTATGTTACCTGTGGCGGGGTGTGTCCCCAGGCGCGCGAGGGCGGCGCGCGGGGCTCCGCCGCACGCGTGAAGGAAGTCCGCGGGCGCGGCGCTTCGCCTCCGCCTTGCCCCGCTTGGACCCCACCTCCCCGTCTACAAATAATGTTACTATAACGCGTGTTCGTATTCCTCGTCTATAAAAATCATAATCTCTTAGAGTTGGTATGATTTTAGTAGTTATTTGTAAAATTAATTGCAGGTTTAGTTACCCCGCGCCGGCGGAGCGGCCCCGCGCCGTGTCCGCTGCGGCTAGCCGGACGTTGTCGTTGCGAGCTTGCGTCACGCCCACCTCTTTAAGTTAGTAAAACAAATGTTATAAAACTAGAAGAAACTACTATTTATATTCACTGATAGCGCATTGACGAGTGGATACTGTAAATGGACGAAGTAAAAAAATAATTAGAAAAAAGTGCATGTAGAATCGCTTTAACTTGCTATTCGCGTGTTTGTTGTTAACTTTTCCGTAACGATCAGCGGAAATTAAAAAAAAAACTTGGTAAGGATAAGTAGCCTAAATGTTCTTCCAGACCATATTCAACATTTGTGATAATCACCGATCAAGCCATGCCAAAGTTCAGATAGATGGATGTTGGTTAGAATTTGTAGCCTAAATTGAATGGTTCTCGATGAAATTTGGCATTGATGTAGAGGATTGTCTAGAAAAACATAGATGTATACTAACTTTTTTTTAGTTCCACGCGGTGACGCGGGCGAAAGCTAGTGAAATATAGATAAAGGATCTTTTTGATACAAACCAGTCTGTTCCCTTGATTCATCTCTATCCAGTGTGTAAGTGTCCCGCGAGGCGCTGGACGCGCTCCCGAACAGAGTGAACGCGTCGTCCACCAGCTCATTATATCGCTGACGCATGCGGGATGGACCTCCTTGACCCTCTTGTCTCACTGGACTCTTTGATTTTGATGCTTGGTATACAAAATATCGTATTTTTTAATATCAGCATTTTTTGTCAATTTACTTATATCTCTTACCATTCCAATTAAGTTTGGGCTGTAAATAGTCCAATGGTGGGATTCGTACTTTCGACCACGTGATTGGAAGTTCGTACCCTTAACCGTTAGGCTATTTTCTATTGCGCTTCAAATAGTAATTAGTCCAAGTACATACTTAATACTTAAGTTAATGTTAAATTTGTATTAAATTATCTAGAATGTTGTTTTTAAAATGAAGTATTTTGTACTTTTTCTATATTTGAGTAATTTTGTGGGTTCATCCAATAGACGGCTCGATGCCAAATACATCATTTTTATAAGAGAAGGCGCAAACGATGTACTAAAACACGGCGGTGATCAACTATAATAGATATCCTTAACAACAGAGAATTTACAGATGCGTTGTCTATAAATGGTACGCTCGCTTCTTAACCTTAAATCGTAATGGTTTGGTAATTATACTTTTAGGCAATTAGTATAATTGTAACTAGCGTAATTAAGTTAAACACTCAGAGCCACTGAACTCGCCAGAATGGCGCGCTATCCAATACGTCTGAATGACATTGACAGCTGTCAGATAGCGACGGGACGGATGCGGGTGTTATAGTGTTGCCAGACTTTCATCCTAATAATACGTAAATAGACTGAAAATCTTAATAAAAAATCTCACCACTCTTGATCCTCTGACAATGCAGGTCCCAGACCAGAGGTCCGATGACGCCGGGGTCCTTGTCGATGCTGCCGAGCCTCACCAGCTGTGAGGCCATCTGCCGGCGCGCGGCTCGCGGCGGACTGTCCATGTCCAGGTGACGCACTGACACCGGCTCCAGGATACGAGATAGAGGTTCTACTGTGTTACCTCTAAAAACGAAGTTTCTAGTCATCACAAGACATACCCACCAAGGGGCTCGGGGCCTACTCTAAGTAAGAGGTGATTAGGGCATAGTCAACCACGCTGGCCCAGTGCGGGTTGGTTAACTTAACACATATCTTTGAATTTCTTTGCTGATATGTGCAGGCATCATTATGATTTCCTTTACTTACCTTCCTTACCTTAGTTCCTTTCCTTACTTTAAATGAAATTCGTAAATCACATTGGTACATGGCGGGATTCGAACCCAACACCTGTGGATTACAAGTCAAGTTCTTAAACCCCTGAAGAAATTTTGACTTTACTTAGCGATTGACCATTCTGAGTGAATTGTAAGGGTTCTTTCGTTTCGTGTATTTGAAGTATTTTAGAATGATGTATTTAAGTGTAATCAAATATTATTCAGTGTTAAAATGAAATGTTAGTAGTCTGAAGGAAGATACTAACCTAGGGAATGCAGCGATAGAAGGCATAGAGAGATATGAAGTGGGCGTGTGCGGCGCGGTGTTGGGCGCGGAGGGCGCGCTGTCCGAGCTGGCCACGCCCGCGGACACCAGCAGGCTGTCCGTAGTCCCCACTGGACCACATTCCACGCAGTGATATAATATTCATTACTACTTTCCGTCCTTGTGGAAGCAAGTAGCCTATGTGTTCTTCCAGACTATCCTCTACATCTATGCTAAATTTCATCGAAATTCGTTCAATCATTTAGGGTACAAACTCTAACAAAAATCCATCCATTCGTCCAAATAAACTGCTTTTTTAATACTATTAAGATAGCTGATAATTGTAAATTTTTGGACATTTTCTTCGTCATCCCTACTCTATACTAATATAATAAAGCGTAAACACGCACTACTTCGTGGCGTAGGATGTCAGCAATCGCAGTATATTTTTGAATAATTCTATCTTTAATAAAAAGCTCTACACTCACGACACGCTTTAGGCTATATATTTTCACGCTATTAAACTTAGGGGGTAATTAAATTGGAAAAAACCCCGTGTGAGAAAGGGATAATACTACAAGCTTCCAATATCACGGAAGCAAGGTTAACATGGTTGTCATTTGTGCATTTGAATTTTGAATTTTGTAAAAAATAAACAAAGTATTTATAATTTGATGCGGATGAAGCCGCACGGGAACAGCTCGTTGTTAATACATTACCTCTCTTCTTATGCGGCATCTTGAGTGCGTGAGGTTTTTTCTGTCGTCGTCGCAGCGCGGCCGCCACCTCCGACACTCCTGATGAGGTGGTCGATGAACTGAGACGTAACATGCATTAGCGAGTTGTGGTCAATTATTTATGAAAATCCCATAATAAATGTTAATTACCCTGATGCACTTCCAGCTCTATAGACCGGCAGTAAGGTACTACTGGGCCGTGTTCTGCTCGGAGACACCACACTTATAAGCTGCAAGTTAAAACACAGTTAGACTTCTAAACATTCAAAATTAATGACAATGTCAATACCTTTCCATCCCTTTCTTCATGAACTTGTTTCATCTGACTACGTTCTACTTCTCTCATCAGCTCGTTGCGGTATGCTCGGAATGATGCTGCTGATTTCTTCGATTTCCGTCTGTGATCAAAGGCTTTAATATAATTAACTTCTATGTTTAAAGATTCTAGAGATTTGATTTAGAAGGCTTAAGGATCCTCTACTCCAACTGATGCATACGAAAACGATTGTTAAAGGCTTACGCAGGTGAATATGAATTCACCTCAATCAGAAGTTTCACGAACAATATCTAGCAATACTACATTGGACCTTATAGTAGTTATAAGAGGCTACAATAGACATCTAGCAATGAAACAAACACCAGTTTACTTGTGAGCGAAACACAGCAGTGCGAGCAACACCAGCAAGAGAAGCACCGCGACGGAGGCGCTGACAGCGAGCGCCCACAGCTCGGCGCCGTGCACGCCCTCCGCCGCGCCCTCCAGGCCCTCCGCCGCCTTCAGGTACGCTGCTAAACATACCACATCCACAAAATCCAAAAGCGCCAATACCCTAAATGTTTAAGGTATGGACTACTGATCTTGCGGTAAAGGGTTCGAATCCCACCATTCGACTATTGTAAACCATATCCTAGCACAAGCCTAGAGCTTAGTTGGGTTGGTTAAAGGAAATAACTATTAGAAAATAAACAAAAATCCACTAATATTTTTTACAATAAAAAAAATATATCTACAGAGAGACTGAATATGACATTAGACTAATAATAACTATATTTGGATGGTGGGATACACAAGTAACTACTAGAAAGTATGAATGTGTGAAAGAGGATATACTTAAGAAGGGAATGAATTCAGATATGACATCTGACAGAGATGTATGGAAGAGCATTACTGTATTGACCCTCGGTAGGAACAAGGGCAAGTTGATGATAATTAGCAATGTTTGGAAGTATGGTTTAAACGTAAGTCTTCATTGCATTCTTTGCTTACACATTTGTGTTACGAAGGTGAGGATAGAGAAGTTGACTAGCATACTTTGAGTCATATAATAGTTAAGCAATGGCTTAGAGTAGATTTCTTATACTTAGTTACTTTGTCTGGCTGTGATACTCACGCTCGGCTTTAGTAGTGACGGCGGCACCCAGCTCGCTGGCCACCTCCGCATCTCTAACGAGGCGCATGTCGCGCGCGGCCACCGCGGCCGGCACAGCGCGGCCCCCCACCAACACCACGTATACTATCTGCACGCTGCCTGTCTCTGATGACTGCGTATGCGCATGTTTGATTGAGATAGACAAATTGGAAAAAGACAATTCTCTAAACACCGTACTACGTAAACCAGTAGCCGCCTTTATTAGCTTTAATGTCAAGTGTGTTGGGCAAAAGAAAGAAGGCACAAAAGATTCAAGTAGACAAAACTATCTTAGGAATTTCAATTGCAAGCTAAGATTTAAATAATCAAAAATTTGTGCTTTTGTATATATTTAAATAACTCAAAAACTACTGGGCCGGTTTCAAAAATTCTTTCACCATTAAAAAGCTACATTACCGCTGACTAACAGGCTATATTTTTTGATTTCACGTGGACGAAATCACGAGTAACAGCTAGTTAAATTTTACCTCGGTTATATTTTGTATGTGAACACGAACTGGTGGTTGTTGTTCAGGTTTTAGTATTTCCCTTTTGAATAAACTTGTTTCATTGCTTGTATCATCTTCTAGAGGTATATCGATTAAGTCTGGAACATTCTCTATTTCACTTCTAGATACTTCTCTCTTCTTTAAGATTACATTAGGAGTTACCAACACCCATAATTCTGAATCACTCAACTTTGTAGGTGTAATTACTTTTTCAAGTATTTCAGATTTGTTGAATGCTTCTAAATTTTCTGGAAGTACTCGATTAAAAGTATTTGAAGATGTATTTTTAAATAACGTTGTTACCGTACTCAGTATGAACTCATTGACATCGATCAAAGAACTGTGGATATCAAAATATTTTTCAGATTCAGAACTATTAGCGGATATGTTTAAATTATTATCTTTATTAACAACAAAGGAATGAACATCGTGTTTCTTCCTCGGTGTAGGAGCGTCAAGGGATTTTATAATACCGAGATGTTTTTCTTGTTGCCTGGAAAAGAAAACATAAATGACATATGAATGGACAAATTCACTCTTCCCTTGTTTTACTCTCGCAAAATCGTTAAATGTTCACTAAGAAATAATCTTAGCTTAGTAAACTTTTCTATTGTTAGTAATGGCTCCAATTAACCAGTCTGATAATATTCATTTAGACTCTCACCTTAAGAATGCTTTCTGATACAATCTTGCTAATCTTAACTGTAGGCTGTCTGGAGTAGAACCTTGTATGACGGTTAGCAACCAGTACCGACGGTCTTCGGGTATTTCCGGCTCCAAGCTATCAGGGACGCTCACTTCTCCACAGTTCAATATGCAGTCACCTGTCGTCTTGTCTGTCACCGCCTGGAATGATTAAAGAATATTGAGTCTCGCTCTTAAAAGTACACTCGGGGAAACTGGCGGTGTTCCAACTCAAAAGGTACAATAGCTTGAACATTTTAATACGAGAAGCGAAACAAAAACCAATACAACGCAGCTTATAAATGTGTCTATGAAAAAAAGTCGATTCATCATACACGGCTAGTTTCTTTTTATGATTATCCCTTACTGCACTCACTGATATCTGTTGTGTATGCACATGCACCATGCCTGTGATGGAACGGTCGGCTGCGCCCGACGACTACGTCTAGGTGACGTTATTAAACCAGTTTGCACTAAGCAAGCGTTGTTTTCGTTACTCCCATACCTATCACTACCTAATTAGTTATTTGTAGGTAGAGGTGGATTTTGTCTCTTTGTGATGAACAAGGCAATTTTTCCTGAAGTGGGACACCGCGGATTTCCGCGACTGTACATGAGTTTGTATGTGTGACAAACTCTTTAGTTTTGTGCAGCGATATCGTTATTTATTACTGGTGACTTTTAAAATAAAAGTCAATGTTAATTTCTCTCTAATATATTTTGTTATAATAACCTGGGGTGGATAAGAATCCAAGTAGACAGTAGCGAGGACTGTGGTGGTGCGTACGATAGGTGTTGAGGGCGAAGGCGCTGGGACTGCGATATCGGGGGGCGGAGGCCCGTCGCCGGATCCCGTCCAAAAGAAATCTTCAAGCCGTGGCGTCCGTAAGTGTTGGTCGGGTGATACGAACATATACACTGAAAATTTATGTTTTCAAATATAAATTACTAGCTTTCGCCCGCGCCTCCGTCCACGTGGAATAAAAAAAATAAAACTAAGCAGCCTTTGTTTTCTTTCAGACTATCCTCTACAACTATGTCAAGTTTCATGAAGATCCTTTCAGCAGTATAGGCTTCAAATATTAGTATGATATTTACTGATGAAGATAAAACCTGGCTTCTAAATTAAAAAAGATAATTATAGGTGCTTTCGGTGAACGTAGTTGAACCGTTGCCTCCTTGGCCTGTACAGATAGTCGAGTTTTTTTATAAAAGTATTCCCAGTGTTTGTTTCGGAAGTAATTGTATGCAATATGGAAATTTAGCGAATCGGGGTTGTAAGTATCGACTGACAGGACGACAATCGACAAACATTTTAGGGCGGGCATCGCGTGATCTCCGGAATAAGCGTGATTTAGAGTTTGTTGGCCCTCCGTAAGCTGGCTTCAACTCTGGATATACTTCAGGGCGTTGGTGCAATTTGTAAAAAGACAGATTTTGTATCTAAAACATAATCCACACTGTCTCTTTTAAACAAGATGTTCTGATGTACCGGAAATAACTTCCCATAGAAAAGAATTTGACTGATTTTTTTTTTTTATATTATAAAGTGGCAAACGAGCAAGCGGCCACCTAATCCGCCAATATGGCGAAGCGACCGCTGCCCATAGACATCCGCAATTGCAGATGCGTTGCCTACCCTAAATCGACGAAGGAGGAGACGCACATAAAGAGGATATTTCCCCTTCCTATACGTCTCCTCCACCGTCAAATCCACTTTCCCATCCAACCCTTTCCTAATAAGAAGAGGGTGGAACGGAAAAGGGACTAAAATTGGGCCTCCGGCTTAGTAATACACTACTTTTCCTCTTATCATGAATGTGTTGAAACCTATATAGTATTAAATATGTAATAATTTTTATTATTGCGCCTTATAATTCCTAGAATGAAAAAGCCAGATAATTAAAACTGATTTTTTACTTTCTTGCAAGAATCTTTACGTTTTCTTTCGCACGTTATGCCCGAGATGAAAATCGCTTTCCGCTTGTAAATAAGACTATACGAAGATACTCCTGGTGCCACCCCGTACCGAGCTCCAGGTCAGATACTAAGGAAACGCACAACCGCTTATCTAATTAATTTACTGCTGCAACTGACGTTCTGACGTAAAGGCTTTTACGGAACACCAGCGCTTATTTTACAAATAAGCACCATAGCTGAGTAAAGGCCTTATCCATTCAGCACTCCAAAGTTAATAAAATATCTGTACATTTTTTATTTTTTATTGTTTACACCTGCTAATTATGTATGTGCTTTTTGTATATTTGATTATTCTGTTGTTCTGTGTTTTAGTATGTATATGTTTTATCATTTTCATTCCATTAATCTTTTATCTGCTACTACTATGTTATATTCGTTCTGAATGGATTAAATGAGTTATTATTATTATTATTATTATTAATTGTACCACAGAGTAACTACTAGTTTATGTAAAAGAATTATCTTTTTTTACTATATAATATTGCATAAGTACTCTATGCACTTGGGGTGCTATAAATTTTGTTTTCTATGATCAGGTAGTTAGTTTTCATTAACAAACAGCTGTACAAATTGCCTATGATTTAAATGAAATCCAACTTTACGAAATTTCTTGTGGTCTATAATCTATTTCTGAACGTTTAACGTTACGATTTTAGACATTTTCCGGACAATATTGGAATTTTAAACGAATCCAACGAAAATATTTCGTCAAATACAACAATAGAAATGTTTCGAGGTCAATATCTATGTGATTATCTGAAGCCAAATTGACACAGTTTAAATAATCCATTAAACGGTTTCCGTTTGTAGGTCGCTGTTAGAGCACGCATCCTGTCCGAAACCAGATTTCGAATCGTACAATTGAATAAAAAGCCATATAAAAGCGTTGTAATTCACCTGCGTGTAGGGTTCACACATTAAAAACTGTGAAAATATTTAATCTAGAATTAGAGAGCTGTAACGAAAGAAAATATGGTTTATGTAGAAGAAATCTGAAATCACAGATAATACTATTTTACTGTTTGTACATGGAAACATACCGTGAAAAGAAGATAGTTTTAAAATGCTAGAAGTATAAAGAATATTTTAAGAAACAGTAATGTAAAACTTGTAAATCTTATGTACGTTTAAGTTTCATTTTAAGAACGAATTTTCAGAATTTCATGAATATCAGCGGGCAGCCCTAAAATGATGGATTCGTACAGTTGCCATCTTGTTAAATGCGTGGTGGTCAACGGAAGTGGACACCGGCGCGGGCGCCTTCGACCGTGACGTTTCGCCTTTAAATTTGGAATGCATATGAACGTCAATGAAATTTACAAAAAAAAAAAAAAACTTATGATGTGACCTTTTAAATGTGCATTCAACAATAAAACATTAAAAAATATGCACATTGTAAATCTTACTTAATATTATAAATGCGAAAATTCAGATGGATGGATGGATGGATGAATGGATGGATGTATCCATACATTCATCCATTCTGATTTACTTAATTTTACGCATGTAATTTATTTAAAGAAAAACTAAATAAAAAAAATAAAATGAAATGTAAGATTTTAAACAAATAAATAAATAAAATACAATCAAAACGAAAAGTACTTTTACTCGGTGGGGACGTATAGTGAGCTGGTGATGATGATGATGATGATGATGAAAAGTACTTACTGTCATCGTCACTGTCGAATTCGTTCGCAAATACACTGTATGATGTAAAAAATACATTTAATATAAGTATATTTTTAATTATCATAGCGACTATTTACATTCCCTTTTTATAAACAATGCTAACACTGTCTTAACGCCAATAAAATTTTACCATTAGAATTTATTAAAAGAAACATAAGTCTATTTCATTGCCAATTGTAATACAAAATAATTTAAATTAACTAGTATTAAATATAACAGTTTATCGTGCTGGACAAGCAACCAACGATAAAAATCGTCGGATGGCCACTGTGCTTTTTGGATTACTATCGCGTTACGTAGCAACCAACAAACAGCACAATTAAATTACCCGCGCTCTACAACTGTACCTTTTAATCAACTTTATTTATAACTTTGAATTCGAAGTTTATTTAATGCTTAGTTATTTCAATTAAAGAAAAGTTATTTCGTCATAAAAATAAGTTCAAAACTTTATTTTTTCTAGATTTTATAACACTTTCTTTCTATTGTTTTCTAAAAACCTTTATATGGTTTACCATAGTCATTTATGAGTCAAGTTATCTCTGGTATACATAAATAAAGCACTTAATTTGCATTTTATTGGTAAGCGCATAGAGCCTATTATTATTTATTTAACTTAAGCTGTTAGGTATCTTTTTTTTGTTTAAAATCTATTATTCATTTTCTTTCATATATTGCCATAAACAAAATATATTCAAAAGTCGGTAGTAATTATTTTTTAGTGTGGCAACATTTTCGTAACCGTCTATTCTGTATTGCCAATGTAACGGAAACTGCCGGGTTTTAGGGGTTACAGGCCAACAAATTTTAAAATCGAGATTCTAGTGTTTTTAGAAAATCTACAGTAATTCATTGTTTTACTTTAATTAATTCGTTTTACATGGCTTTTGAATGAAAAATAAAAAGTTGTCATTGATTTGTACCGGGAATAATGAAATTTAAATAAGTTATTTTACGTTTAAGATGTCTAGTAACTTAAAAAAAACAAAGAGCGACAATTTCAATACAGTCCATTGATGTAAAACGATAATGTTAAAATAGCGACCGTATCTTTTTCCATACAAACACGGCTTTTTTGCAAAATGTACACGGAAGGGAAAAATTTTCATTGGCAGCACTGCGTCCATTTCTCGTGTTTTGCAGCTATGTTCACTTGAGTTCGTCGCTTTCGTTCGACGTATAGCGCGACGTGGACGGGTGTGTGCGAAAGTATGAAGTGAAATCGTACTAATAGTGTGTGAAATGTTTAGTGTTAGTTTTTACTGTGTTTGAAGACAAAATGAGTGCGAACGGATAACCTAACTAACCTTTTTTCGATCATTGAAACTTTACACGTTTGTGTCGCACGTAACATTTATATGAACGGTTTCAAAATGGCTGTGTTTTGAAGGACCCTTTGTCCACTTTCGTGTGTTTCTTCAGCATGGTAGTGGCACTATACGAGCATAAATTCGTCTTCAGAAGGTAAGAAACTTTATATATTAAGACTCAGCTTACATGCTAAAATCATTCAGTGGAAAATTACTGGTTAAAACTGAACCGAACTGTCGCCTACCTTTCTATGCCAGCAATATCGGACGCTTGCTTGCGACGTGTTAGTTTCTATTAGCAGTTTTTACCTCTTTTGTTGAAGAGTAGACTAGCATGTGACGTGTTATAGTTGAAAATTCCATGCGCTATAAAATCTTAAACATCCGTTGCAAATATTTTAACTGCTTCGTATAAGACAAGTGTATGTTTACTTCGACGTATGTTTTCCATAACAAATTAGCTTATTGGAATACACTACGTTACTCATATGTTTGCATTAAAAATGTATCTTGTTATAAAAATTCCTTATTTCCTAGAAATAAATAATTTATTTATTTATCACCACTTAAATAATATTTTTAATTTTTACTCATGGTTGACATAATGGTAACATTTCTGTACTAATAATTAATACACCCGTTTTTTTTTTCTTAAATTGTAATTTCGACATTAAAAATATATGAAATATCTTTATACTATGTTCGCTTGTAATACACCCTGTATATAATTTGTTAAAATAAATGACAATTTATTTCTCAGTCATCATGCAATCACTTCAATTAATGTGTTGTGCCTATCATTTGGCACTGTTCAATTTTTTTCAAACAATCTGATAACAAATAAGTATATGTTATTCGTACATTGAGTTGTTAAGTTTTCACTTTGATAAAATAAAGACAATACCCAAGTCTATCCGGGAAAGGTGGAATCTTCGCTGCATATCATAACAGTAATTGGTGCTGTGAGGCCAACACTGTAATTAAAAAGTCCAAATTAGTATAGGAAATTTAAGCAAGTTAATTCATAATAAAGAGACAAGAAATATAGTATTACACTTGTTTTGTATCATCTCTTGATCAGATGGAATAGGATGAAAATTATTTTTTAGTGTTATATTAATATTATTTATTGTTTCTTGTTTTATTTTTATTTATTAAAGTAGTAGTAAATTGTATTATAATTGTTTAACATTTTAAAGTAGATATAGTATTGTGATAAAATGTGATATAAGTTTAAGTTTTAATTGTAATTGTAAAGTTTTTAATAAAGATACTCATGAACCTCAGATTTTTTTTAGGGGAAGGTGAGGGTGGCATAGTGCCATCCAAAAAAAAAAAAGATTCTAGGCTTTATTCAACTAAAATGTGTTTATTAATTTTGTATGATAGACAGTAATTGAAGAATTGTAAGAGAAAATATGATTGATTGAGAACTTGTTTGATTTTATCTTGTCAGTTGTAAATCAAGTTCAACTTGCCAGTTCTAAACAATCTAGATTCTTCTGACAAAAACAAAATACTAATGTATTTATTTACGGTTGCAAGAACACAAAAAAAAATCGACCACAATATAAATTATGCCTATTACAAAATTTGCAAATTCATTAAATCTGACCAACCTAGATTTAGCTTGACAACAAGATTGAACATAAACGGCCATAAGAATCTTCGTGACCCGAGAACACGCACACAAACGGTACATTATCTATGCTCGTGTAAAATTTATTTTCGCCATATTCCATTCGATATTCCCATTTTTAAAGGTTCATACAAATTATATTCGATGGCCTATACAACTTGGATACATGTAAAATTACGCTGGTTTAAAAAACACTGTCAATAATCGTTCCTAACGTATAGCTAACTAGCTGTTTTTCGCGACTTTGCCCCGTGAAATGTTACTCACTGATAACGTAACTTTTTAATGGTGTAAGAATATTTAAAATCTGTCCAGTAGTTTTTGAGTTATTTCAATACATACAAAAATACAAATCTTTCCTCTTTATAATATTAGTATAGATATAGATTATTAAACGGCTAGCTCCTACGTCTATTTTTCCGGTGCCGGTATCAACTAGTTTAGGACCCATCGGAGGTCCGTCTTCATCGTTCCTAACTTTATTTCCGCCTTTCTATCTAATATGAATATTCTATCAAATAATCTTAAAGAAAAACATTTTTAGCTAATTGGCAAATACTTACCTAATAAAGTGGCCATAAAATGTTTTCGTGTAATGTTTGCGCAAACAGCTGTTGTAAGAATGCTCTTGTTTCGTCTAGAGCATCCAATGCACTATATTAGCTTTAATTTCATAATTCGTTTCTTCCTAATTTATGTAGATACAACATTTATTTCGTAATAAACGCAAAATGTTTTTGAATACCTTCAGTGCATTCGATTATTTTTTTATTTATGATTTTTAAAAACAGCGCTTGACCACGATCCCACCTATAGTTAAGTGGTAATGTGGTCGAAGAATGTTACGCGCTGATTTAATAGGTATTTAATTATTTAATAACTAGCTTTCGCTCGCGACTCCGTCCGCGTGGAATAAAAAAAAACAAAAGCAAGTAGCTTATGTGTTCTTCCAGACTATCCTCTACGACTATGGCAAATTTAATCGAGATCCGTTCAGCCGTTTAGGCTACAAACTCTAACAAACATCCATCCATCCATCCATCTAAACTTTCGCATTTATAATATTAGTTAGATTTGTCTATGGTTACTAAAAGATTAGTATCGCTATTTAAATCTATAAAGACTTTTGGACTGTAACTATTTGGAGTTTCCTGATGTACCCAGTTAAAATAACATTGGACGTCCAATGTCTAGTTAGGCGCAGGATGTAACTCATTAATTCTCTCTTCAATTACTGGTTCATTTGTCTGGATTAAGAAATATGCCTATGCGTTCATAGTTACCTAAAATTACTCCATATTACGGCTTACATATGACATTTTATCTACATCAAAGTTTTTAAAAAGTTTTACCGTGTTTTTAAAAGTGCATTGTACTGTTTAGTCGATGTACCCGCATTCGTATTTTTACTTTCTCTGTTTTTTGTAGTTCTAAATACGCGAACACCCACAGTTCGATTTGAGTGTTAATTTAATAGTTGGTTTGACGAGGTGTTTTTATGGCGTACATTAAATACGCCATCAATATTTTTATGAGTACGGATTGAATTTGATCACTT
The DNA here is from genome assembly GCA_029286645.1 of Papilio protenor. Lineage (NCBI taxonomy): Eukaryota > Metazoa > Arthropoda > Insecta > Lepidoptera > Papilionidae > Papilio > Papilio protenor. The sequence continues at coordinate 1,668,189 of JAGSMZ010000009.1, forward strand.
TTGATATAGCTACGGTTTACCTTCAATGATTTATTTTCAACAATAAATACGAATGAAGCCTTGCTAAAATCGGTCAAAGCAGTACACGAACTTTACTGACAAGAAAAATTAATAAGACGTAACGTATCTCATTACCTTAAAGCCTTTTTTTGAATAACATTCGACATTTCACATTTGGTAATGCGGATCAAGAGTTAATTTTTAAAACACGAATAAAAGTATTTGGTTTATTCAAAGTTGATGTTAGTTAGCTTTAACATGGCATGTATAGTTTTGTAGTTTAACAAGCGAAAGCCTGGGTACGGCTCGAGCTCTCTTCAAACTGCACTCAACCTGTTTGAGGGTAGGCAGCCGTTTGCATAGCGAAGGGAAAGTTGGCTAGAGTACTCTATTTAATTGCGCCCTTTTCACCTTGTATAAATTATACAAAAACTAAATGAACGAGCCATTTAATCTATGAGTATCTGCTGGTTGTTGTCTTTTAATTTCAGAGTAATTTACATTGTTTATTTAATTTTATATGATACATTTTATTATTTTAATTCAGTCACTCTTGTCACAGACATTGGGTCCGTAGACAAATAAGGAGGCGAATCATTACCTCGGACAATAAGGATAATTCGAACCACAATTAACCTTCTACCAATAAACTAAACTTCGTTTATGTAGCATTTGTATGGCTAAAAGTATATAAATACTTGCATATATGTGAATATAGATTTTTTCAGTGTGAAACGATGTTGATTGCATCATTCGCTTTTTATACAACTAGACTAGCATCATAAAAAGTCTTTCGCCGGTTTCCTTGTTTCGATATGGCATCGTGACGTCACAACCTACGAGATTGTAGGCTAATAGCGTTGAATCTAACAATATCATAAAGACAAGATAAATAGACGAAAAAAAATAATTGCCAGTAGATTGGGTAATATAAAAGTTCCGTTTGGAGCCGATACCGTTTATGTATTCTTGTATTTTATGATGTCAATAGAATATTTCGTATATTATTGTCTACAGAGATTTCAAGTGTACAAGATATGCCGTCCGACGGAGAATTCATTGGCCTAACGCCAGTAGACCGTGATTTTTAAATATTAGTCACGACAAACAATCTCTTGCCTTGTACGCGGATTTAGGAACACGAAAACAATTATGATTTAATGAGATAACCGTGTCCGTTAAAATAAATATTTATTGAAAAATAACAACGATAAATGTGTTATTAAATTGAGAGTAACTATGATATTTTAAGGTGTAGGCAATTATTATTTTGCAGATCACAAACCAATAATCGCTAACTCGTAGTCCTTGGTCACTTAAGGCCTATACAATGCTGTTAAAGCGGAAATCGAAGCGAAACCGAAACGAAGAAAAATGCATAAAATGTAGCAAAAATAGAACGCTGCGTTTGATATTCGCTTTCGCGTTGTAATCAACGATTGATAAACCAAAACTTAATACAATGTATATTTTCCTGTACAGGCCTATGCATCTAATAGTAACATATCAGTTTTGTTTTTAAACCTCCACTAAGTCTTTGAAACCTTGCAAAAGAGAGCACGGCGTTCCATTCTAATAAGCGGATTCCGGAGCTCTGGTGGCGCTGGTCAGCCGACGTGACTCCGTCGAGTCCAGTTACACTGTAAGTCTAGATTGTTTAGACACTCTCAGGTTACCCGCGCGCCGGTTGCGTCGCCTTGCTTGTATCGGACACCGGTGATGCCGCTTGTAACCCGGTCTGGATAATGCCGAGGACTAATGTAAGGTGAACCGTGGAAAATAATGACCGACCTTTTTAATTAAAATGAAAAACGGTTATGAGTAGGAACCCTAGTAAGATAGAACCGACTTCATAATTAAATGTGTTAAAATGGAACAATGTTTATAGCTTACGTTTTTGTTATTTTTATTTACGACTAGCTGTTCCCCGCGACTTCGTCCACGCAATATTAAGATGAAAATATAATGTGCCCGTCTATGTCAGCTACCCATCAGTGAAAGTCCAGTCGAAATCGTCCCAGCTGTTTCGGAGATTACCCGAAACACGCGGCTTGCGGACAGACAAAAAAAATAATTTTAAATGCGATTTTCGTTATCAGCAACGCAAATACACCATCTTTCCGAAATCTGGAATTTTTCTTTTGATAATACAAACGGACACTCCAATTTTATTATATGTATGTATAGATTGAATAGCGTAGAAAAGGATCGTCAGTTGTAATTTATCGCATGTTATTTAAGGCATCATCGGTCCGAAAAATTACATGTCTGAGAGAAAACAACTAATGCCGCGTAAGTTGAGATTTTGCGCATTTGTGGTAACAAGGTTTTATATAGTTTTGCGTTATCACTTTTTTATTAGCCCTGAAATAACACATCTATTCTACGAAAAGAATATTACGACAGTTCAATGCTTTGACATCAAATAGAAGGATATCTTACTAAGGATGGTGCTAAGTATAGATTTCGTATAAACAATCTATGCTGAGGGACTAAAGTAACCATCAAGAAATAACCAAGCAAGAAATTGTAATGACGTGTTTTTTATTTCGTGAAAGTGTATTTCATTGTATTTTGATAATATACGAATATATCGACGGGTGAAAGGCTATTTGTTTCAACCGCCATTTTAGGCGATATTGACTTATATTCAGAATCAACGAATTTTAAATAGGAAATAAATAATGAAGTATACAGAATTATAGTAATTTTAATCTAGAACCGGTCTGAAAATCTTTTAATTGAAATTATTTTTTTTTGTTTTTTTTTTCTAAAAATGAAAACTTTAAATGTCTCTCCTGAACATTTAACCTCTAATGGCGCTTAAAACAAATAGCCTTTCACCCATCGATATGTTTTTTTAAGCTAAGATTTGTACATTAAGTAATCGGATTGAGTGCTATAATTGTGTTACGTATTTCATTAAGTCGGCCCTATGGGTATCTCAGTAACTACAATTAGGTTAATGAGGCGCGTCTTCATTTTTACGTGAAGCTTTCGTGTCGCACGTTATTTACGACAGGCCATCACGAAAGTCAAGGATCCTTAGTAATGGCGGCTCTTAGGGAATGAAAACTCGATTCCACGGCCCACTATATGGGATTACGGAGGGAAATATTAAAATGACAACCCCCTCAGTCTCCACTCACCTACCTCCCTTGGTTGTGGGTGTAGGATGGTCTTTTTCTCTCACTAATTGTATTATGTTGCTGAAAAATTGGATAGACTCTACGTTTTCGGACGTTTGTCAAATTCTCTGACGTTAATATTTCGAGAATTAAGGTTAGTAGGATTTTATTTTCACCGTAGTAATGGGAGTGGTGAATGAAATTAGGCTGAATGACTAAATAAATCTGGTTTGTATTTTCAATGGAGTTTAATATCGTTAGTCTATCATTAAAACATGATTATTCGTACTATCATACCTGATACTAATATTACAAATGCGATCGTTTGGAAGGATGGATGTCTATGTTATTAAGTTTGCAAAACTGCCTATTGGTTCTCGATGAAATTAGGCACAAATGTTGATTATTGTCTGGGAGAACACATAGATTACTCACTATATTTTTTTAATTCCGCGGACGAAGTTGCGGGCATAAGCTAGTCTTTCATATTATTCTTATAATGTTACATAACCTTGTCAACACAGTGTTTTTTATAACCAATGCCACATAAATATAAAAGCCTGTTTGTAATATATGAAAATGAGTGTATTGTTATTATCAGTATGAGATATTTAGACAATGCGGGATGTAAGATTTATAAGTTATTTTAAAGAACGCATAACACATCAAGTAATGCCTTTTATCTTTGCTGTACAAGGTAAATGCGACAAGAGCTGTTTTTTTCCTGAAAATTGCATCAATTGATGTGAAAATAAACAACGTATTTAGGTAACTTTTAGGACGTTTATATCAAACAGTTTAGAGATTAATTTTCGGATATAATAATGTCATAAACAATAATATCTTGTAGCGGCAATCGGTCGATTTTTTTACAACCTGTATCTATTTTCCAGGGAATGCATGTCATGTACCCGGACAGCTGGGTGCAAGATCGCAGCAGTCAGCCATACTCTCAGCAGGCAGGCTCGCCCTACACCTGGGCGCACCCAGCCAAGAAGCGCCCTCTGAGCCCCTCCACGTCGCTATATCTCTCCGGACAAGTACAGCCGGACCACACTATCTACAAGGTAAGTTATACTGCGGCACTAACATCACCGTTGTATTGTGACGTCATAAGTCACAAAAAATATTTAAATAGGGGTGAGATATTATTACGTATTTGCAAATATTCGAATGTAATGAAAAGATAAATAGAAGAAAACATGGTTAACACGAGAGACGAAATGTAGTATATATTATGTTGTATAATAGGTTTTATATTTACGTATTTAACTATATTAGATAAGTGAAAAATCAATGTTTTTATCAGTTTCATTCAAGATAAAATATCACATGTGAATCCCAGAGTAACTTAACTTTTTAGTTATCAGAAAGGAAAGTGCGGAAATTTTTTATGCGCTGTTACGCCCACGGCCCTAAAATGTTTAATAGCTGCATACGTATGGAAAATATTTAAGCCTGGTTTAAAGTAGTTTTTTCTTTAACACTGAGTTTAAAATTATTTTAAGAAATGACATCTAGGTCATTATTGACTGTCTTATCCTGTGACACATGGACAAGTTTGATAACCGTGGACTTCCATGGTAGCCAGTCGCTAATTTAATAATTCTAATAAGGGCAAATTTTGTATGATTCATCATGATATTCGTTGTTATGGACTTTATTGTCCTTGTTTGTCAAGCTTTTTCCTCTGGCCTGCAGTTCTCTTTGTATGAATTTTGATTATATAAATAAAGAAAAATACTCGAAGTTAGTAAAAGTGTGGAAACTCTACTCTAGTACCATCTGTGTCCACTGTCGTCAACCGTTGTCGTTTGATAACCTTCACGTGTTAGTCTTTGTCGATTATGTTAGATTCCGTGCGTAATCGATTCCAATACCACGGTGTGGTACAATATTTTAATGATGAATGTTATCATGCCTTTATGTGTAACCTTTACGCTTGTCGAAGTATTATATAAAATATATATTTTTAAGTGTTATTTCGAAAGTATAAAGAAACCCAGTTATTGAAGGATATTAAACTGGTTTTATGTTTTTTAAGTGTTTACCTTGATTTTATATTTATTATAACAAAGATTTTCGGTTTTATATGGTTATAAAAGAATTACGATTGGTTTAAAGATGGAAATTTTATGTTCACCCTAAGAATTGCACGTTTTCTAGTTTCTCCAAACGGTTGGTGCTTTAGAAAGTAGAGATTCGCAACAGTTGCGTAAAATAGACCTATAATGGAACCTATAGTGGTTTTTAGTATATTTTTAGTAAACATATTGGTATAGACAATCATACTTCATACTAATATTATAAATGCGAAAGTTTAGATGGATGGATGGATTTTTGTTAGAGTTTGTAGCCTAAATGGCTGAACGGATTTCGATGAAATTAGGTATAGATGTAGAGAATAGCCTGGAAGAACACATAGCCTATTCACTTTTGTTTTTTTTAATTCCACGCGGACAGAGTCGCGGGCGACAGCTAGTATAAAATAGTAACTGAAACTTGTTTATCTCAGATATATTATCTTGGAATTACTTTGAAGATATTTTTAAATGTATATTGTAATTTTCATGGAAAATTTTATTCGTTGAATATAGTGAGATAGTGACATTCTGTTTAGTCAGTGGTCTTGAATAATGTTGCCTCAAGTCCGATGAGACGTTTGGACGTTGGCGGCCATGTTGAATATTTAAACACGTCAACAGGCTCTTTGATAACAAACGATGTGATTTGATATGAATCGCCGCCTTCAATATTATGAATAATTTATTATTCCTTTAATAATGTTTTTTTTATGAGAAATTATTATACAAATTGTCAATAATACGATAACTTATACGAATGAACAATTTCGTTTAAATTGTTACACAAAAATTTTCAAATAAGAAATACTTCTGAACTAATATAAACACAACAAAATGAAATTATAAGTATACAAATAAATATTAAAATGGATTAAAGTAAGAGTGGTAGAGCCCGCTTTAACATCTTCGCACGAATGGGCCGGCTCGCCCGGTGTAATACCACGACCACACAGAAAACAGGCGTGAATTGGAAGCAATTCCGGGTTTCGTCTGATGAGTGTGGTGCCGGAGGCCTAATTTTAGTCCCTTTCCCTTTCCACCCTTTTCTTAAAAGGAAGGGATGGGAAGGAAAAGTGGATTTGATGGTGGAGGAGTCGCTTAGGAAGGGGAAATGTCCTCTTTATGTGCGTCTCCTCTTCCGTCAATTAAGGGTAGGCAACGCATCTGCAATTGCGGATGTTTATGGACAGCGGTCACTTTCCAGTTCGGTGGATTCAGATGGCCGCTTGCTCGTTTGCCACCCTATATTATAAAAAAAAAAAAGGCATCACAAACTCACGAAATATTCATTTAACATATTCGATGAAATTACAATTACAAAGTGTTATAAAGTACTAGCTGTTGCTCGCGACTTCGCCCGCGTGAAATTAAAATAATACAAAATCTAGCCTACATATGTGTTACAAATAAATTACCTTTCCAATAGTGAAAGAATTTTTAAAATCGGCGCAGTAGTTTTTGCGTGAAACAAATACATACAAAAATACAAATCTTTCATCTTTATAATATTAGTATAGATTTTGTTAGTGAACGTGTTAAGGCAGATTAGATAGCTTCTGTGTATTTATCCGTTGAGTATCAGAATGCGATACACGACGAAAATAAAATATCAAACGTCTAAATATTGAAGCATACGAAATTCAAGTACCCGATCACGTGTCTGTCGATAAATCCCATTTGTAAGGCTTGTTGGTATATAACTTGACGGAATTTTATTGCGAAGTTTGCCGATGGATTACTTATAACTCGTTCTTTAGTTTTCAATCTGTAGATTATGGAGAACGTCCGTGGCTTAGTGGTTTAAGCACTTGACTTGTAATCTACAAGTCTTGGGTTCGAATCCCGCCGTACCAATGTGATTTCCGATTTTTCGAATTTTCATATGTACATAATTTACCCGACGTTCTTACGGTGAAGGAAAACATCATGATGCAACCTACACATATCGGCGAAGAAATTCAAAGATATGTGTGAAGTCAATCAACCCGCATTGGGCCAGCGTGGTTGACTATGGCCTAGTCACCCTAATTTAGGGTAGGTTTCGAGCCCCTCGGTGGGGACGTATAGTGAGCTGGTGATGAGATTATGGATTAAATTTGCGGTGTGTAGAATGTACATTTTTTTGGGTTGTTTTACTATCAAATCCACATGTAAACTCTAAAGATCGCTATCTTCCAGACTTTCTTTAATCTGTCTAGAATGACACCTTGGTAGGGACTCAGTCTGTCTCTAACTTGTATTTACTACTAATCATTATAAGATAGCCTTCGTCCGCGACTCCGTCCGCGTGGAAAAAACTAAGTAGCCTATGTTCTTCCAGACTAGCGTCTACTCTACATCTATGCCAAATTTCATCGAGATCCGTTCAGCAGTTTAGTCTACAAACTCTAACAAACATCCATCCATCTAAACTTTCGCATTTATAGTATCAGTAAGATTGAGATGGAAGCGCTTGAGTTGAAATAAAGCAAAATAATACAAAGTAGTAAACGCTTGTTTATCGCGGCTTAGTTTTGACATAGGTGAATCTTATTTACGCAATACTGAATTGCAATGAGCACGTTCGTAGCCCGTCCTCGAATCCAAAATCATGCAGCATTTCGAATACATAATCGATGTGTGGAAATATCTGGCTTTCGTATCCTGTTGTTATCTGGGTACTTGTGGCGTGGAGCGCTTGGGCATCTGTCGCGATTGTCTTTGTCCCGTTACGCGGCATCTGGGCCAGTTTTGAAAGTAACGATGCTCCGCATCTCGAATCTTTACGGGTAGGCGTTTTTGTAAGTTTTACTTTTAATGTTCAATTTATTTCGTTTAATTTAAAAAATAAATTCAGCTTGATCTTTAAATAGGAGAATTCTTGGTCCAAATGTTTTCGTTATTGATAGCATCACTCAATATAGTTTTAGAACATGTTTATATAAAATCCTGTGAAGTTTATTTTATAGTTTATAATCTAGATTCAGATTAATATGTCACCCAGTTCATTAATTTTAAAAATAATAGAAGAAGAATGGTTTCTTTTTTATAATCTGCAACACGATTTATTCGTGTCCGGTCTACCAAAGCGTCGTTTAAGAGTGTCCCTTAGTCTTGATTTAGTATGATGAATACTACTAATATTGCAAGTCCGACTTAATCTGACTCTTTGCATAGAGTCGGATATGCGTGTGAATTTCCCTATATTAAAAAAGGTGTTTTAGATATTTCCTTATTTGTAATCTCATACATTTTTCATACGACCGGCTAGATGTAGCGAGCGATCACGCGGCTAAAACACACGTAGAGTCTGGTTACGCAAGTTACACGTGCCCGCCGCTCCCCGTGAGGTGGCAACGTGAGTCCCCCTGTACACGGGACTCCGGGAATGAGGGATTATAAAGTTGGGTTTTACTTGGAAATTTATCAAGGTTATTTGGATTTGATGCAGGTATAGTTTGCTTAAACTTGATAGATTGTTTGAAATTATTAATTATACGAAGTTATGTAATTAAGAAAATATTTAACCTAATGTTGAATATCTCGACTCAAAATTTTATCTTGATGAAGCTTTTGGTAAGGTTTTTTGATGCCTTATTATGATAGATTATTTTGAATTTGAGATGTTTTATGCTTGGCATTATACTTGTGAGTGAATATGTATCGCTATTTTATGTTTTTCTTGTTTAATTTGTGTTTTAAATTCAAGCAATGCAACATTTTTCTTGTAATCAAAGGTTTTCCTTAGCTTTGTTGTGCGGACTTCAATTGTATAAGTTAAGGAAAACGAGGAATTGATAAAGAACCATGTTTAACTAGTTTTGTGAATAGTCATGATGATATAATAATAAAATCAGTGATTAACGTTTATAGAAAACTGTGAATTTCTGTTTGAGTTGATTTTGTATAACGTTATTAAAAAATCGTATGAAGATTTTAAATAAGCATATTTTGTTAACTTCGTCCCGAATTATTGTAGCGAGAAATTTGTAAATAACAAACGACACGGTGTATTGAAATGTAAATTTAAACGCCATTGTCATTAGGGTGTTAATCGAATGTGCGCCGGTATGACGCAATATCGTTTGTTTACCGAGCGCGGACGAATGTGTGCGTCGCGGATAGGGTTACCATTTCTAAATTGAGACAAGTCTCGAAACACTTACGACCCATCTGGCGAAAAGAGTCACGTCTCTTAAGATCTCATTAGACATGTGACTCTTTTCGTCAGATAGAGAATTCTATAATATCCAATTTTGTAAAGTAGGTGTGGCCTGAAAATGAACAAATACAAGAATTAAAATTATTAAGATTTGATAGTATCATCGGTAAAAATAAGAAATAAAACCATAAAAGATAATTCATAGAATATTTAACGGGTTAAACGGTAATTAACATGTTAATGGGGCGTGTAAAGTGTTGTATTGGTTCATGCAACTGTGTTAGAGTAATAAAAAATAACTATCTAACTGTGGTACTCATAGTTGTTTAATGGATTTTAAATAGTTGCTTAGTGTCGGTTTTTTATAATAAATCTGCGCTAACGGATACAATTTGATAAGGATAATGAATTAACTATTTTAAGAATATAGTTAACCTTGTTTTACCTTAGTGTAAATCTCTACTAATTATTATAAAGAGGAAAGATTTGTATTTTAGTTTGTAACAAAAAACTGAAATTTACTTGACTGATTTTAAAACATTTCCATCAAAAAGCTACGTTATCTGAGTGTCAGTCTATTATTTTTTTAATTCGTGAGGCCGAATACGCGTGCAGAAGCTAGTATGCAATGTACATTTTCAAACGACGCACTATAAAGATGATATGAATACTTTAGTATTATGGTAATATTATACACATAGTTTAATACTGTGTGCCAATCTGCAGTGAAGATAAAACTTTATGCGGTCCGATGATTATTAATGTTGCAACTTTCTTTGTAAAACCAAATGGTTGGTTATTGCATCATGACGACATCTTGCTTGTAACTAAGTCGTGTACAATTTTTTGAATAAAACTTGTTTTTGATTAATCATACTTCATATCTAGTATTATAAATGCGAAAGTTTAGATGGATGGATGGATGTTTGTTAGAGTTTGTAGCCTAAACGGCTGAACGGATTTCGATGAAATTTGGTATAGATGTAGAGGATAGTCTGGAAGAACACATAGTCTACTTAGTTTTGTTTTTTTTAATTGCACGCGGACGAAGTCGCGGGCTAAAATAAATATCTTGATTCAGTTTGCCGTTTTATTATCTTTTAAGAGAGTCTGACAGAAATCTAACGAACCTATTTTTTGATTAAATATTTCAATAAGTTTGTACCTGTAGGAATAATTAAAATAAAGCTTTTACAACACAATGGTAGTAATTTTGTCGTGGTAATAAAACAACAGAAAAAATTAATGCTGTTAATTTTTTTTAAATAAAAAAATACAATTTTAACTTTTAGTCGTAATAAAGGTCAATTACACCGAAATTAAATTAATAAACTTATTATTCACAGTTAAAGCGATAAAATCAATTTTCAATACTATTTCTGGTGTCCTCACCTTCGACTATAAGATATATTTGGCGTCGCCCAACGCAAAGAGCTACAGTAAACATTACATAAACATTTTATTTTCGTACCTGAAATGTATATCGTACCAAGACTGGGATGGATTGAATGCATCGTTCTATCTGAGGGTTTTCATATTACCATCATTCAATTACCCTGAAATATCAGGGACAACGATATCTCGTTTGCGTCAGATACGAGAAAACTAACGTGTTATGATGAGACTATCCGGTGGTTTCCATTGTCGAAATATCTATTATACAAATGTGAATTGTTAAATTTTATTTTCGTCAAAGAGTATAGAGCGATGATATGATTTTACTATAATAGTTATTGTGCTTCGACAATTCTGACCCACACTATAGGTAGCAAATCTTTACGTGTCAAAGTACCATTTTTGACCGACTTCCCAAAAGAAGGAGGTACTCAATTCGTCCATATGTTTTTTTTTTTTTTTTTTTTTTTTTTTATGTGTGTTACGGCATAATGTTATTAGGCACTTTTCGTAGCAAAGTTCGCTACGCGTTCGCTTCTCATATCACTTCATACTTTTTTCGTAGTTTACGTGCACACGCATGCCATTGGTTGGTCACCCTGTCCTATACAGGAACCAAGGCACATTTTACATTTCATTTACCATTTTTAGACGGTCTATTAGTGTTCTTACTATAATCTAGTCAGTAAGTGACTATATTACTTGAATATAACGGTACGCTTTCCTCCAGTCGAAGCCAGTCTTGAGTATAAAGTAGATATTGCGAGCAGTAACTTAAGCCGATTATTGTTCATTACTCTTGCTCTACGTGCCTCGTATGCGACAAAGCTTTAAGACTTTGCTAGAACTCGTGACAAAAGTATTGAGTAAAATCGACCGGTTGCAGCTGGTTTTTGTATCAGAAATCCGTCAGAGATTGCAATGAATCGGATAGAGTGGACATTCAACATATTGGACACACCATAATTGTCGTCAAGGTTAAACAAATGTTAGACTTGGTACCTTTGGTTCGTGTTGTCCCGTCTATTGATAATGAATGTCTTCGACTATCAAGTTTTGAAACGTTTGTATTTTAAAACTTAATATATTCTTTATCTTTTAATTTAAAGGTAAACAGGAAATCGGTCTCAGAAGTTGTTTTATAATCGTAAACGCCGAGTCATTTAATAGCAAGGACAGAGTACCGTACTACAAAATCTAAACGATATATCCTATATCCTATGTGACTTTTAGTCTTGTACACTTTATTATAACTGTACTGTTGTCGAAATTAATGTTTTTCCTAAGAACGGGCGCACACTTTTGACTAACATACCTAACACAACTGTTATGCGATTGTCGATTGTTTTGCAGCAAATTCAACTGTTTAGTTGCACAACTAAAAACCGAATAGTGTACGCACCTCAACCGACTAAACAGTTGTGCCATAATTTAGTCAAAGGTGTGCGCGGGCTCTAATAATTCATGTTCCTAACTCATCTTTTAACAATCTTGCATCATAGTTTATATTTAAATTCGACAGTATATGACAATTGACAAAATGCTTGTGTAGTTTTCTGCTCTTTTGAGCTTTAGCGAATGTTCATTGAACGGAACAGTGCGTCCGAAAAACGTGTCCAAATCGTCGTGTCTCGAAGGACAGGTCCCGGATGTGGGCAACTGCGACAATTACGCCGCTCTCGTGTTTCCTTGCTGTTTTTAAAAGGCCTCGAGCGTAGGCGGAAAAGTATACCGAAAAAACCCGTGTGTCCAGTTGTTGTTTACCTCGCTCACTCGCTTGTTGGCCACCAAACTCAGGATTTTGGGAAATAATTTTTTTAAAGATGTATACCTGTAAAAACGTAAGTAAATGTTCTATTAATTCCCGAAGAATTATATTTTACACGTGATCCATAAGATAATTCATTGTCTTTGAATAAAAACGTGTATGTGATAATATTTCGATCAAAATAATAGATAAAGTTGGCAATCCTAGCTAAGTTATGAAAAACTCGAAAGTCATGCACGGTCTAAAAATTACAATCGCCTTGAAACTACAAATGAAAAATATTATGATTTTAAAATATAATATTCTACGCTCTCTACTTCCGATGATTATGAAAAGATAAAGTATTAAAAAAAATGTGATGAATATATCGTTTTTCGTAAAGCGGGTTCCCTTTAGAGATTCATTTTACTATAACCTCGAATCTACCTTAGCTTCTTGCTAAGTCTGTGTGATATTAACAACATAGCTTTAACGACTGGATGTTTTGAAATTTACTTGCTCAGATATTTTCTCGATACCTATGTTACCACGATGCTAGTCGTACTAGGCGAGCATGTCATGACCCTTGACATCGTTCCTCTATCCGTCGTATTTCGCGTCGTGTGCGAGTGCAGCGAAGACGGCGCGATGTGATGCGATGAGCAAATTGGCACCGGCCGAGCCGCGGGTCACTCACCCGGCGCCCCCCTCCCGCACCTTCCCGCGCCTCGCGTCCCGCGTTACGTAACATCGCGCTGTTGCCATACCGGGGCACTGTCAAAGTCGTACCTACCTCCTCGTTGTTTATTATCGCCTGGTACCTACTTTTAGTACGTGTGAGCACACATCCAATTACCAGTAATGTTTGAAATCTTGTTACTAAATTGTTACGAAAATTAAGTCCTTAAACTACATAGTAAAGTTTTCCACATATTGGATGAATACTATCTTCTTAAGATTTAGAACTAAAGTTACTGAAGTTCACAAATCAGTTTACTCGTGATAAGTAGATATTAAAGTCGTTAAAAATCATGTTCGCAAGATCAAATATGACTTGTTCAAATCTGACACCCATTGTTTACCAACTTTGGAATTGTATATATTTTCACATTAATTTTGTCAATCATTCGTGTGTAAACCAACATTAGGTACTATTAAATCACGCAAGTAGCTGGCAGTATTGAATATGTTGGTAACTTGTAATTTTTCCTTGTTAAATGGCTGAGTGAAAACTATATGTTTCTCGGCGGTTATTACCCGCTGGGGTATACTTTTTCATTTAGTGAATGAATCAAGGAATGTTGTAATTTTTTATTTAGCATAGCCACAGCAGATGTATGCAGCAGCAGCTTAGTACTAAATTTAAGTATAAATGCGGCATAGAGCATGAAAATTCGACCAAATATTTGTTTGAAAAGTAGATTGCTTATTAAAACGGAACCGTTGTTATACTGCCATTATGTAATGTGGTGTAATTTAATGTTGGCATGACTCAATACCAGCATTTTCAATTTGTCATCCTTATACTTTGTAAGAAGCAAATTGATAGATACAATCGCACTTGTTAACAGATAGAGTGACGCAAGTCGGTAAGTTGCCGCAATTAACTCATCTTTACACCGACAATTAGCTTATGTCTCTTGTTCTAGAAAGTACTAACCGTGTGTAAAACACTAAAAAATCCTGAGGGCTCACCACGAATATTCAAGAGAATGTTTTCGTAACGTTATCGATAAAATTTGCATTAGACATGTGCTGCGCCCTTACAGTTTTTAAAGTAGGTACAAAAATCCCATTCAAATTATGTCGACAACGTTACGAACACGTTCTTTCAACTATCGTGCAAAAGTTCGTAATAGCCCTCTATTTCTTTTTAACTTTGTAATCGTAATAGCCAAAGTGCTTCATAATATGGAATTAAAATATCCCAGTCTGGCGAAGGCTTTACGTAAAACTTTTCGAGCTCGGTCGAGTTTGTAAAGCCTTTGGCTCTATGTCACTAATTTGTCACCGTCACAAACTTTCACCATGCATTATAGGATATTGTATCTCCGTCGCAGGACACGACGTATAACTTTCACACTGCCCAATGTTTTGTGTTCGATACTCGTGACCTCCTACACGAATGTTTAGGAAATCATACCTACCGTGGACTGCCGAGGCAGTCAAATAGTCATCCCTCTCACTCTTTTTTAAACGAAAGAGATAACAGTTTGTATTTGTATTTTGGTGTTTCGACACTAAATGCTCGAATGGGAATGTTTGCATGGATGGGTTTTTGTTACTATGTATCTTGAGGACGGAATAACGGATCTCGATGACATTTGGCACAAATGTAGGACATAATCTGGAATAACACATAGGCTACTTATTTATTTTTTAAATCCGCGTGAAATTCGTAAGCACAAGCTAGTAAATATATACTTTGTTGGCATTTAGAAAGTAAGTACAGATTTAGATTGTGTTTCTAAAATGTTTAAAGGAATAGAATTACTACTTTAAAAGGTTAGTGGTCGTGTTATCTGAATCCATTATAGGCTGTATATAAACGAGTGCCCTCAATGTCGACCCAGCTCTGTTGCCATCGATGTCAATGGATACTCGACGAGGCAAGTGTGCCACGAACGCTTTACAAGCCGGCCTAC
Source organism: Papilio protenor (assembly GCA_029286645.1). Taxonomy (NCBI): domain Eukaryota; kingdom Metazoa; phylum Arthropoda; class Insecta; order Lepidoptera; family Papilionidae; genus Papilio; species Papilio protenor. The sequence goes on from JAGSMZ010000009.1 coordinate 1,683,329, forward strand.
CTTGCTGTAAGCAATTAAAACCGTCAGTTTCCACTGCCGAAACAACTGATAGAAAACATTGTTGTTTCGGTATTTTCAGCGAGTTTGAAAGAGACGATGTTTTTTGTGCAATTTATTAAAGTATGCAGTGGAAACTCACGGTTATATGAGTTTTCGGTTTTATACATTACCAAGGTAATCGGTGAACGCATTGACTGGAGGCATTGACCTAAACTGAAAGAAAAAACAAAACTAGTTTTATTTAAGTATGTGCGTAGATTAATTCTGTTAGGCTTGACTCTAAGTTGAAATTAATTAAAGCATTATTCTATTGATTTATTTATTAGAATGTTTTTTTTTTCATATCATTTGATTTTTATTTTTCGTATTTATTGTCTGAGTATTACTGAGAATATAGGTTGAACTATTTAGCTTGGGAGGGTCAATACAGGATAAACCTTGATTAGCCATTCCAAATGTTGACAACGTCTGCTAACTCGGTTCTGTTTGTTCTAGGATTTGAATCACTCAAGTCCTTACTTTGACGAACTCCTTATCGTGAGAAGCGCTCCAAGCCAAAGGAAATATAGCTCTTTGCTAAACTGTCAGTCGCTTTAATTAATTTCTCGTAACCTCTTGAATTTCAGATCGTACTTTGTTTATTCTTGGATAGCATTTTAATTAGCTAAGGTTATTCAACCATTGTTTAATACTTCTTTATTTTTGGTCTCTTTCTACCTTTAAAAATAGACAACACATTTAAAGCGAATGTTAAGGTAATATTAGTTGTTACGACCACACAATTTTGTCCAATACATGTTGTGTAGGCGTATATTTGTGTAATAATTTGCACTACTATAATTCTGACGATCCACAGAGTGTATTTACACCTAGAGTCGATTAGTTCGCCGGGATGTTTTGCCGACCAATGTACCGGGATGATTGGTAAACATCCTATAATTAAAATGTGTGGGTATTTTCGGTTTATTACTGTTTGTTCTTTATTATTGGTTTGCTCATGGTACCTATGAACTCCTGGTCGTCATAATGAACAAAATCCATCGTTACTTTAAGCATTTTAGATTTACTGCCGCACTCGTTTATTTAATGGTTAATTAAACACTAAGGACTTCCCTTAGTGATCTTTTAAATGATTGATTTTGGTTCTAAGACATGCATAGTATAGCAACAAGCAATTTTAAAGTATGTAACTTTAATACCCACGTAACCAACGAATAGTAAACATCGAAAGTGTACCAGCTAACAAATTATCATTCAAATACTAATGCGGTTGTTAAATAAAAGTATTGGGAGCGGAGGTCGACGTTGGCACGACCACAAGGCGACGAAAGTGGGGAAATCGAAACGATATAACGAACGTGCTGTATCGTTTTTATTGGTGACCCCATAGCAGTTCTGTTTGCCTGGTACCTGGTACTTGTATCCCAAGGAATAAAATGTTTTCTATCTATCCGTAAAAAAAGCAAATTTAATATTGTTTAAGATAATAACGATGTTTATATTGCTCAAGATAAAAATATCGAAAAGACGATACAAATGAAAGTCATCGTGAGAATTGAAAGTCAAAATGTACTCTGAGAATTTTAATGATACTTCACTAAATTTTAATCCTTGTTTAAGTGTTGACGAAAGGAATTATTGTTGTTTTTTAAATTGTAGTAGGTAGGCCTTACTCTATATTGTTTTAAATCATAAACATTTTTCATATAGATTTCCTATTGATTTGGCAAAATTGAACTCGAAAGGTTTGATGCAATAAGAAGGCTGAGGCTAAATTTATTTTTCCAAGTAATGAAGATAATACCAAATAAATTATTATTAACAGATGCACAATAACCATTGTTATTTACTCCGCCTCTATTTTAGTTTACTATTTCAGATCATAAAGACATTGATAATTCAGAAGTACAAAACATTTTCTCATTTGTATGGAACGAGTGAGGCCACGGCCTCTATTATCTATTGTGCTAATGTCGACTTGTCACCGTACAGATAAAATATAAACACCCCGAGTAAAATGCCTGTCAGACGGACTAGGCGATGGTTGTACTACCATTCTATGCATGGCCTTGTTTTAGTATTCAACAAAATATTGTTAAAACAAAACGATATTTACCAAAAATTATGTAATATGATTAGTAACGTCAATAGAAACATGCCAATAATTGCATTTGCTTACTTGAATATGAAATTTATTTTTATTTAAATTAAATAATTAGGCTATCTAGTAACATATTGTTCGAGTTAATATTGCCAAATTCCTTGCTATTGATTAAGGGAAGGTGGCCAGTTGGACTAAACTCAAATTGCGGACATCAAAAACAATAAATAATTATCTCCTACATATTTTAAGTGTGACTCAGCGACAGTTTTTGTTGTCAATTTTCGATCTATTAAGCATCTTGATATATTTCTCATAACTCGATTTAAATTTAAGCTATTAATTCAAGCTTTAACTTTCTTTTAACTTTTAACTAACTTTCTTGCTTCTTATTTCACTAATATTATAGTGCGAAAGTCTATATGTATGGATGCATGTTTGTTAGAATTTGTAGCCTAAACGGCTAAACGGACATCGATGAAATTTGGCATAGATGTAGAGGACAGTCTGGAAGAACTGTTTTTCCTTTAAATTCCTCGCGGACAGCGTCGCGGGCGAAAACTAGTAAGCTATAATTTAAACTTAAAAGAATCAAAGTCAATTGCTAATAGCATTTAATTGTATTGATTCATGCTATTGAGCATATCTGTGTCAACATTGCTCATTTAAAGTCCATTTACTGCGATTCATTACTCAAAATTAACAGTAATCGAATCTACAATTAAACGAATTTTAATCATCGGGGAAACAATGCATTTTTACCCTAATTCCATAAAATAAATAATATCTTTGGTCGTAAAATATGAATCACATGTTTTGCGATCGAGGCATAAGTAACAAAACTAGATATCAAGTGAATTTTTTTTTAAAATTTTATATACTTTATAGAAACATTTGGGATGTACGAGGCTCTAGAAAGCCTCGCGGGCTACAGAGTCGGCTGCGTATTCATGGAATTTTTTATAGCGCGTAATGAAAGCATCGTGCAGAGGCTATCTTTGTCTTGGGCGCCAACTTTGTCGGTGCGCTATTGTTTTTCGCATCGCCCGCTTACTACGTTCCACTTTTATACAAGTTTAAGTTGTTAGTTTTTTCACGCTGAATATGGTATTATTAGTTTTACGTACAAGGTATAAAACCTGATAGATAAATCTTACTATCTCATCTCACTTAATATTATAAATGCGAAAGTTTAGATGGATGGATGTTTGTTAGAGTTTGTATCCTAAACGGCTGAACGGATTTCGATGAAATTTGACATTATGTAGGTGTAAAGGATAGTCTGGAAGAACACATAGGCTACTTAGTTTTGTTTTTTTTTAATTCCACGCGGACGGAGTCGTGGGCGAAAGCTAGTTTAAGAATAATGTAGCAAAAATATCAGCCTCACTTTATAATGCTAATCTTATCTAGGTTCTATCTTTATATTCAAATGATTAAATACGCTCTACCAAGAATGGCCTTCTATTGAAAGAGCTTTGTTAAATATGTACATGTTAATCGTCGTTTCTGTTCATCTGATATCGTATTTAAGCTACACTCTTTGTAATACTCCTATTAACTAGGATAACATCTTAATTTGTTGATTACATTGTTATCTATTACTGTGAAATCGTTTTTTTCTATTTGTGTCGCATTTTACATCTTCAATGTTGCTCTAATCAAGCTTATAAATATTTACTGCGATTTCTTATGTAAATGTTACTCTTAAATATTTGTACTCATTCATAAATGTCTGGATCTAAATACTAAAGCTTGTTTAATATCTAAATGCGTATCATCTTGAAACTATCTTGGCTTTAATTGTAAATGTCTGGATTCGCTACTTATCGGTATATTCCGTTGCCTAGAATTTTGTTTGAGTTGAATATCTATTGAGCATTGTTAGGAGGTTGTGACGCATGTAAGCGAGGCCGCGTCGACTGCAGTGGGTGCATTGCTCCCGACACGAATGTTCGCGTGTTTGACGCACAGATAAACACTTAGACACGACATTCATAGACAAGGTAGACACACAAGACATTCATAGACAAGACGAGCATAGGCTCGACTATGTCGTACCGTCTTTCCACATAATATAAGCCATACACGTTAGATTTTCCATGACAATCTTGCGCCCATCACTATGCGACTATGTGTACAGTGTTTCATACCAGAGGTTTCTTCAAGTATCCGAATGTTTTCGCGAATTGGATGTCTGCAAGGTTAAAACTACCACGCAAAATCAAACGTGTGTAGCTTACATAAGGGCCAAAGCCACAGATGCATACAGTATGCTAGAAAAGTACCCATGTGGCGTGTCTTATAACTGACCAGTATTTTTATTATATTAGTAAGAACAATGGCCGTGTCGTAATATTAACAAATAGAAAACACAATTATACGTCATTTCATTTTAACGATAGTTTAGTTGTCAGGAATTATTGCCATAATAATACAATTAAAAATACTTTTTAGGAACGAATATTGAGACACCATGTGTGGCTTGTGAATTACTTTCTCTAAGAACTTGGAAGAACACACCTCCACACGACGCTGTTGTGATGTTTTTATTTATTTGCTACGTGCCATTCTATTTTACACCGTAACACTTCTATTTAGAGTCTCGATTTGAATTAATTCTATACATCTATTGTGTTACAAGTATACTTTGTGTAGCTGATAGTGTTCTATATTGCGTGTGTTGTATGTTTTTATAATATCCTCAAAAGAATAGTCACCATGATTTGTTCTTAGTCAAAAAAAAAAAACAAGTTAAATAAAAATCCACAAAAGCACATACACAATCGTCAATTCGTTTTTAAAATATTCTAGTCTATTTTTTAAATTCGTGTATTTACTTTAACGCGCATCCCACTCGCTGTTAGAATCTTAACAAACGAGGTAAAAAGTCCAGAAACGACTCGAACGTTGTTAATCTGATTTCCCTATGGTGTCTACCGTGCGATAGGTATTTCAGTTAACAGCTATAAACACGGCAACGTGATTACTAGGAAAATATCCACCCACTGAATATTCCGATTAGACTAAAAGCATACAATAAACAATTGCCAGAGTCCTTTATCGTACCTTCAATAAATATAGTCTAGATTTATTCATTATACTGTCAAAAAATCATTTTATTCGCTTGCCTTTATCTACTTAAGGATGCGTGTTGAATGTCTAACAAGATACCCGTAGGAAAGTTACCACCGTATGCGCATTTAGCGTCGGCCGAATCCATTACGATTTCAAATCGATTCTTGAACGATTCAGTATTGTACATGCGCATTTTCGATTGACGGGAAAGGTGACTGCTTGGTTGTATAATTATGGAAACAGGGTGACAGACGAGAGAATAATACAGTGTTTATGAAATTTATTCTTCAAATAGCGTATAATATCTTGAAGATATTGTGGTATGCTTTGGTAATCGATTGGCATCGGAGACGCGTGTACGTTTCTCTTTAAAATAATCATACTTTTAATATTAAAAATGCTCAAGTTTAGATGTATGGATGTTAGAGTTGGTAGCCTAAACGGCTGAACGGATTTCGATGAAATTCGGTATAGATGTAGAGGATAGTGTGGAATAACACAGGCTACTCGTTTTTTTTTTTTAATTCCACGCGGACGGAGTCGCCGCCAAAAGGTGTTGCATAAGTTGCTTCAAGACTAAAATTTATGTATTTCAGAGACTTACGTATCCTTGTATAAAAAGGCTTAGGATGCATGACAATATAAATACTTAAATATCTCTACACTAAGATTTTCGTTGTAAAGTTGTTATGATCAAGAAGGGAGTCATGACTGAGATGACGTATGATAGAGTTATTTGGAGGACATAAACCTGCTGCGCTGACCCTACGGGAGTAGAATAAAGAGGAAGATGATATGATTCTCGTTATTCTTGTTTGTTTAACAGCCGCTTATTCAACAAAAGATCTAGTTAAAATAACATGTAAGATATTAAAAATAATTGATGTTTACAGTGATGCAATTAGCTCATTAAATTGTCTGAATACTCCAATGAAAGCTGCTATAAAACGCATTGGGTAACCCTTCTTTTTGCAATAGCTCTTAAAATTATATAGGTGGTCATTACACGTTTTTATTACATCTTGTAATGTATTGTAACATTCACATTGAAATAAAACGGCTAAGTAGTACGTACTATGTTGGTATTTCGTACGGAATAGGGATTCCTTCATGATGGTAATTAGAAAATTGGAAATCTATACTAATGTTATGTAGAGGAAAGATTTGTATTTTTGCATGTATTGAAATAACTCAAAAACTACTGGGCCGATTTCTTATGTTTAATGTTTTTTACCTTTTTTTTTAATTCCACGCGGACGAACTCACGAGTAACAGTTAGTCTATACTATTATTATAAAGAAGAAAGTTTTGTATTTTTGTATGTATTGAAATAACTCAAAAACTACTGAGGCGATTTTAAAAATTCATTCACCATTAGAAAGGTAATTTATCTGTTAGTAACATAGGCTAAGTCTTTTATTATATTTAATTTCACGGGGACGAAGTCGCGAGCAATAGCTAGTCTATATATTTTTACTTCAAAGGACATAACTTTTCAATGAACTTATGTTTGTCCCTATTAAGTACGTAATTTAATTGGTATATATCTTTCGTTTCAGGTAAACAACTTCGTATAGAGTTGAGCGTCGAAAGAGGTCGGTAAACAACGGTACAAATCTTAGAGTGGCCAGGGTAGCGGGGAGCGACCCACTTTACTCTACCTACAAACGAATTCTTAACAGAGATGTGCTCTCAATTTCGTTAGGTATACTTTTTGTAAAAACCTTATGTTACTTAGTTCTTTTTATTTTTAGTTTTTGATTTGTTTTTTTTTAGTTCTTTTTATTCTTAATTTTTCCGTGTACCTTGTGATTTACATAGAATTATTTGGTAGCAAAAAATGCGTTGAATAGCAGTTACGTTGTTTTGATTAGAAAATTGATTTGATTTCCATTGCGAAAAGTAAGTACAAAATCATGTTTAATTTTGGTCGGTTCAATAAAACGAGAGAGATGAAAATTTGTGTAAAATCATTATAACATTGTTTGTACAATTTTCTATATAAATCAGTAGTTATTCTTTGTAGTTCATTTGTCGACGTTAGCGCGTGATTTACGAACGCGTCCCGGAGCGAGCAACCTTTCCGTCCCGAGGAAATTAATTAAATTGTTTATTTCTTGTTGTTTTGCTACCGTTTCTATTTTGTCCGATTTAATACCTGTTCGTTGACGTCATGCCAGTACGATCCAAGAACAAGAACTTTATGGAAATAAACCCTAGTATTGTATCTTAGAAAATTTTCTGGACATTAATGTTTGACGCGAATTTTTTTATTAGACTCGTCGCTGCCTTAATGCTTTGTTACATTCAACTAGAGTAATATCGTCCATAGAGATATTTCTCGTAATATCGTCATTTCTTTTTTTCGTAGAGATTATTGCGAGACGGGTGCTAGGACAGTGGATACTTAACGTCCCTTCTATATCTATATAGATCGTTAAAACCGTACTTAATTAGACGTAACGATGCGTTCCATATTAGGCGTTATGATACCACTTGCTACTAGTTCACATAAGGTTATGTTGCGGGCCGCGACACCGCACACGAATGCCTTGTATGTCGGTGCAAATTAGATCGTTACTGCTTATGGGGTACAAAAATACAGTCGGTGCGTGTTCTCACAGTATGTTTGAAGTTCATTAGTTTTTGTGTCTCGAGACAATGTTAACAAACATAACACAATGGCAGTCATGTGAAACTGCACGCACCTCTAAGTTTATAAGTGTACACACAAGCCATTTATTTTGAACTTTATTTTTTAAGGCGTAAGGTTTCATTTTCAAAAACTGGTTAGTGTAATTAAAAATAAATTTTATATGTAAGATTTACATGTGACTTATCAGGTACGACCTTTGAATAATTTAATTTGTATATCAAAGTCGAATTTTATTATGATTGCGTATATTTACAGGTTTATTTTTTAATATTCTCTAAGATTGACACAAAACGAAGTCTTGTTCATCTTATTCATCTATATCTATATCTATATCTATACTATTATAATAAAGCGTAAACACACACATCTTTGTTGCCTAAGATGTTAGCAATTACAGCATATTTTTGAATAATTCTTTTTTTAATAAAAATCCCTACACTTACGTTACGCTTTAGGCTATATATTTTCACGACATTAAATTTAGGGGGTAAATATTTTGGATAAAAACCCTAATGTGGGAAAGAGACCATAAGTTGCTGCCAACATCAAGAAAGCAAGATTGCTAAGGTTTGTCATGTCATATCATTTTGACATATGCTATTGATAATTTGACAAATGTAAATAATAAAATAAAATTTTCATAATTTCATGCGGATGAAGCCGCACGGGGACAGCTAGTACAGAATAAAATATTATGTAGGTGATCAAGTAACTCTGTAAATAACCTTAAAGTATTAACAAGGTTAATTGTAATTGTTATGTAATTTAATCGTGCTGATATACAATCATACAGTATATTTTTTTTGTTATAATAATATCTCGTAATGATACATTCGTGCATAATGTCATCAACTCCGTGTAATTATGTCGGTGAATCATTCGATGTAATTGAGACGAGTTTAGACGAAACGCTATTGGCTTGTCCGTTCGTGATATTCGGATGGTTTTGTATGTTGGCACATATTCTATGTCGTGTTAAAGATGACATGTGAATGTACGAGTGTCTATTTAAATTAAAATTTTTGGTCGCCTGGTGAACTGTCATAACTCATAATATCTAGAAAATCTAATTTTTATACAGGTGTTTCATCAACATTTTATTTTTGAATTTAAGATAACGAAATTCCTAACTTTTAGAAACAGATTTTGGTTAATAAAACATAGAATTTACTGGCACATTGAAAATCTCTCTACTGTGTTGTTTTAAAGTATCAATTTGTCACCCTCTATCATACTTATCGTTATCCCTTGACAAATGTTTAACAGATATTCTAGCTGATAGCTCGATTCAATATCAGGTTATATCATAGCACACGTAGTATCGATTTTAAATAGAAATCTGACATCATGTAGGCGGTAGATGGCGAATACTAACTTCATTATAGCTTGTTGATACAAGGCTTTCGCTTACGTACTTTATAAATACCTAATCATGTGCTAGATAGTGCTTTGACTAACTGGTTTTTGGAATACATTGCTAGGATTCTATGTACGTCTAAGGGCGTCGGTGGCTCAGGGGTTTAAGCACTTGCCTTGTAATCTACAGGTCTTGGGTTTGAATCCCGCCATGTACCAATGTGATTTTCGAATTTCATTTGTACATAAAATACTCGACGTTCTTACGGTAAAGGAAAATATCGTGATGCAACCTGCACATATCGGCGAATAAATTCAAAGATATGTGTGAAGTCAACTAACCCGCCCTTGGCCGGCGTGGTTGACTATGGCCTAGTCACCCCTTACTTTGGGAAAGCTCCGAGCCTCGGAGCTCGGTGGGGACGTGTAGTAGTGAGCTGGTGATGATACTATGTTCTCTCAGGATTTCCTCTGAAGAATTGAAGCTCTTGACGTCATATAATCAGAAATGATCACGTACCGAGAACGGTATCAATAGCCCTTATTGTTCTCTTGTGCGAGAAGACAACATTGTTTGATATAAGCGTTGCGAAACAATGTCGCCGTTGCAGTTTGATGAAGAAATCTTTAACACAAGTTTAAACATCTTCATTATTGTATTTAACAGTTCCCACTGCTGAAACTTTGATACAAATATGTTCTTCTCTCTTTCTTTCAAATGAGGGATTGATGTGTTTTTGTTCAAGTGTTTCGATAGGATTCGAAAATACCCTCTTTGCTTATGTAGAATTGTGCCCGTACTTCTCTTTTCTGTTTTTCTTCTATGTCTTTGTATTTCCGTAGCGTGATATTTAACTTTTTTATCTGGTAGAGAACTTAAAATAATTACATCACGGAAGTAATCTTACTATAGATAAGATATTACTCTACGTTGTATTCTATACCCGATGTAAAAAGGCATGGGTTATCATTTACAATGTTCGAAGTTTGGAACGGATATGATAACTTTTGTTGAAAAGACAGTTTAAAGTCTAAACTAAAGATTACTACAAAAATACAATTGAAAACTTTGCTTAGGCTGCTTTAAATAAGGACCTGAATCCGGTTCAAAGTTAATTAACAATTCTTTAAATTGTTTATTAAGATATGACGATGGCTGTTATGAAGTTTCAGTTCGCAGTTCAATGTTTTCTATACTGTTTTCTGTAATGAACAAAGTTTTAACGACTGCTGTCCTGTCTAAATAAATAACAGCTCTCATCAATAACAAACAAAATTTTTCCACTTGGAAATCAACGAGCGTAAAAGTAACGCGCGACTCAACCTGTTTCCTCGCCCGTCCTTTTCGTGGAAACCTCCCCTAGAGCGCGGGGTGAAGATAAGGGTGGGGGTTGACGTCAACCTCACCCCCTATCTAAGCTCCCCGGGCCCCTAAAATAGACACAGCCCCGGGACCCGCTCAATGGAAACCTCCCTCACTAAGGGGGGGGCGTGGAGGAATGAAAGAAATCTTTTCTTATTGGTATTATCTTGTTAAAGTGAGATGGTGCTACTAATATAGGATATCTTAGAATTTCTAGTACATATAACGTAAATACGCTAGAGTGAATTCGCTTAACATTAATGTTTTATTTGATTTGAAAAGGAATTACTAAAAATCTATAATGTTTTCGTATTTATTAGCCAGACCAAGCATGCTTTGACGGTTTGTGTTATGCGTATGAAATTACAGAATCTTTCTGAGTAATGCATTCAGTAATTTATCAATTAAAAAACATTGTACGGAGCAATGAAGTGTTCAATTGATAAAATCTTAAGTTTACAACTAAGTAAAAACGTAATGTCCCTCAAAATGCAGACAATGTTTCATTGAGGAACTTATTTTATTAAAAATGGTATCACGAAAAGTTGCCCAATGAACATTGAGACGGACGAGGCCGTATGGTCGAGTTTCACCTTTGCCTCAATGCCTCCCGCGACGGAATTGGACAACATTAATAATGCATTTTTGTTTGTAAATACTTGTATTTTTATCCCTAGGAGCGAAAGCAATCCATTTTTAGTAAGAAAGTTAATTCATTAGGCAAGTCGGTGAAACTTTATAAAAATTAGGAACGCGATTAAAATCTCCTATGACATTAACGTGAAAGATTTTTGTTTTTCTGTCTGTCTTTTGTTTACACCATTTGGAGACTATATTAACATTACCGTAACTAAACCATCAATTTGCATTGAAGTTTTTATAAAGACTTAATATAGATATTTTAGGCTAAAAGGAATTTGGTGGAATGTAGCATGGTATCGATTTCAGGAGCCCGACGTGTCTATTGTCTGCAGAGGGTCGGAAAGTACCCCTTTTGTTGTGGCTGCGTAGGCAGTGAATGATGCGATGTTATAGCTAAGTATGACGTCATGGCCAGTGGAGTCCCTATTTTAAAAAGTATAATGTTACTTTCTTATGGAAATGACTATCGCAGTTATTTTTATCTTGAATTGATCGAAAGATACAGTCAAATGTGCTATAAACGAATTTTTAAACCAAACTTCATTTGTGCTTTGAAAATTTTCCATATGACTCTCCTAACCTATACCTTGGGCTTGGGTTTGCAATTCTAAATGTTCATAACATCGTACGCTATCTCGCAGCTTTGCTCCTTTTGCTGCAAACAGTGTTATCTCGTTATCACGTTGATAGTGGGGAACAATACTTGTGACTGATAATGCTATCGCCTCTTCGCCCGTCGACAACGGCAGTTCTGTATACAGTACATTGGAGAAATATCCATAAGTAAGATATACTTGTTGGAACATTTAGGGATGAACAACCGATATCGTTGTGAAAACAATATGCCTTTAGTATTAAAGCTAGGAATACTCAAAGTTCTATGATATTTATGTGAAACTAGCTTTCACCCGCGACGCCTTCTGATCCGTGTGATCTTTCAGACTATCCTCTACTTCTATTACAAATTTTATCGAGATCCGTTCAACCGCATTTACAATATTGGTAAGATTTATTTAATAGAACTTCAAAACATATAGAAGGTTTATTATTCAACTATTTAGTAGATCCATAACGTTGTATCGAAAGATCAACAAGTAAACAATTTAAAATTAATTTGATGAACGAAAACAATTTCAATAACGTCTGTTCGTACCCTTATCATTCAGTAATGCGGCTCCGCTGGTTTATCTACAGACAGACGGTGGGTGTCGGTGTGCGTGTGTGCGTCCTCAATGAGCCGGCGTTGTGCTGTCGTGTAGGGGTGAGGGGGTGGCGGGGCAGAGGGGGACTGCGGGCCGCCGGGGGCCGACCTTGGCCGTGACTCCCCGCAGCCCCGAGTCCCGGCGCACCCTGGGGGACACGCACCGGCTCAAATTGATTTTTGTGCCTCCACTCCTCTCGCTCTGAGAACAGCTCGGATGAACTATCATGCTTCTATCGTGCATGTTCGTACAATATGGGTGGATTGAACATGTGTAACTTGTTATAAAAAAAGAAACTAAGAAATTGAAAACCACGCATATACAATCCGACAAACTTATCTGCCCCGGTTGGAGTGGCGTTGTTTTCGTTGTTAATTTTAAGAGAATATATGGAAATTAAATTGAGGCAGAGAAAAAGAAATAAAACAAGGTACGATAAAAAAACTACAAACAAGATCTTTAGTTAATTATAGGCAGGACAGAGCTTATGAGATTGTATTATGGTTCCGTATGTTTCTAAAGGGCCAGATAAGTTTTGCGCATTATGAATCTGAAAATGCCTCTTCAAGGCAAACAGTGGCCATTCAGTCACAAAAAAAATGCGCATTATATAAGGGTTAAAGTATTTATCATTTTCATTTTTAGTTGTAATTTGGCAGCGATCATTAATCATGTTGTAGTTCGCTTGTTTTCATCGGCTACGTGCGAGACCTTCGCAGGTTAATTTCGGATAATTGTTAATTTTTCGGAAAAATCTTTATTATTTTGTACTGTTAGTGTAAATGTTTAAGTTATTATTAGATCAGAATAAAGATAGCTTATGTTTATCTTTAACGGTATTTTGATAAATTCACAAGGATTCGAATTATTATATATAAAAATAAAAAAAATTATGTACATAAACTAAAATTGTGTTAAGTTGTGGCGCTCAATTGCATTCTCGTTACTTATTCATTCCTTCTTTTCTCCCATTCCGTTCATTCATAGCATTCTCAATGGAATCGGGATTTATTAAAGCTTTCGAGACGGTATGTTAGATCAATGAAATGAGGTTCTATACATCCTGGAATGTATAGTTAAGCGAAATAATTCTAATGTTAACATGGTTAAAAATGTTTGATGGTATACAAATATTTCAGTAATTTTGGTTTATAATCTATGATGAAGTGATTTCAGCGATATTTCTATATTAAAAAGTAATAATTGAATGCTATAAAGAACTATTACGTTAGTTTTTTTCAACATAAGCTAATAAAATAATTAATACACCAACACTTGATTGTTTAAAGCCATTTTTATCGATTAACACTCTTGAAATTGCGACGTAGAAAACTCGCTAGGTGTTCAGAAACTAGAAATAGACGGTAACATCTTTGTTGGAGGTGGCCGAGAATAAATTGTACAACTAATAATAACTGGTAGGCGTGCCTAGTCTACTATAGAGTGCTCTCCTGTGTACTCCAGGGGCCGGCCATTTTGTATTTGTGGTTCTGTCACGTGGTGAAGTGACGCTACCGACATGACTACGTTTTACACTATACTTGCTAGGTTTCCATCGTTAATTATGTCTATTGTTGTCTCTGTTTTTATTAACAGGATGAGGGGGATGACGATATTGTTAGTAGACGGGTCTTGGCAGTGGAAACCCATGGTTACTTTTATAACAACTACATTACCGCATACAATAATGTTATTGGTTAGAGCAATTTATTTTGACGTATTCTTAGATTTCACACATCTAAAACGGATTTTAATGTACATTGTAATATATGATTTTCACTTTATATCTTACTAGCTGTTGCTCGTGACTTCGTCCGCGTGAAATTAAAAGTAAAATTGTAAAACTCACTGAGGACATAGCTTTTTGAGTTATTACAATACATACAAAAATCCAAAAGTACAAATCTTCCCTCTTTATAATATGAGTATAGATAGATATAATAGAGTTGAAATTATTAATCTGTAAAGATTTAGAGACATGAATTGATTAAACGTAGTGAAACAGAAAACACCGGGGCGTTTCATTCTCAACAAATCGATTCCCACCAATGAAACTCATTGCCTCGGTAATCATTGTTGCTAAAACTGTGGCCCGGCACAGCTCCGTTTCATAAACACCGCCGACGCTTATCAAATGTTATCCGTTCCCGCGATCGGGCGCATTTCAAACATACGTTTTTTTTATGTTTTTCTTAAACACGCCAATCGGTTGAAGTTCTACGCCTTTATTACCTCAACCTTTGTCAGATTTTTTAATCTACAGTTTTAGTTTTAACTAGCTGTTGCTCGCGACTTCGCCCGCGTGAAATTTAAAAATAATAAATAATACAGCCTATGTTACTCCCATATAAATTACCTTTCTAAAAGTGAAAGAATTTTTAAAATCGGCCCAGTAGTTTTTGAATTATTTCAATACATACAAAAATACAAATCTTTCCTCTTAATAATATTAGTATAGAAGTATAGATTAGCATTTAAATTGCTTAACACGATAATAAAAGTTATAATAAAAAAACATCTTAAATTGAACAATTTGCTTAGATATGAAGATATTTTAATAAATTCAGTTGCTGTTTACACGTTGACCAACTTTAAATTATTAAACTCAAGCAATAAATAATTTAGGCAACCTTAATTTAACTTAAAATGCAATCATATTTTTTTATTACGGAGCATATTTCTCTGACCGCAATAAGACATGTCGCCAAATGCATAAATTACACATAAAATTTTACAATCGGCATACTTGCGTTTATGCAGAATCGATTGTTTGATCGTTTTGCAATGCGATGTTTGAGAACGTTTCATTTCGCAAGTGATCGATGTTGCTGAGAAACGCTTCCCAGAATATCGACCGCTTAAAGTTGGTTTCCATTGAAGTGGTTTGCCATCGTAGACTTCAAGATTAACACTTGGACTACGCAGAATTTTTATTTTCAAAGAGTAATGCTTAGCTTTGTGTAACTTTATCAAATATTTTTGTGTTTTTCCTATCTTGTGAATTATGAATTTGAAATAAAGTAGTAATTCGTTCACTTCAGTGGATGACGCTGCTTTATTTTTGGCGACGAAACTATTTTCGCTAGAAGCGTTATAAAATCACGTGTTTTCGTTTAAAACCTTACTTTATTGTGCTGCTACAAACAAAATATATTGATACAAATATCCTTTTTAAATGAGGCGCTTAGATACTTATAAATAAAATTTAATAAAAGTCACCTTTTCTCGTTTGTTTAACATCCGAAAAGACCGAGTTAGATTATCAATTAAGTTTTGTAAATAAGTTTTAATATCTTGTCTAGTTTTATTATAATTATTGCTTAAATATTTTTTTAAAATCCTAATTTTTATATGCATTTTGTAATATGGATCCTTTGAAATAGATAAATAAAACAGTTCGTAGTGTTCGTGAGAGTCGTGTTTCTAATTAAGGACGAAATATAATTAGCAGCTTACCTTCAATAACCGCAAGAAGCAGTATAGTTTCGTGCGGCTGCGAACAGGATATCGAATTACTTGTAAAAGCCTACGACAGCCGGCTAGTTGTTAGTAAAGCATATCGCGTTTGCGAGAGAATGTTTCTGCTTTACTTGAATAAGAAAATTTATAGTTCTTCTCTATCTCTCTAGTTTTTGAAATATCTTCTACAAAATGGATTTTTTATCTTTTAAAATCAAAATGTTTAATTTTTTTTTCTTTTCCGTCAGTTTTTTAGTTTCTTTCTCTTCAATTCAATACGGTTATTTACGTAGTAGATTTGTTACAACGCTTATTACGTCCTGTTTACAAAAAGCTTAATAGTCAGCCTTCGTATGAATTTGTTGCGGCTCTTTGAGGTGCGTGGGCACCATACGAATATCGGCTTATCACGCCAGTGCAGCCTCGTGCCGGACAAAGAACCGGTCGCAACGAGGTTGCACGCCACCGTTATAACAAGACCTTCACAAATGTACTAGACTGGAGTGTTGTTGTCGGCACTAAGAGGCCAGCTTTACCCGGACATGTCAGTCCAGTCGGTCAACACGCACTTGCGTTCAAATGTTGGAAGTGCTTTTTTTTTTAAATCTCCCCTCGTCTTGACTCTCCCCGTGACTACATGTTTCGGTGAATTCAGTACCATTGAGTTTGTTTTTATTTCGCCTCGTGTTGTTTTGAATAAATTAAACATGAACGCGCTTAAAGTTTGTGATACGAAAATTTGAAGAGCAGCGCCGAATACAAAGTACGCTTTAAGCTCGACGATACCAAGTCAAGACCAGAATAAGCTTAGTTAATTACGTCTGATTTATTTTGCTTGGAAAATTGAGGATTTATGACGAATTTATGATGATAAATTTTACACAAAATATTTTGAATACCAAAACAAGAGTTGTTATGCTTATCTTTAAATTTATTATACTCGTAAAATTCATTAAACCTCAATTTGTAGTGAGTATACATATAGATTTTTCAATATGACTATGTATGGCGGTTTCACTATCTACAAAAACACTGCGTACTCAAATATCATTAATATCTGCCTATACGTTTACATCTGTGTACAGTCGGGGAAACTGGTGGTGGAAACCTTAAATGCTACAATCGTTTGAACGTTTTGAAACGAGACGCGGAGCAAAAATCAATACAACGCAACTTATAAATTTGTCTGTACGAAAAAAAAGTCAGTGATAATTAATTTCTTTTTATTTCTTGTTTTTCCTGAAGTGGTACACCGCGGATTTCCGCAACTGTACATACAAGTAGCTAGTCCAAGGGCGCTTTCCATTAATAACATTAAGCACCACTCATCGACGTGTTTAACTGGTGTACATGCTTAATGATTGTTAGTTACCGACCTTCGTACTGACGTCACGTGACACGCTGTCCCGTCCTGTCCCGCGGCGTGCCAGCGTGCTGATTGATGAACCTTGCACTGAAGCTTGTACTCGCTGTTTGATATTTTTATCATTCAACCCGGCTCACGCATCACCTGAATCTATGTTTAACTCGCCGTCTTTCGGTATTCCGTTAGTGACCGATGGTATTTAAATATGATTTGTTTGGCTATGAGTACTAAAACCTTTCATTTTATACCTAACTTACGTAAAAGGCATACATTCCAGTGGAATATTTCCTAAGCAGGATTCTGAGATGGAATTTCTCCGTTTGACGTATTTCTTGATCGATTGGCGTTCGTGAGGCCTTGAGGCTTGACGGTCGTCTGGTGGGAAGGGTTCAAGGTTTGATGTAGGCCTTGTAGTGCTTTTAATAAGCTACCTTATCACTGTGAAATAAGGTGTAAAATAGTTTGGAGTATATTTGTAAGGAAGTTTTACCCGATATATTTGAACCTAAAATATTTTTATTAGTATTTTGAAGTTTTCCTGGATTTTATTTATCGAGTCTACACGTGTGCGATATAAGTTTGAGTTATTTTACAGAAAATATTATATCTAAAATATTCAGTGATGTCTTAACGTAAGAAAATCTTTGAAAAAACAATTTCTGGAAATAAATTTGTTTTCAATACCTGCCGCGTGTTTGTGACACGTGTCTACTTTGGCCTTGCTACCGTAACCCTGGGTTTATGTCGAAACATTCATACAATAACTATATTAATACATCCCTCTTGTTCCTTCCAACAAATAAAATCGATGAAAAAATCTGTATTTTGATTTTTAATTAAAAAAAATGTAGTAAAAGTACACGTGATTATTGTATTTGAATAAAATAAGATCTTCACAACTGATTTTTTTATTATTGAAAATAATATGATGTCAAAAAATCAATGTATCGCTAATGACCCAGCAAAACCCTTGACTTTTGAGTTAAGAGATTAATCAAGTATCAATTCAAAAAATGTGTTTATACAGTTAACAAAATGGATTAGCTTTACTAAAAACTTTAAATATTCGCTGTTATCGTTTTACATAACACGTCCAACAGAATATAAGATAGTTTGTTATTTTGTATGAATCTTGTATTACAACTTTGTTTTTAAATACACCCAATGTCAAGTAAAGTTACTTGTAAATGTCAAATGTATCTGGTTGTATAATACTAAAATTGTTTTTTTTTTACTTTTTTTTACAAAATTTTGCCATGATAAATATCAATTCCCACTGCTTAATTATTGTCAATATCTTTTTAAATCCATACTTATACATAATATTATTAAGAGGAAAGATTTGTATTTTTGTATGTTTTGAAATAACTTCAAAACTACTGGGCCGATTTCAAAAATTCTTTCACCATTAAAAAGCTATGTTATCAGTGTACCCACTGTAACAAAAAAAACATAGCCTATGATACTTCATAGGCTATGTTTTTTTTAGTAATTTATAAACTGCCCAATTACATGTTTATGATGTTGAATATATCAAATAAAACTCATTCCCTACCTGCGTACATTAATATATGGTTATTATCGTAATGAAGACTCACATAGTCGAGTTGTTTTGTTTATAAAATTAGTAACCAAATTCTATAGCACTAATTTAACGTATCATATTGTTGTACTATGTATTTGGCTCATCGGCTTGATATCCTGTTTTCCTGTTATACATACAAACACAAATATAGTTCCGAATTAACTTTAATGTATTGAATGTAATTAAAATGTATTTTTAATTAATACCACGTTATCACACGCATTGACCACATTTTAACGTGAGAACGGAAACCGTTCAATGTAACGGTTCGAATTGTAAGTGCGGTTTGACTTTACTGTGATAGTTGTTGCAATTGTAACCTATTTAGTAAAATGTCAAGCTTACTTCAATAATATTAAAAAAAAAAAAACAACTTTTTTAATTTCCTAAACTAGGATGGTACTCTGTGTGATGGATCACCAAGCCTCCGTGGTAATAATAATAATAAAGCCTTTATTGCTGAAGATTGTACATATCTATGTCCCGTGGTAATATTGGTATATTACATCTGACAGTTGGTTTACACTGGACAAGTCAACCTTCTCATTTAGGTAAAAAGAAAAATCCAATCCGATGAGGGAGAGCCATAAACAAGAAATAGATAGAAAAAGAAAAATGGAAATTTATTTTGTGTTATTCTCTCGACAGTGGAAAATCATGGTCAAAATTTATATTTGACCAGAACAAAGTAGGGCGTCGGTAGCGGTGTATATTTCTTCTCGCGCCTTTCAATATCGAGCAAATTAAAATACCATTCCAATCGACCTTCATTACTGCTTGACCGGTTTGTGAACGTGGCGCCGTTTAATTTGAATAGCAACACGAGCCTACCATCACCGCACCAACTTGTACGTTGTTCCAATAAAAAGATTTATGTTAAAACTAGCTGTTTCCGTGCGGCTTCATCCGCATGAAATTATGGTTTTTTTATTTTATTGTGTACATTTGTCAAATTATCAATAGCAAATGTCAAAATGACATGACATGACAAACCTTAGAACTTATGGTCTCTTTCTCACATTAGAGTTTATACCCAAAATATTTACCCCTAAGTTTAATGACGTGAAAATATATAGCCTAAAGCATGACGTAAGTGTAGGGCTTTTTATTAAAAAAAGGATTATTCAAAAACATGCTGTAATTGCTGACATCTTAGGTAACAAAGAAGTGTGTGTTTACGCTTTATTATAATAGTATAGATAGTATAGAAGTATAGATTTAGAAACTATCTCAGTTTTTTCAAGGAGAACAAAAGGGCATTTTCTATTCGTGTGCGAAATATTATAAATTTTCCAATACTTATTTTCAATATTTATTAAGTCCAATTTTAAGATCTATTATTTAATTGTATATATTTGTTTCAGGTAATGAAGAGTCCACAACGTGTATTTTGAAAGGAAACTGGGAATTTTATGAGAGGTAATTAAGAGTTTCTGATCGCTAAAGTGTTAGCAGCTAACGTCTAGTATGCTTAATTGTGCCTAATTCACGTCAATGTTTATACCTCACTGATTAATATTAGACATACCTTAGATGGATTACAAAACATTAATATGTAGACACTTACCGAAGTAGGGAGTATAAAAGTGTTATTTTTAATTATTTACATAACTTGTCTGTATATTGCGTACAAAAGTATTTCGATTTATGATTAACAATTAAATAAACTTGTTTATTTAGTAAATTTGTATTTAATAATTATTTTATTTTCACTATTGGAAGGAAAATTCCAATATTCTTTTGCCATATCACTGCATACGTATTTCGAGGTTTTGTTACGTTTGGTTGGATTGTCCCTTCTTTGCACACAGGTGTCGCAAGATTCCCACATCCCTGTGACCATTGTGAGCGGTTGTTTTTCCCAACCGAGCGGCACTCGTAGTGTTAACAATGCTCTATTTTCCGTTTGCTGTTTACCAATTCGATTTATGCGGTTGGTATTGTTACGTTGCGGTTTGGGATATATTCTTTTTGTTACCAATGAATGCTATCCATTTTGCTATGAAACTATTGTTCTTTTCTAGTGATCCAGTATGGTCTAGTTTGTTAACACGTCCCATGCCAATACGATTTTTATCATGTGAAAGTTAACTCTCCAGATCGTTGGCATTGAACGTGTTAAGTAGAGTAAGATGACTGAAATCTAGATTATTTATTGGAGGCGTAATGATATTTGATGTTTTGAGATGACACTTTCTCATTACGATATTGCAAATATGGTTTTCTTTTCGTATATAACACAAGTTGTTAGGTTATCATTTTAAGGTTATCTAGTAAAATACATACTGTACTATCAGGGAGTGTGTGCTCTTTAACGTTAAAAAGTTTACCTTATCCAAGGTTAAAAGTTTTATTTATAAACGAGTATAATACTGTATTGTTATTATTTGTTTACGCAGCGGTTTCATCGACCGATCTATTATCTGCCTCGAAAGGGGAACGTGTAATTATATATCGTAAATAACTGAAGTTAAGTAGAAACACTTGGTTTTATTACGATCTGTTACTATAGAAATCTTTTTAAGTTAACATGAGATGGCTTATAGTTTTTTTTTCTCAGTAGGATGTAAATGCACAACTAGTTCACGTAGTAAATAACCATCGCTTTCCATACAATCAAAAGAATTGTAAATGCGTTGCAAGCCATAGTACGGAAGAAATGGCGAGTAGAACGAGATAGTCATGATATTTAAAAGAAAGCCGTTACTCGTCAAACGTATCCTTCAGTTAAATAAACCCATTTATACGAAAGCTACAGTAAATTTTATACTAAGGAAATCATTCAAACTGAGAAATGTGAATTGTGTGTGTGTGTGAAAGAATGATCATACTAAAACCGCGATGAGAGATTGTCGTTCTAAGTTTAATTTTTAATACACTGTTAATCCGACAAATTAAAAATGACAAAGCGTTTCATACTTTACATTTTAAAGCCGTGTATGTCCGAATCAAGCTGTCTTATACCAAAGTCACGCTCAGTTGCCAGCCCGCCCGCGCACGCACCGCGACTTTATTGTGAAACTCTTTGCTCAACCCCAGATGTTAAAAACTGCAACTGTCGAAGGCCACACGTCAATCGAAGCTAAAGACCCTTAGCACAATTGAGGAAAATATGCCTAGTCAGATGGTCACAGAAAGTGAACCATGTTCTTATCTAAGGAGAGAAGAAAATTACGACTAGAAACTAGCGAATATTTTCGATCAGTCAATTTGTTCCTTGACGGCTGAACTAAATCGATCTCGGTTCCATTTTTGTAATTCTGTCGTAGCATTGTTGATCCACTTGCTTTCAATTTACTAACACTAAGGTTCGCATTAGCTATCGTAAATACTCATTTTGTACTCCCTTCATACTAGTGTCATAAAAAATCTTTGGATTTTGGATTAGTAGACAACGTAAGTGTTCAAAGTGAACGCATAATATTTGTAATTTAGTTGCATAAGTATAAAATGTATCTAAAAATGTAGCACAGAATTGATTTTGATTGATTTTGACTTAATTGACATTTAAGTAAAGTGACATAAAGGTAACCGGTTAGTAATAAACTTTCTATATTGCCTACTTGATTGATTTTTTCGGTGTGAAGCAAGTATTAATTTATTCTTTAATGTAGGAATTTAAAGCTGATTTAAATTTACTTGATTGTCTTATATCTATTGTGAATTGGTTATTATTAATCGATGGGACACTTCCGAAGAGTACTGGTAAGACAGAAATCTGACATATACGCTTTGCCATCTAAGTGAAGACAGGGCGAATTGGTAGTGGTTTTTTTTAAATGTCTAACGGTGTATAAAGGTTATGTAACTTGTTTTCTGTGTGTGACATGTATTATCTTTTCGATTACATTTTTAATTATGTGTACAAACATACATAAAGCCTCAGTGAGATTAACAATGTTACGTATAATCACCTAACAACGAAACCTGATTTTGTATGTGACAGGCTGGATGGACCACTTTTAAACGTGTCGGAGCCTGTTTCAGTGTTCCTCTTACTATGTGGCATTGCGTTTTGTTTTTTATTTATTTTTTAATTCAAAGTTGTTTTGAAAGCTTGCAAGTTGAAATTACCCGTGTTTAAAGTGGAGTGTGGGCGCCGTGGTCGAGCCAGTTTTGGTTTAAGGCATTTATGATGCTCGGATAAGATTTTATCTTATACTTGAAGTAACGAGATTTTTTAAATCTATATTTGTGTACTTCCTTATACGAAGGTTTGAATTCAAAAAGAAGTTGTTAAAAAAGAAATTTTTTAACAACTAAGTTGTCTTCACACGGACTGTTTTCTTGTTTTCATTGCACATTTAACATATTTGCTGCCAGAGATTTTTTTTTATAAAACACAAGTATTGTACAATAACTTGGCAGTAGTAGTTTCCGTGTATCCTTCGCCTATTTATACAACCTACGTTTGACTCAGCGTACATCTGACTTCAGTCCAGGAATAGTAAATATGCATTTATCCTTGCCCGGTTAACCAGCGAGAGATGTTGCAGCGATCACTCTGGTATATTTAAGATAATTGCCAGAAACGTTCGTTTTATCCCTTAATTGCCTTCCGCTTAGATAGCGCTTGCACTCAGTTGTCTGAGTGCGTGACGCATGCGGGTCGAAGGGGTCGTATTTTGGGGGAGAAATTGTACAGTCATCATTGTGAAGTGTATCTTGCATGAAAGTGTGTGGGAGTACAAAATGTTGAATATATTATGTTCATACTAGCTGTTCCCGTGCGGCTTCATCCGCATGAAATTATGAAAATTTTATTTTATTATTTACATTTGTCAAATTATCAATAGCAAATGTCAAAATGACATGACATGACAAACCTTAGCAATCTTGCTTTCTTGATGTTGGCAGCAACTTATGGTCTCTTTCCCACATTAGGGCTTTTATCCAAAATATTTACCCCCTAAGTTTAATGGCGTGAAAATATATAGCCTAAAGCGTGACGTAAGTGTAGGGCTTTTTATTAAAAAAGAATTATTCAAAATTATGCTGTAATTTCTGACATCTTAGGCAACAAAGATGTGTGTGTTTACGCTTTATTATAATAGTATAGAAGTATAGAAGTATAGATTATCTTAGAAACTCTCAAGGGTTTATGCCTTCACAAGAAAATATGATCGTTCTCCTAATCCTAGTGAAGTGAATGAAAGATTATATTAATTCCTAGGATCGTTTAAGCTAATATTCTTTGATAAGTTATATTATTTCGTCAGAGTTAATCCGCTCTTTGTCTCTAAGAACATGTAAGTCAAATATTAATCTTGTACAATGCAAGTCATTGAACTGCCTCACTAATAAATAGAATTGATTGCCTCTATATTTTCTTAACGGATAATTTTATTGGCTTTAGTTTCAGATAGTGTGATAAAATTAAGCTGTAGATTAATCTATTAGACTACAACTTTTATTATTTTACCTGTTATTCTGTCTTTTAAATGAAACATGCAGATTATTACTTCAAGTATAAGTTTAACTGGCATGGTCAGAACCGTAAAATCGGTACTAAGGGAGGATTACTTTTTAGAGGTGATTTTATGCGACAAACATACACTAAGGGATTGCTGTACTACTTTAAGTGGCAGTTAGTGTTTTATTATGTTCTCCACATATTTGTTTTAATCTTATTAATATTATAAATGTTAGAGATTGTAGCCTAAACGGCTTAATGGATATCTATGAAATTTGGCATAGACGTAGAGGATAATCTGGAAAAACTCACAGGCTACTCACTCTTGTTTTCTATAATTCCACGCGGATGAAGTCGCGGGCGAAAGCTAGTTATTCATATATCAACTGTTAACGCTGAACGCATCTGTAATGAACTTTCTTTGAAGGAGTCACGATAGTTTGATCGGAGCGTGACAGAGTGTACATTAATCTTGGTGTTCCGAAAGTAACAGCACGGCAAGAGGCAAATGCCATCTGGCAATGGTTTGACATTATTGTCATTACAACGCAATGTAATAGACCATGAATGATGCTCTAAACACGAACTCTCTTGGATTAGTACAACTGTAGAATAGCTTTTTTTGTCAAAAAAGGCGACTTTTATTCTCTAGCTTAGGTATGTAGGTCCTTAGCTCCTCATCATCCTGTCTTTATTCAATATTCTAAATCATACTGATTAATAAATGCGATGGTTTAGATGGATGGATGGATATTTGTTAGGGTTGTAGAGTTTAGGCTGAACGGATTTGGATGAAATTTGGCATATATGTAGAACGTAATGTGGAAAAACACATAGGCTGCTTGCTTTTGTTTTTTTTAATTCCACACGGACGGAGTCGCGGGCCAAAGCTAGTTATTCATATATCAACTGTTAACGCTGAACGCATCTGTAATGAACTTTCTTTGAAGGAGTCACGATAGTTTGATCGGAGCGTGACAGAGTGTACATTAATCTTGGTGTTCCGAAAGTAACAGCACGGCAAGAGGCAAATGCCATCTGGCAATGGTTTGACATTATTGTCATTACAACGCAATGTAATAGACCATGAATGATGCTCTAAACACGAACTCTCTTGGATTAGTACAACTGTAGAATAGCTTTTTTTGTCAAAAAAGGCGACTTTTATTCTCTAGCTTAGGTATGTAGGTAATATCCTTAGCTCGTCATCATCCTGTCGTTATCCAATATTCTAAATCATACTTATTAATAAATGCGATGGTTTAGATGGATGGATGGATATTTGTTAGGGTTGTAGAGTTTAGGCTGAACGGATTTGGATGAAATTTGGCATATATGTAGAACGTAATGTGGAAAAACACATAGGCTGCTTGCTTTTGTTTTTTTTTAATTCCACACGGACGGAGTCGCGGGCGAAAGCTAGTAATATAAAAAGGAAAGTAATGTGGAAAAACACATAGGCTGCTTGCATTTGTTTTTTTAATTGCGCGCGGACGGAGTCGCGGGCGAAAGCTAGTTATTCATATATCAACTGTTAACGCTGAACGCATCTGTAATGAACTTTCTTTGAAGGAGTCACGATAGTTTGATCGGAGCGTGACAGAGTGTACATTAATCTTGGTGTTCCGAAAGTAACAGCACGGCAAGAGGCAAATGCCATCTGGCAATGGTTTGACATTATTGTCATTACAACGCAATGTAATAGACCATGAATGATGCTCTAAACACGAACTCTCTTGGATTAGTACAACTGTAGAATAGCTTTTTTTGTCAAAGACCGGTCTTGAAATACTGATGGCCAGTGATTCTTCAAGTTTTTCGTTTGCAACAAACTTGACGTGTATTTATGTTGCTAAATGACCTTACTACTGCTGGATTCTAATGTGTACTTTGTCTGTATGTAGTATGTATTTTAATATTGTCAGAATGGTACAGAACTGCTTCAAAGCGAAATTACGACCAGGTTACATTCAGCCTTTTAAGAAAATCTCTAATACCTACCTAGCCTACCTAATTTACAGAGGGGGACGCACAGAAAGAGGATATTTACATATTGTAACACTTATGTAAATAGATTGTCTCGTATTTTGTGTAAGAGAGTATCCAATCAATCTTAATAAAGTCTGATTATGTACGATGATATCGTATTATCGCGTTCGTCGCTAAGATACTATGGAGATTAATTGACTAGGCGTGGGACGAGCAGCTTTGTTCATGTCCGACGGATCGAAAGCTCTCCGTGTAGGCGACGAACCTAACAAGGGATACGGATTAAGCCAACTGACTTGACGACAATACACGAAATATAGATTCTATATAGAAATCTTGACAATCCAATGAATATGAATATGCCTATATTGAAACTGATATCGGTTAAACTATAACCAGCTGAATGCCGTATAAGCTGCCTTGTGATGTGTGATATCGATACAGTCGGTTTAATAGTGTTCACGTCCGACCATTACTGGCTAATTGCACCGGTCCAACACTTAGGTCCGCCAATGATTTTTATATAACACTAGCTGTTCGCGTGCGGATTCATCCGCGTGAAATTATAAAAACATTATTTTATTGTTTACATTTGTCAAATTATGTCAAATGTCAAAATGACATGACATGACATGACAAACCTTAGCAATCTTTTTTTCTTGATGTTGGCAGCAACTTATGGTCTCTTTCCCACATTAGGGTTTTTATCCAAAATATTTACCCCCTAAGTTTAATGACGTGAAAATATATAGCCTAAAGCGTGACGTAAGTGTACGACTTTTTATTAAAAAAAGAATTATTCAAAAATATGCTGTAATTGCTGACATCTTAGGCAACAAAGAAGTGTGTGTTTACGCTTTATTATAATATAGTATAGATATAGATGGGGCCCTAAATCGTTTAGCTCAAAGGTTACAGTGACTATTCCAGAAATTGGATCCGGCCATGACCTAGTACGAGCATAGAAACAAATGATGTCTGTATTTATTTTCATTAATTAAATAAATAGTGCATGACTAACATTTTTGGGGTGACAATTATTGATGTTTGTTATCACGTGTGGCATGTTTTCAGAATTGAATTTAACATCAGCTATTCTATCTTTATTTGTGAGCGTGTGTCTCTATGTATTTACTGGCTTTCACTAAGATTATCGCCTGTGTGCTAGGCTAGAGGCGGTAGCGCCGAGCTGTATGTTTGCTACGGCGCGCCGTTTCCCGGTCCTAGTAACTCAATTGGCAGGCAATCTCGCACCGGCGCCGCGCCGAGCAATTACTGCCAACACTACCCTGGCCCCCTCCACAAGCTTCCACCCTCCTCACCTCTCACCAGGCTTCGATAGGAATAGTGCTAGGAGTATCTGTGCTGAATATTTCTGAATATTTCATGTTGACTGTAAATACGCATTTATTTTTTTGCATAATAGAATTCTATAAAATCGTTCGCAGAGTCGTAATTATGATGATAAGATCGGTGAAATTTACTAAAGAAACTGCTAAACTGGGATATCAGAATATTTTTGTTAATGTTTTATTTATTGATGATTGACAATTGTAACCAAGCAAATCATTAATCAAAGTCAAAGTTATAAACATTTTTATCGTATTAGAAATATTTCGATATATCGATATAACTGGAACATCACTGATAGGCATGAAAGTCTATTTCGCTGTGAGAGGCGCGCTGAAATCATATCGACTTGTTGCCGCGCCGGCAGGCAGATTTATCTCATTTCCGATTGCCTGATGACAGCGTAATCACTTGCCACGGTATGCACTCTCTAACTACAACTTGTACGTACATCGGTATACAAATAAAATAGATTTCGTTGTATAAGTCAAGAACAATGAACATAAAATTTAATTGATAACCGTGAGTATTCACTGTTTAAATACGGGTAAAAATATAGAGCTGACCCTAAAAAACTTTTGATAAATCATGGTTATTTAACATTGAGGTTTGCAAAATTGATCTAAACCAAGAAATAATAAAGTGCTTGTTCTGAAAGCAGTGTGTTGATACATATTTATGTTGTAAAATCCTTGACGTACATACAATTTACCAAAGAAATTGAAGTAGCTTTAATTTCTTCAATCTAATTTCTCTGGGTTAAAATTATTCCGTAAATCTTAATCCCATATTGATACCAATTCAAACACTACAGATTACTTGAGGTTTTATCCTTGGAATATCCATTAGCAGGAATATGCGTTAGGCGACGCGCTTGTACTCAGGAATCTTACGCTCCACGCACTTTCCATCAGCCGGGTAAACCACATTAAGACGCAATCTACGAACCATCCAATATGTCCTCGTCGCGTGGGATTACATTACACAATTCATCGTAGAAATGGAAACGTATATTACTGCTTCAAAAAATCTTGTTTAATATTAAACAACAGCTTAACCATTGGCCAAGGAGAATGGGGTTTTTATTACACAATTAGTTTTCCCGCGACTCCATCTGCGTGAAATTAAAATAAAAAAGTGATTAGCCTATGTGTTACAGGCTATCATCTACATCAATACTAAATTTCATCAAAATCCATTCAGCCAACACATCCATCCATACATCTAAACTTTTGCATTTACATATAATATTAGTATCATAAGATAAAATATCCATAAAAGCCGTTATAAAAAAATGTTGACGGTTTAGTTAATGAATGATCGATTAATTGATGAAACAATCTAATTGTATCAATCTATAGCATAGCTATAATATAGTATTTGTTGCGGCTCAGATGTATATGTGGGCTGTTTCGAAAGTGTCGAACTCTGCCAAACATTGATACGCTTTGCCAAAGACCAATCTGAATTCAATTGAGTTTTGTTAGGGTTGGCAGTGGTTAATTAATTTATTTTTTTCACGTTCATACAACATTCTTATTGCGACCAATTATTTAAAACTGACTTGAATGTTAATAGCCCTACATCCAGTGTAATAGTCTACTACACCTAATTTCTAGGTTTCAAAACTGACAACGCATGTTAAGTTCGAATATTGTCTTTCTAATAGTTACGTTGAGTTACACATTGTTATTTCGGAAAATATTTCTGTAAAATAATGTTTGTTTAATGCTGTCTACTTTTTAAACACAGCCTTGGCAGCCCTCGACGAGTCTCGACCGCTTTCACAATGCGATCCGCTCACCTGGCTCGACCATTGTTGGACAGTTCACAATCCGTGCGATTACTGTTTTATTTCTGTTACAGTGTTTTTCATATATTTTGTTGAGCAATTTATAGAGATGTTAAATAGTTCTTGATCACGGTGGTAATAAGGCTTCAAAGTCGTCGCGTGCTGCGCATTTTTGCGTTTCATAAAATATTGCAACTTCGTAGTATTTTAGGACTAGGGATGTATATATAAGATGTCAAAATTGTTATCGACAGTGAGTGTTATAAACAAAAAGATGTCAGAAAACCGATGTAGTGAAGTTTATAGCACAAATAAAATGATATGAAACAAAACGTCTTTAATTAAAAATCTACAAAAGTATGACTAAATTGTTGTACAATCGTTTACTCTTCTATTACTTTATTCAACTTTACTGTAGATTTCGAAAACTTGAAATGACCCATATATGTAGATGTTAATGTTTTTTAAAGAGTTTGTAAGTTACGTCAACATCGATACTGTGTTTGACATTGTCCCATCCCTAGTAAGGGGTCATATTAAAGCGTCGCACCCTAAAGGGAAGTCGTAACGTCGCATTGTCTGCAGCGTAGTTCTCGCTGCGTTTTCACGGACGGGGCATAGAATGCTCTGCAGTTTCCCTCCAAGTCTAGACTTGTTTACAAGTGAACTGTGAGTCTCGACGTATACGCATAATTGTTACATTCTGAATTCTAACTTTTGGATACCAGCCGTAATTGCTGTGAATTTTAAACAAAAAGTCACGAATCTTTTATGTTTATAATTTTCTTCTGGATTCATCGAATTTGGTGTCGTTATCGAACTGTTGTACTGCTTATTTATCGATATCGATATTGTAATCGATCCGGTGTACTGGAAATCTCTTTCTCGTCAGCTCCCAGTATAAGGTATGTGGTTTGAACCGTTTCCTGAAGTTTTGATTGATTATCTCTGCGACGTGTTGTTTAAAAGTAAAATATTACTATGGTTATTTATTAATATGCTTAAATGCTATAATTTTACAAACCAAAAGGGTTATTAGAATATGTTTTAGATTATTATTTTTTTTTAACTACTACGACTTTGACAAAAAGTACAAGATTCGTTTTAATCCAAAACCGAATTGTGACATTATTGGGTCCTATTATAAGGAAAGGATCAGGGATATCAGAATACTCTATTATTTTGCAATGAAATTTAAATGTAAACTCTACGTTTTCTGTATTTAAGGTTTAAATTCATATTATCGAAGTAGTGAATAGTTATTTACTGTTGCCGAACAATCGTGCACTGCGGTGTAACGGAACGCCTTTCATGTTGGGTTAAAAGAGCTCTAAATATCTAAAGCCGATAAAACTGTTTACAATTGCCCGTATATAAGCGATGTATACTAAAATTTAAATATCTCATACTGACGTGACCGCCTTGATATTTAAATAATCTTTACTTTAGGTATAGTTTTTTCCTTTCTCCTTGGTAGTGAACACAAATAGGCGACATATACGGCTATCTTTGAAACGTAACAGCGTTTAAATGAACTACCTTTTAAGGATATCAGCGTTTAAATGCATAAGGTAATTGCTGTTTACATTTTAAAACTTGGATTCAAAGTGTATGTGACGTTTTTGACAATTGCAATTATGTTGTGCTAACATCAATGTAAGTAACTATGTAAGTAACATTGTTTTTATTTGTATGAATGTTGTGTGTTGCCTTTAAATGAAACATGTTAATGTTTAGATTTTTAAACTAAGATTCAACCACTGTATGTATATCTATATTAACATGTTTCGTTGGCATTTCTATATAAAAAATCAATCGTGTAGCATTATAAGTATAGACGCAGAATATCTGTTTACAAGTTGATGTATGCTATAAAATTACAAGTATAGCTTGTTATCGGCAATGTAATTGGTATAGAGCATTGGCTTGCAAGTCTGTGGGAAAGCGCGTGTTATGGCCGGATCGACCCGTCGGCGACGGCACCCTTCCTGCGATGATAACAGATATCGACACATGTGTGCTTGAAATCAATGTACATATATGTATGGTTTTTTTTTTAATATTTCGAAAGGGATATATACACACTTGAATTCTATGCGTAAGAACGCGCGCACACCTTTGACTAAACTATCGCATAACTAGTCGCGCTTTGAGTCCTATGAGCTTATATGGAGGGGCGTACACACTATTTTTAGTTGTGCAACTAAACAGTTGAATTGGCTGCGAAACAATCGACAATCGCACAACAGTTGTGCGATAGTTTAGTCAAAGGTCGCATACATTAATATGCATAATAAATCGAGCTTATAATTATAATTTTTGCTACTTTAAACATAACAATTTCTACTTATTGAAACTTCACTAACTACTTTTCTAATTCTCTACAAATAAGTTGTTCGAAGTTTTAGTCGCAAGTTGCCTACGGGTTTTTCAAATGACTCCTTAACTACGGTCTGACGGCCCAGTTCTGTCCATCTCCGGTGCCCACTTACCATAATACGCAATTGACAGGCCGGCCTATCGGTTCGCCCTCTGGCGGCGCGCGGCGACAATTTCCTCGGCCGATCGCGAGGTCATGAATCCGTTACGCCGGTATCAATTTCTACTTGCGAAATCAACCGACTGTATTCTAAACTAGATATACTAGTAGTGGCTTGTTAATTGTATATCTTATACTAAGAAAGTTATAAAAAAATCATAGGTCTTATGGTGGCAGTTTGTAAGATAACCGTTCCTAAACGGGAAGGTAATTTCATTCTTCCACTGTATGTGAAGTCGTTTTGAATGCTAAGTGACATTGACTATAAACGCCTGCCCAATGTCCATCTCAACGCTCCCACTTAGCTATATTGATAAATTGTTTTCGCAACTCGCAAACATTCGCCTGTCAACGAGCCCCGTAACTGCAGCTCGGATGCTCGTGCCTCAATCAACAATCGCGTTCTTCGGAAAGATAATTCATATTTTCATACCTACTGCAGATATGTTATACGAGAGGAAATTCTAAAGGACTTGAATGACGTGTTATAGTCAAACCTATATGAAAGAAGTATAGCTTCTACGTGTTTTGTCAATAAAAGAAGACCTTGTGACGTCACTTTTCGTAAGCGTCACCAATTAACCTCCCACGGACGATTTCAAAGCACGAGCCCTTCATATGACTCACGTCGACAGAATTATAACAGTTTAATAACAAAATAAAAAAAAAACCCGGTCACTGAGCTTCAATCCTCAGCAAATTTGAATTTTAAATACCTTTCGCTTACGCAAAGCTGAAATGTAATTATCGTCTGAAAGCCTTGTTTAACTTTCATGATAAGATTCACACAACTCGAATAGCAATTTAAAATCCAATATGCATTAATCTGTCGGCGACTGTTTATTAAAATTTAATTTAATTGCTTTTAAAATATTGTTTTTTTTTTTAAATATAATATTAAAGTTAATGTCATAGATTAAAAATATTGGCACTAACAAAGGTTTCATATAGGAGTTTTATCAATACCCGTTTGATGTAGTTTAATTTAAGTAGCATTACAATAGATTGGTATAGCGGTAAACAATTATTAATGCAAATTTATCCATTGTTGGGACACTATCTACAAACTGAGCCACAAACGCCTCTTTACGTTTACTTATGTATCGAGTGGGTAGTTGTGCTGACGGCCCTTTGTTACATAGGCGTGTTCACGTGACCCGTACATAACAATAGCCCGAATTGATGCTATCCAATTATAATGGATAGCGTGTAATTGGACCGTACGTGACTCGCACGTTCGATGCAGACGCGTTTATGCTAATATTGATTAACTATATTGGCCAATTCGACCGCAAGATTATTGCTTGGATGCACAGAAGTTACCACTAGGCGACGTAGAAGCAACTTAACTCTACTTAAGTGACTTAGATGAAATACTCCGTATAAGTGTCTATTCCCACTTGTCGGTTATGATTGTCTTGCTGGACTATCATTTTGACACACAAATTTCATGTAGAACTTTACATTTGCAATGAATTTATGCTAAGAGAATAAAGGTAAAGAAAGACTTACCTGTTAGGAACCCAGCTACGTTATACGACGTTTAATTACATGTAATCAAGATCCAAATGGTACAGATGGTTCCCTCGAGAAGTGAGATAAAATCAGTGTAGAAAGGAAATAGAGGTCGTTTTATCTTAAAGTACTATCTTGTCTCATAAGGACACTTGACTCCTAACTAAATGGCGAACATGTATATGGTAACCTTAAACGTGACTGTTCATAAACGTAAATCTTTTTTTTTACGAGTAACCTATTTTTATTTGTATTGCATCATCTGTTTTAAACAGGTTAATATGAAGCTCATTTATTATGAAGAATGCTATCAATTTTATGTCAAACATTTCCACAAATATTTCAATCAATAAATATGTTTTAGTGTATGCGAATAGATAATGTGTTATCAATAAAGTTGTACGTATACACACACGTAATCCACTTTATCTCTGCCACTTATTTTTATTAAAGTCGACATGACATTGTCTCGCCTTTTCGACATTGTGACCTTGCGATAGAATATTATATTAGTGTCACCTCAGACCTCATCTCAATATCGGGTAAAGGCGTGTACACACTGGAAATGTAAAATGAAATTAAAGAATCTGTCATACATTACTGCAAAGTATCGAGAAAAGAGACGCTTTGTAACAATTACACATATTTTGGACGTCTTGCGCTGAAATGTACTCTAATATTTTAAACCGCGTGCGATTCGTGATTTTTCGGTTTTCAAACAAAGGGGTGCGTATTTTTGAAACAGACAGGTTTTTAGTGAATGCGCAGTACGCGTTAACGCTTGCAATGAAAGGCAGAAAGATACGTTTCATGTTACCCCAGTCTGTACACAGCTTTAAGGAGCATTCACAGTCGAGCGATCGCCCTCAAGCGGTCTGATAATCCCGAAATATTGAAAATTTCACGCCCGTCTGCCTCATTATGAACTGCTGGGAAAACTTCAAACAGATGCTTCAAATAACACCCAATTTAAAATTGGTGCTTGTAAAGTCACATTTATGAATTTCATCATAAAAGATATAGCAATAAGATATACTTTGGCATGGAATGTGAGCTGATTATAAAAATGATTTAAGGATTCGTTTTAAGGATTTTTGTTAATTTATATTTACGTATGCCGAGTTTTTATTCTTTTTAATGACAAATAGTGCCTATTAATAACTGATTCATGTTTTAGTTCTGTGTTTTGTTAGGTTTTACTTGAGGAAAGTATTTAAATCCGTATAAAAGAATAAACAGCCACTAATTTCCAATGAAACTGGCGAGCTGAATTTTCTATTTTCAGTACCGAGCCAAGGTTAGGCATTACATGTTCTTTCTACATTTTAGTAGTTTCAAAATAAATTATTCTATTTTCAACATCTACGTACTTTCAAATAATGAACAGCTAATAGAAAACAATTGAATAACTTTGTTCGATTTTAAGCTGAGAATCAATATGAGAAATCTTCACTTAGCGACTGATTAAATAACTTTTAAATGTGTGCAGTAGTTAAGTAGTTTAAAGTGATGACGCCATTGGGGGTTTCCTTGCCTGAATCATAGCTTATAAGCTGCGACTTATTTTGTTGATTTTAATGTTAGGGGCGATCGATGCGTCATTATGTGTGTTGTACGAAAATCGACCTTTGGCTGTATACTAATAGGTATCATATTTCTTTGTTAATTATTTACCTAACTGTTAACCAAAGTTTTAACTATAAACCTCTCATTTTTTCAATAAATTAGTTTACAAATAAATGGATATGTTTGTTATGCACAATATTCTTTTAGTATTATCATGATATAAACGAATAGATATGCGTTGTGAATTCCATTCTTAGTGTATGGAATTACTTTTGATTTAGATAATTAATTTTGATAAATTTTCACTACGTAAACTACTAAGAGCAAAATAAATTCATACATTCCTAGACGTATGTAACCGGATGAATATCACTTTTTGATAACATCGCGTGAGGTAGGATAGGATTGAGTGATGACCTTTATTTTTCATGTGATATACATAATACCTTCATTAATCCCTGATTAGTCGAATTCCTTGAGTTAAATATAGCAAAGCGTACGTGCAGGTAAATATAACCTCTCAAACGTAACACCTCACGTTTTAATTAAAGAAACGTGCGCCCGTTCCGCACTCGTGCGGTGACGTCAGACATTTCAGGCATTTCCACTTAGTCTGTTAAGGCGTGCTTCCACGGTGACTGATACGCAGACGGACAAGCTCGACGCACCGTCAGTGTTATTTGTGGTAAGTAAAGTCCGTGGATCCGCCACGCGTCGGTAACTTATAGACACACTTAGTAATTAAATATTCACTTAGGAAATTTCCCTCTGTAGTTTTAGAAATCTATGGTCAAGGGTTGCTTAAATAAATAATATAGTTGTTAGATTGTTTGTCGGTTGGTCGTTGTCCGTGTTGTCAGTAAATCACGTCCCATAGAAACCCGCTTTTAGAAGGCTAAAAACATTTGAGTCGGATTGCCGTTTGTAGCGATAAAAATGGTATATGCAGTATATTTGATACCGTTTTCGTAGCCTGCCCTTTTGCGTCGCACTCCGGGAACGTCGTGACATGACTAACGACTCGAGTTTCTTATACGTTGGAAATAGACAGTTATGCTTTCGAACGGGGAAATGCCTTGTCGAAATGGTAGACAGTTATAGATAAATGGAACAAGAAAACTGATGTAAACTGTATATAACTGCTCAAAAATGATTTATTATGAAAAAATAAACGTCGAAATGAAATGGATGTTTCATCAAATTAATTTTTTTTATGATTTTTTGTTTGTTAAAAAAATTGTTACATTATGTTACGCAATGATCGATAGTAACAAACAGGTTGAATAAGTCTTAAGGTGATTCCATTTGTTTTTTTTTTTGTATGGCTCATCGAATGTTGCCATGTTTGGAAATGTTAGTTATAACACGTCACCGCTAAAATTAGATAAGCAGAAAACGCATTGAATTATTACAGACGATCGCTATGAAATTATATTTACTGTGAGAATTTTGGAACAAAGCCATCAATGATTGTTTAATGGTTGAGTATGAAACCACTTACATTGATTAAAATATTACTTGCGATAATAAATCATAGAAATGTAATATTTTTTTGAAGTGTAGATATTAATTTCCAGTTAGATCATAATGTAAATCAGTTTATAGTAAATTCTTGTTTGTTATTTATGCGTGTGACGTCTAGTTTTATCAAAGTATTTGAATACCAGTATATCCGGAATCCAATATAAAAGTATCTACAAAAATTGTTATTTATTCTCTTATCGACTTAGTCTTTCCTTAAAACGTTTGTAATTTGAAATCGTAATAAGTAATTATTATTTTATCTGTAAAGGATTTGCACATAATTATAGTTTTATCTTTGTAATTCACAACATTGTAAAATATTGTTTATGTAATGATTCTATTGCTATATACTTGAGACTATTCTGTCTAATACAGATTAGAGCTGTGGCACGCAAATATACTAACAAAACGAGTCACCTTGTCTGTCTTTGGCACGGCTGGCACAGTGGCGCTGCGGGGGCGCCTCCTCTGACGATGACAAACAGACAAACCCACGTTGCTTTCATGTGCAGGCGACTAATATGTTTATGAATAGACTATAGATCTGTCGTTATAAGAACACTAGCTGTTGCCCGCTACATCGTTTGCGTGAAATTAAAATTAATAAAAATATGGCCTATGTTACTCCCTGATAACGTACCTTTTAATGGTGAAAGACTTTTTGAAATTGTTCCAGTGGTTTTTGAGTTATATCAATACATACAAAAATCAAAGATACAAATCTTTCCTCTTTTAACATTAGTATAGATATAAATAAGTGCGTAGAATTTTTAATTGTTTTTGTCATTCTTCACTATTCTTAAGACTGTGGTCAAGCTTCTATTTCTCTATGAATATCGCAAGGGTGATATAATAGGGATTTCTTACTTAATTTTTCTGTAAAGTGAACAATTTGTGATGTCTCTTATCGACTGTCGATTTGTCGACACCATGTCTTTTCGCAAGCCCTCTAGGTGTGGAAATGAGAAATAAACATGTCTGTGATACATCCATCTGTATCTATCATCACTCGCACTAACATCTTTTAAGAATTTATACTATAATTATTTGTGGAACTGTATATTATACTCAACAATACGCTCTCTAATACATCTTAACATTGATTCTTATCATAGCCATTGTCTGCAACGTTTCGAGAACATCAATTAATAAAGAGCTATTAAAAAGAATTGCGTATTATGCAGTCGGTACGCGGGCTAGCATTACCAGATATGGGGTCAGGTAGAAACTCCTTTAAAGTCGACTATCTTAAACGACGCGACGTACTTTGATGACACGATAGAGATCCTTGACGTCATAAAGCATGTTTTACACAGAAGCGTTTACTAAATGTGAAAAAGGTTTTAAAGTCTTGATTAATATTACTATGTTATAAGGCCTAATCTAAATCCTAGTTGTCTTGGTTAAAAGTTAGTACTATATCCTAGATAATTTTGGATATAAAATGTAAATTCTAGAAAGATCTCAATTTGTTATACAAATACCAGAGAGAACTATAATATACAATGAAATAAAATCCTTATTAAGTTGATTTCCATTTTGATCAAACATACGCCTTTACTGTTAAAAATATAACGGCCAAATACTGAAACGACATTTAAAAACAGTACAGCGTATTAAATGATAAGGCCACATATAAACTCCAAATACCAATAAAAAGTTGATGTCTGTCAGTTTAAGATTCGTTTCAGGACTCGGCCGTCAGCCTATACAATCGTTTCGCTTATCGCTGCCGTATACCACGTCTATTACAAAGTGTTTAGCCTTCCCGCACCTAGTATATACCGGTGAAATTACTAAACATAAACTGCAAGCCTAAATCTATGTCAAGTTTGTCTATTCATATCGATACTTGTACATAATGTGTGACATGGACGGAATGTGTTACAATTATTGAATACATGTAGAGAAAGGTTAATGTACATTGCTAGTTGCAAAGATAATGTTACTGTTTTTATAGCGAACTAGTACGAGATAAATATAGCTACTAACTTTTGCTTGAGACTTCGTCGTTAGGTGTAGTTTTGTTAGAATTATACTCAAAATTCTTTTTCACACTGTAAGTGTTCGTATACAATGTAACGCGAAGGTTCACCGTATAGACCATAAACTAGAGCAATATACCATAAAGCGTAGGATCGTAAACTATACGATACCGGAGTTCCACGTCAATATACTACGGTACGGAGGGGCAGCGTGGGCCAGTCCGGTTCGGTCCAATAGTGGGCAGCGCCGCAGTCACGACTAGACACCGTGGGATGTTGGACTGCAATAAATCTATATCAACCACCTTACCGTTGTCTTGCAGCTTGAACGGTTTCTCTATTTAATTATTTTCGTATAAATATTATTTTACTGCTTTAACTAGATGATTGATGCATTTTTTAACCTTTTAAACTAATTGACATACTCTACAGTAGTTCAATGATAGGTTGTGCAGTTTAGTAGTGTAGAATTCTTACTAACGCTCTCCCTAAGTAACAGTTTAGCGGTAGTAATTGTATGTTAGTGTATATTTACGCATCATCATCACCAGCTCACTATACGTCCCCACCGAGGGGCTCGGAGCCTACCCTAAAGTTAGGGTGACTAGGCCATAGTCAACCACGCTGGCCAAGTGCGGGTTGGTTGACTTAATATCTTTGAATTTCTTCGCGGATATGTGCAGGTTGCATCACGATGTTTTCCTTCACCGTGAGATATTTATACTATAAATAAGGCTAATAGATTCAATAGTTGTATAGTCTATAGCTAGACAAAAACCTGGTTGCACTGTATTTTGTATGTGTGCATGTTGGCACGTTTTATTATATTTAGTTCGTTTAGTAATACTTATATATGAGACGCCAAAGTGGACTCTTGTCGACATGAACATTATCAGCACAAGAACTGTTAAAGCCCGCTACAGATGCTGCTTACAGTTTTAACTGAACAGTCAAACTGTCCAGTTGAAGTTTCGGCTATACATTCACAGTTTTAACTTTCGTGTCTCAAGTTTAGTGCGTATGCCTTTTTAGATGGCGTCATTACTAGCTGTTTGCAGTGTAAATCGCTGTAGGCAGATTCCTAGACGCGAAAGAAAAACTGAAATATATAAGTGATTGCGGATCGTACGTTCAACACACTGCATTTATGTATTTCAGGACATAAACTGCATGCTGTGTGAATGCTTATTTACTTACGTATTTATTGCATGAGATATTGTTGCGAAACGTAGACGCTTTTTAGTTGTTTTGAGTAAAATTTAACCTGTATGTAGTTAGTTTTAGTCATTTTTGATACTCGAATTTTGACAATAAAGTAATAATTAAACGGTATTTTAGTAACAATGACATTCTGCAATGTTTTGTTCTTATGCCTAGAGTTACAAAACAATAGTGAATAGAAATCGCATGGCCTTTAGAATGCTATAATGCCGACTGTACTCATGTTTTATAGCCCACGGCAATCCTTTTACAGCGGCCTTTTTAAATCCTCCTATACACTTCGTTGTCTACGTTGTTTTATGTAAAGTACAATAAACATTAATCCGTTTTCAAGTTTTTAGCATATTAAGATCCTTTCGCTTTGTTAGAACCTCGGAGTTTCAGTGCTCTAAATAGCTATAAGGAATTGCGAGTTGAGAATATGTTTTTGTGTCAGTGTTTTGTCAATGGAAACTCTCTGTTAGATGATATGAACATAAACGGGTTCAGTCAAATGTCATATTTAATATCGGCATCGATCGTGTTCGACCTCACTTCCTATTCAATGTACATAACTTGAACTATTTGAAGCACATTTCCAACGGCCGCGGCCTCGGTGTCGTTTAATTTTTAAGTAACACGCCAAACGGAAAATCATAGTGGAACCCGCCCACGTACGACGGTCGATATCGATCTATAATGCAACAGAAAACTCCAGCTGTAGGTATCTTAGTATATTCCGATATAACGGATGGTTTTCATTGTTCTACTTTTTTTTTTTATAATATTAGTTGGCAAACGAGCAAGCGGCCACCTGAATCCGCCAAAATAACGAAGCGACCGCTGCCCATAGACATCCGCAATTGCAGATGCGTTGCCTACCCTTAATCGACGGAGGGGACACACATAAAGAGGATATTTCCCCTTCCTATGCGTCTCCTCCACTTTTCCTTCCCATCCTTTCCTCTTAAGAAAAGGGTGGAAACACCCTACCTGAACACCAAATGCCATCAATCTCTTTGAAAAGTGTAGATATTCTAATACAGGTGATATGATAGAAATTCATGATTATAGTACGGTATTTCCAAACCAATACGGTTTGGAGTCCTTCAAGAAGCGAGCCTACTATTTCCTCAAAGGCCGGCAACGCATCTGTAGTTCCACTGGTATTGCGGAGTGTTGTCACCGCGCGTTTGCTTCCCTTTCATAAAAAAACAAGTGTATTATTGTTGTCCAACACAAGCTTTACCCCGCGATTTCATTCTCGAGGAATTAAAATAAACCTTACATATTGTTTTTGTGATGTGTACGCAAGACTAACAAAAAGTATCGTTTGCCTAATTGCCATAGACATTAAAAGATAAAACTTTGTTATTTATCTCTATGCATGTGCAATATAACGTGATAGACACGTCATTTTGACGTATTTAATCTGATAATTGGTTTTATGCCATCATCCTATCAATATAGGTTTACTTTGTAATTGTACATAATTATATCTTCAGGAAAGCAGCTGCGTTTTATTGACTATTTATAAGCTCTGTACGTCTTTAATTGTATTGGCGTGAAGTCGTAATTAATATATAAGTAAATTATGGGTTTTATTTAATTTTTAAGACCTTTTCCATTGCCGCATTTAGCTACGCTACTGCTATGCATTTCTGGTTGAGCTTGTTGAGTTGACTGGTTGAGCCTCAGTCAGTCGCTAAGTAGAAAATGGGGTCTAATATAAAAACAATTTTTAAACGATAAAAATATTTTTCAAGTTGTAACACTACATTATCAAAGGTAACGGGACTCTAGGGATTTAATTTAGAACAAACTGTATGTAAGTTTATAAGAAACTAAAACAAAGGAGTAAAAGTTTACAACCCGGTAAACGCCCGTTACTTAACTGTACTAGGGCTGGAGATATTCTTTGTTTTTGCCGCTCTTTTATTACTGGCTGAAAAAGTTTGGGGATGAACTAACAAAGTCATACGAATTTTTTACGAGTTAATATTTTTAGATCTGTTTGCCAATCAACATAGGCCCACCCAACTCCATGTTACTCCTGCAACTGGTCTGATATCATCATCCCATCGTTTCGTTTACCGACCTTTTCTCCTTTTAGCTATTCTAGGATACCATTGTGTCACAGTCTTGCTCCATTTTATTTGTAACTTGGTTTATTTATCTGGATGGATGATGAGTATGGATTTTTTGCTCG
Organism: Papilio protenor; assembly: GCA_029286645.1. Lineage (NCBI taxonomy): Eukaryota > Metazoa > Arthropoda > Insecta > Lepidoptera > Papilionidae > Papilio > Papilio protenor. Next base: position 1,725,219 of record JAGSMZ010000009.1, read on the forward strand.
TTTTAACACGTAAGATATTTTAATCGCTCATTGTTTAAATAACAACTAAAATTTAATTTATACGTCATTCTATCACGGCTGTTAATTTATAGGCGGATTTAAATTTAAACCAATGTTATAATATCTACAGAGTGGAAAATAAATTCGTCCGGTCAAATCTCTGCAACAAATTGCCGGCGTCGGTTCCCGACTGTTATGACGTTCAAGTGGACGAGTGAATTGAATTTGTGTGCACCGACCTTTAACACATGCATCAACTATTATATTGACTACTAGTTGTTGCCCGCGACTTCGTTCAGCAATATTAAGATAAAAAAAGTAGTCTACAATATGCCCGTCTATGTCAGCTACCCTTCAGTGAAAGTCAGACAGACAAAAAAATGTTAAACACGATTTTCGTTATCAGCAACGCATGTACATCGTCTTCCCGAAATCTGGAATTTTCCTTTTGATATTACAAACAAACATTCCAATTTTATTATATGTATAGAATAGAAGATAGATATGGACATACCGATTCTTATAATTTATATTAATACTTTTATAACTGTTATGTGTAGTTCTACATAAGGCAATATACTGGTTCCTAGAAAACCGACATTACGTAGAAGTTTATTTGCTAGAAAATTGTTCGGATTTCCTCCCCTTTTCAATTTCCTTACCTAACTCTTACAAAGGTCAACATATCTGCAATTCATCCGGCGTTTGCGGTATCACTGTTGTTTTAAATATAGCTATGGAAACGGGAAACTACATAAAACAATCTTTGTCTCTTATCTCGGCTTTAAGATTTATCTGTATGAAAAATCAATCATTCTCTTGGTTTTATCGATATCGTTTCGTGAAGCAATCGAGCATATCGTTACTGGGTATTGTAGCGTGTACTTTGACAAGGTGTCATTCGGGAAGTTACCTAGTAATATAAAATGACTTCAACACACAATATATATAGGAATTCAATCTACGACAACTGACGATAGGGTTAGGGATTTGATTTATAAAATTATTCTGCATGTTTTATATAAAACTAGCTTTCGCCAGAGACTCCGTCCGCGTGGAATAAAACAAAAACAAAAGTGAGTAACTACTTGTTCTTCCAGACTATCCTCTACATCTATGCCAAATTTCATCGAGATCCGTTCAGCCGTTTAGGCTACAAACACTAACAAACATCCATACATCTAAACTTTCGCATAATATTAGAAGATAGTACCTGAAGTGATATGACGGTTTTAACAATGTTTTAGATATTTGTTTAAGGCTTCTATTAATAGCACCGTTATAATACTTACATTTGCTTTATAGTGGGTTTCACTAAAGAACGCTTCATCATTTACATTGTATAGACTTACGTTTCTCAACATAGCCGTCACTTTATAAGCCGATCTCCGTGTATACCACAATGTTACATCGCAACAAGTCTTGACTATGCATAATGCTCGCTTTTCCGCCTTGTCGTATAGACTATAGATTATCACTGGACGGGTTTTTAACCGGATGCCTTTAAGTCGTTAGAGCTGATGGGTACAGCGCTTAAGTTGTCGATATGAGCGACAGCCGCGGTCTTTGTAGGGCTGTCACCTTTACAGGTTCACGGCATCAATACCTTTAGACCAGTTAGTTTTCAAGTTTTTATTAGAAGTTGCCAGCCCTAGATTTTGATCCAAGTCATAAAAGCCAGCGTTAACGGCTTTCACGTCAGTTTCATTTGCGCAACATGTTTGTTAGTTTATCACACTTCAATTGAACTCACCTTTAATCTTTTGTACACGAATCATGAATGACACGCGAAGGTCTTTAGGAACAAAGTACAAAAGCAATAATTTCAAAGTAGTAATCTTAAATGTTGCGTTGAAAATGAATTAAATGCCATTTCGTTTATAGAGGCAAAACCGGGTGGGTTATTTACTTTATGTTTAATAGTAAATGTATAATCATTGAGTATATTTCGTTATGTAAATTTATTTTTATCGTAAGTATCGTTGATAAAATTCTTATCAAAGCAAAATAATTTGATGATTGATTTACTTGTTTGTGGTATAAGTTGTCGCTACTTTTGCTAATAGCACAAAATAAACACTAAATATTTTAATATTGATATAATCTTTACTCTTTTAGATATACAACTAAAGTCAATAATCCTACTCAATGTCTCTAAAGGATTATTAATAATTATTCCGCAATTGTTAATTGATTGCTGATTGATTTGCTGCCTCAGCACATTAACTATTAATTGAGGTTATTAGCTCAGAGATTTCGAAGTAATACGTAGTCGTAATTATTATTTTGTTAAATTATGTATTTGCGTAATATTTGATTACTCTATTCAATATAATTGTGTAAATATTAATTTTAGTTAAGCTTGGAATAATAGAACCGTCTAAAATAATAGAGCTTGCTTTGTTTAAAGGCATAATGAGGTCTACGTGATATGTAGAAATGTATATAATAGTAGATAGAAAATTTGTAGTACAAAACATTTTTATAATATTGATAATTTTAATAACACCATAATTCAAGAGTAAAGAGAAAGCAAGACTGTTTGTCTTGTATTTCTAAGACCGATTACAAGGTTTTACCATTAGAATTGTTAGTACATTATCCATATGCATCCGTTCAAAGCCCGGATGGTACGTTCGGTTTTTCACATAGGGCATAAATATTTTTTGTAATTTTATTGTTGTTGTTGTGGAAAGTTACTATGTAGCCCCGATGGCTTGCAGAACAAGTGGTGGGGAGTTGTTCCTGGCTGCTGTGGCGCGCCCGCGGAGCCGAGTCGCGCGTGCGATGCGGAGCGGCGTTCGCCGGCCGCGCCGCTACCCGCTCCGCGTCTACCTTGCGCCACACCCCTTCGACCGCCGACGTCAGTATACACTGATACAGACGACATATTTGGTGATTATGCTATAGGATTTTGTTTACTTTTATAATTTTAAGTTTTTTATACTTTTATAGAGAGACTTGTAGGTTTGTAATGAACAACCCAAAACTATTTGACGAATTTCAAAGAATCTGTGACCACCAGAAAGCTACTTAGACTATTTTTAATGTTGTTACGAAATGTTTAATAAGATAACACGTGGAAAGCCAAGACGGGATGCCAGTAGAGCTGTAAGGATTGCAAAAAATATAAAATATGATATGTAGCAATGAAAATATGCCTATACTTTATTGTCAGATACCAGAGGCCCATAAATTGGTTCTCCCGATATAGAATTGTATGTTAATGGGCTGTCATCCATGATGACTAAGATGGAATACCCTGCTGCCAACAATTTAGAGCAAGATTGCATTCTCTAGCATCACTTAGCATATTCTGTCCTAATTTTATGCATCACGGTGTTTTATGTACCTTTGTTCTTATTATGTACAATTAAATAGTTAGGGCTAAATATTAAGTAAGAACTTTTTTTATTAACATTTTTTGAATCGTTAATAAAGCAATGCTTACTTTTACCCCTAATTAAAAATATGCAAATATCCTTTGTGTGTTCGCATTCAAGGTGGTATTATTTTTGGCAATAAAGGCAAAAAGGTTGTCTAAATAACAAGATTCATATTAATTTAGTAATTAACAACTTTTAACTAAAAAGTTTGCTTTATCCTCGAGTTTCGTAACTAATTACGTACAAAATTCAGTATGAAAACATTTTAATGAGTTTGAAACTCATTATTTTACTTTGTAATATTTTTAACTAATGTAATGACGCAGTAATTGATGAATTAGTGAATTAGTAGTCGAACAAAACTAGAGGAAACAATAGCTTCAGCTTACTTCGGTTGTAAAAACATAATTACCGAAATAACTCCACTTTCGCATGAATAGAAAACGGTGCTCAAGCGCATAGTAGTCCCGCTTAGCTATCGGTACGTAGAATTTGGGATTTATTCGACCCCTAGCTACCTGGCACCCCCACTACGCCAGCCCCCTGTTGATTCCCTTTCCCCTTTGTCGTTTCATTTCATCCCCAACGCTCTACAATGCGCGGACGCAGTTTAACGTACCCGAAAAGTGAAGTGATGTATTTGAAAATTATAACGAAATATAGTTTATGATATTAGTGCTGTGAATGTGTATATATGTAGTTAAATATAGTGTGATTGTATATAAACATGGATCTCTCTCTGCCGAGGATTAAATATGAAGCTGAAGATTATTATGACGATGAGTTTGATTTGCTAGAGGCAGAACTGTAAGTTATACGTACATATATACATAGATTATTTAGATATTAGATATTTTTTCAAATTATTTTTTGTTACAATTAAAATTGCATCAAAAATCGCTAACGCTTGTGATTTGAAGTATAGTTTTAATTTTATGTTGTCATTCAAAGGAAAGTAAATCATAAATCTTATGTATAAAGTTAGTTTAATAAAACAATAACGTCATAAAATACATTTAAGGGCTAAGATAAAAAAAACGGTTATTTACTTCTGGTTAGTTTTTATGAATTTTAGATGAAGCATTTTAAAATGTTTGTACTAAATCGCTCAATATATCTGCAAAAAAACTGTACTACTAACAGGTTGAAGTTAAACGAATTTTTTGCTCAACAAACGTTTACCATAGAAGAAATTTCCGACCGCGTCCGAGCAAAACATTCGTGTCCATAAAAAAGCATTCCTCTTGCTTGATTCCACAAACGAGCCGCAGCTGCAACTTGTATAACTTTTTAACCGATGCAAGTATTTTGAACATTATGTAATAAATCTAAATTATGAAACAATGGTTTACACAATATTACTCGTGCGCCGCTTTGCCGATGGCTGTATGACGTCACGCGTTGACTGAGCAGTAGACGAGAGCGGGACCCGGTCGAATTTAGCAGAAATCGGCAAACCTGCGCGATTGATTGAAACAGTCTCATGATGGCAAACATTGCTGTCTCAATTCTGTCAAAACCAATGTGAGGGATGATATATTTTTGTTTTACCCTTTCTGCAGTGGACACCTACGCTTAAACATCTTGCGACAGGTACTTCTCTTATGATTCATACACTGTATGGTTAAATTACAATACATAATTAGTAAAACAACGTTTTATGCGACTGTTTACAGAAAGGAAGGTATTTGCTCTGGTATGTTTACTACGTTTATTTTATATGTTTACTGTATAACCGTGCATTTACACTGCTGGAACATTCACACAAATACGTTTTGTTTTTTCATTCCGTCTCTCTTCAAAAATATGAAAGCACAAGCTTGTTTATACCCATCTTTATCAACTTGCCCTTATCCTTAAGGAGGGTCGGCACAGTATGTGCTGCTCTTCCATACATTTCTATCAGCCGTCATATCTGAATCCACTTCCTTCTTAAGCATATCCTCTTTCACACAATCCATCCATACTTCTCAGCTTGTTTAAGACCGATATTTAATTTAGTTCCAAGTTACTGTGTAGTGAATATTGACTGCTTGGTTTTCATTATTTCCTCAAGGTACTAGATACTGGCAGGAAATAATTCGCTTGTGTAATTAATCATTTACAGTACCCAACGGTCACGTAACTAAAATTTAATACGTGAGTAGTAAATATACAAATATTATCACGTAGACGGTATTGGACAAATAAAGTAACTGTTTAGTTTAGATGAAATGTCAAGTATTATATTGTTAAACATAATTGGCTCAGTTACTATTTTGTGATACAGTAACAGTCTATGGTCCGACATCGATATTTCATCCTTGAGATCAATCCAAATATTCAATGTATGAAACGGTGTACAAAAATAAGTTGTTAGCTAAACTCTAAATTATTGTTCGGTTGCTAATGCGATCATCAGATCGTTTAATTTTGGGAGAAATCATACTAATATTATAAATGCGAAAGTTTAGATGGATGGATGGATGTTTGTTAGAGTTTGTAGCCTAAACGGCTGAACGGATTGCAATGAAATTTGGCATAGACGTAGAGGATAGTCTGGAAGGACACATAGGCTACTCAGTTTTGTTTTTTTTAATTCCATGCAGACGGAGTCGCGGGCGAAAGCTAGTAGATAATAAATGTTGTAGATAAGCAAATTTGTTTCGAGATAGAATATTGATTAGGGCCGTATAAGAAACAAATTAGTCTGTGGGCGCTTGTAATATCAACGGGTATGTGGGTTTTTGCTGGCGGCTCACTATGTCGCGCAGATTGCATTGGGAATTGGGAGCCCTATATAGCACGTTATGTATGTTACTTTGAGTGCCAGCTTTTATGACTCTTATGTAATTTTGAATAGTCTTATGTACTTCTCATTAGAGAGAAAATAATAGAGTATCCTATTTATTCCTGATATTCATTTGTTTTATTGGTACCGACAACATACTGTTTTTAATTGCATTTACGAATGGATTGGATTACAAAAGCAAGTAGAAATTAGATATCATTTTATGTTTTGATCCAACAAAATACCTTTGATTTTTTAAAAGAATATACGAATGTCTACGTTATATTAAAAACCAGGTCGACCAATTTTCCAATCTTACTAATATTATAAATACGAAAGTTTAGATGTATAGATGGATGTTTGTTACAGTTTGTAGCCTAAAGGGCGAAACAGATCTCGATGATATTTGGCATAGACGTAAAGGATAGTCAGAAAACATAGGCTACTCACTTTTGTTTTTTTAATGCCACGCGGACGGAGTCGCGGGCGAAAGATAGTATGCGTATATTAATATCAAAGCTTGTTATGTTCAGTGAGCTGTAGACTTCAGTAGATGGATATGTTTAGTACACATCAATCGTCCTATGATTATTCGCATGTGTAATGTAATAAGGTATTCATGAGTTATTTATTAGACATTACGCCGGCGTTTGAAATGTATTCCAGCGATATATTCTATCCTCATCAATATTTCCGAACATTAGTGATTGATCCTACATACTTGTGAGGTCGTAAACAGTCTCTGAATTGTTAAGGTTGAAATTAATTACTAAACTCATCTTGAAATAGATTATCTTCTATTTTAGTCTTTAATATAGAGTTTTTACTCATTAAAGTATTCAAATTATAAAAGCTGAAGGATACAATAAAGCCTATTATCGTTATATATCTAAAACGATATTTGTAGTGATGTTTTTTTTTATAATCAGAAGATAATGTTAATGTTTTGTTGCAGTGTGGGAGATAGCAGCGATCACTTGGCAGGCGGGAGTGGGCAGGGCGCGTGCGTGGGCGCCGCAGGGGGCGCAGGCGAAGTCGCGGGGGGAGGCGGGCGCCACCGCGCGGCGGCAGTCGCAACGACGACGGCGCACAGCAAGCAGCTGGCGGCGGGCGGGCCCAACCACCCGCCCCAGCCGCAAGGTAACAAACGTAATGTCAATATTGTTTGTTAGCCCCTCTCCCTGCACACTACACATGCGAAACACAGCGTCTACACAAGAAACACAGCTCATAAATACGAAACACAGCTTGTACACACGAAACACAGCCCGCACACACAATAAAGTCAAAAACAAAACACGTCCAGTAAACACTACGAATGAAATCAACACCAACGTGCACATAATATGTATTTTTCATATAACTTCATTAGGTTTTGGTTTAATCAAGTGTTAAAAACCAAAACCTAGCTTAATACACATTATGTACACCACATGTCCATTAGTTTTTAATTTGTTTAATTACTTTTAGTTACGATTTTCGATCAAGACTTGTCTATTAATTGATTTTGAGTAAAATACTTTAAACACTCGGAGTATAGTCGGAGTATTCTGGCTTAGTTAAACTCTAGATCGAATTTCAAAACATTAACTCTTTTATTGTTAGCTGAAATATTCCCTAATTTTTATGCATCTTTGTAATGCGATGTTTGCATGATTCATGATAATCTAAATGTTTTTAAGTTTGCATGTATAATAGTTGAATTCCAGTCGTGATATATGTCCAAATTCTACTGTCATTCATTCTTATAAATAAATCACTTTACTTTGCTTTCATATGCTTCATTTCAAATTATCTCTATTCCAAATTTCTTTCACATCCTGTAGTTATACGGTGACAAACATCCATCCAGAATTAATGTCAGTAAGATTTTATGTGAAGAAATAGTCTTGACGTGACGTGATGTGATAGGATAAAAATAATGTTGCGTGTAATATATAGTGCATACGTAACGTGTGTTGTTCCGTTTGTTCTCGCATGCGGCGATGCGGGCGCAGGGTCGGGCTGCGGCGGCGATGGAGACTATCAGCTGGTGCAGCACGAGGTGCTCTACTCCTCGTCCAATAGGTCAGTATCACATCATTGTAATGATATGTACAATCAGGAAAACTGGCGGTGTTCCAACTTAAAAGCTACAATAGTTTGAACATTTTACAACGAGGACGCAGAATATAATGCAGCTTTTAAATGTGTCTGTATGACAAAAAGTTGGTTAGTGATACATGGTAAATTGTTTGTATTATTATCCCTTCGTTTGCACCACTTACTACTATCTAATTGGTTATTTGTAGGAAGAGGAGTTTGACTCGTTGCAGTGAACAAGACAATTTTTCCTTAGAGGAACATCGCGGCTTTTCCCTACTGTACCTTAAATGTTAATTTGGCATCAATTGATTTACAGATATATGTTATACAATAATTATAATATAAAAAAATACATGTAGCCTTAATAGAGGCCTAAGAACTCTATGCTCTTTCATTACTGTGAACTTTGAAGCTGGAATTGTGTCCCCAGTACCATTTATCATTTCGCTTAATCAATGTTTAAACGATACGTTCCAGGTACGAGGTGTTGGAGTTCCTCGGGCGAGGTACGTTCGGGCAGGTGGTGAAGTGCTGGAAGAAGGGCACCAATGAGATCGTCGCCATCAAGATCCTCAAGAACCACCCCAGCTATGCACGCCAAGGACAGATTGAGGTGACAAGCAATATAATCATACTTATTTACACTTCTGTTTTTCAGAGATTCAATTTTTTTTGTCTCTAAATTTTATTAGGCTCGTTTTCTTTTAAATGTCTTTTTTAATTTGTGAAAGCTCATTTTTATTTTCTGCCAACATCCACCTCCGCTCAGATCTTAGACCTCACCTAATTCTTTCGTAGGATCATTTTAGTTGTCTCTACTATTAGTATTGCTATATAGAAAGTTGTTCCTGAAGATATAATTAACCCACAGCTATTCTGGCAATAATTCAACATAATTTAAAAGTGTTACTCTAAAAATAAACTTTGAAACACTTTGTTCTAAAAGATATTTTGAGTTGGAAAAGAATTCCCACAAATCATCGGACAGAAGCGCAGTTGAACGCAGCACTTATTAAAAACACCTTAATCTCGGCATAAATTACAGTCTCAACTCGGCAGTTTCTTTTCTATTTTGTGAAGTTTTCACAGAAACTCTCAGCTCTGGCGAACTTCCAATTATACGATGTTTTTGTTTGTTTGCTGGAGTGCTGTAACGACGTATCCGTGGATGAAAGAGGGACGCTCAACTATCGAGTTTCTATTGGGAAAGAAAATAAAATATTGCTTTGTTTTTCATATATATAACAATTCACACAAAATAATTTATCAAGTAGATGTTTATATTCGATTTTTATTTGAGCTGGTAGTAAAAGGTTAAAACGTTGTGAGTCATTGTTATCTAAATAAGTATTAAGATATAAATTCATGAATGTTATAAATATGTTGTTACCTGTAATTTGGTGGGCTCAAATAATTTTTATCCACGACGGGATCACGGAGAGGACGCGCAGACAAAAGATTTTCGACTTCCAACAAATCCCTTACTATTTTCACTATTTTATGAGCGCGCAGGCCTTTGACTAATATATCGCATAACTGTTTAGTCTCGCTTTGATACCTATGAGCTTATATGGAGGTGCTCACTCTATCCGAAGTTTAGTTGAATTGGCTGTGAAACAATCGACAACCGCACAACAGTTCTGCGATAGTATAGTCAAAGTGCCCGCTTGAAGTATTGTTCTTTTTTGACCGACTTCCCAAAAGAAGGAGGTACTCTCATCTAATAATTTTTTTTGTTAAAATATGTTTATTGTCGTGTCAGGTGTCGATCCTGTCGCGGCTGTCGCAGGAGTCGGCGGACGAGTTCAACTTCGTGCGCGCGTACGAGTGCTTCCAGCACCGCTCGCACACCTGCCTGGTGTTCGAGATGCTGGAGCAGAACTTGTACGACTTCCTGAAGCAGAACAAGTTCTCGCCGCTGCCGCTGAAGTACATCAGGCCAATACTGCAGCAGGTCCTCACCGCGCTGCTCAAACTGAAGGTCTGTAATAATAATTATATATCTGTGTCATATAAGTCGAGATTTTTTTACTATTTCTACAGTAAAATATTCAGTAAACTATTTCTTGTTTTGTCGTCATTGTGGCCCTGAATCGCATTAAGTGATGGTTTTATACTATCTTATTTAATTGTCCTTTGTACTGTATAAAATACTTTCATCAAAAAATGATTGGTTGAAACTGTCAAGATTTCCAAAGTCATCGTTAGTAAAATTTTGAAGCAATAGATTCTCTACTTCTGTTACAGAAGTAAATTCAATAAAATAAAATATATTTAAACCGTTGTTGCATATGTTATGAATGTAATGTAAATTGCAGCAACTGGGTCTGATCCACGCGGACCTGAAGCCGGAGAATATAATGCTGGTGGAGCCGGCGCGGCAGCCCTACCGCGTCAAGGTGATAGACTTCGGCAGCGCCTCGCACGTCAGCAAGGCCGTCTGCAACACCTACCTGCAGAGCAGATACTACAGGTATGTGACAGTATATCTAATATCTATACTAATATAATAAAGCGTAAACACACACTACTTCGTGACATAGGATGTTAGCAACCACAGCATGTTTTTGAATAGTTCTTTCTTTAATAAAAAGCCCTACACTTACGACACGCTTTAGGCTACATATTTTTACGCTATTAAACTTAGGGGGTAAATAATAAATAGTTACCAAATGTCAAAGGCGTTCGTTGTCATTTGTGCATTTGAATTTTGACATTTTGACCGTTTAAGCTACAAAGTCTAACAAACATCCATCCATCCATCTAAGCTTTCGCATTTATAATATTAGTATGATTAGTAAGTAAGTAGGTAAGTAATTATAGAAGTGGTTTTAGTAACAATAATGAACTGTGATATTCCAGAGCACCGGAGATCATTCTGGGGCTGGCGTTTTGCGAGGCCATCGACATGTGGTCGCTGGGCTGCGTGGTGGCCGAGCTGTTCCTGGGCTGGCCGCTGTACCCCGGCTCCTCCGAGTACGACCAGATACGATACATCTCGCAGACGCAGGGCCTGCCCACCGAACACATGCTCAACAGGTAACACTCAACACTAAACGGTCAACACTCGTCACTCATCACTCAACACTCAACACTCAAAACTCAACACTCAACACTCATCATTAGTATATACTGGTAATACTTGAAAGAAAAATCGAAATTGAATTCAAATGAAGAATCCATTCACGTTATTACGAATATCTTTTTTTAATTAGTATGTGGATTTTATTTTCAACTTTAAAGATAAGATTGAAGTCAAATAGAAAGTGGATGTCTACTTTAATATTTAAAGTCGATGAAAAGTTAGAAAATTTAAAAAATTATCACAAAATAGCTTCCAAGTTAATGCTCAAATACCATTAATTTCAAGTCTTGTTACACATGTATCATATTTTTCATAGAGATTGAGAGTGATGTTGTTGTAATGCAGATTTTACAGCAGTGGAGACCTACCGTTATAGTTGCTTATTAAAATGTGCCACATTGTGTTTCAGCGCATCAAAGACGGCGAAGTTCTTCTACCGCGACGTGGACAGCACGTACCCCTTCTGGCGGCTGAAGACGCCCGAGGAGCACGAGCTGGAGACCGGCATCAAGAGCAAGGAGGCGCGGAAGTACATCTTCAACTGCCTCGACGATATAGGACAGGTATACATACCGTTAAAATATTACAAACTAGTCAATATTATGTCAAAAAAAAATTACATAAAACGAAAATCGACTTCAAGAACATAATTTGTGGATTTGACGGTGGAGGAGACGCAAAAGAAGGGGAAAGTGCGTCTCCTGCTCCGTCAATTAAGGGTAGGCAACGCATCTGCAATTGCGGATGTTTATGGGCAGCGGTCGCTTTCCATTTCTGTGGATTCAGGTGGCCGCTTGCTCGTTTGCCACCTTATATTATAAAAAAAAAATCCGTCTGTTGGTACGATTTTTGTTTAAAGAAAAAAAAATCACGTAAATTGGGTCATAAACTAGCGGTGTTTTACCTTAAAAGCTCGTTTGAATTGTTTGAACATTTTACCATGACGATGCGGAACAAAAATCAATACAACGCAGCTCATAAATGTATCTGTACGAAAAAGAAGTTGGCTAGTGACACATAGATAGTTTATTTTTATTTTTATCCCTTCCTTTGCATTTACTGCTATTTAATTAGTTATTTGTAGGAAGATGTGGAATTTATCTAATTGCAATGATCGAGGCAATTTTTTTCTGAAATGGAACATCGCAGATATCCGCGACTGTACATGCATTAAAAAAAATACCGATCGAACTAAAAACCTCCTTTTTGACGATTATAAATTGGACGATTTTCTGTGACTGCTATTTGTATTTATTTATTGCTCCGATCATTGTTTTACTTTGTATAAATATATTATTTGTTTCGCAGGTGAACGTGCCAACAGATCTCGAAGGCGGCCAATTGCTGGCCGAGAAAGCTGACAGACGAGAATTTATTGACTTATTGAAGAAAATGCTCACTATGGACCAGGTTAGTTGATTTCTTATCTTAGAAATCATTATGAACAATAAGAAAATATAAACAAAAAATGAATTAAAACGGTTAACCTTAGAATGATAAAAAAAATTATTAATAAGTTTGTTACGAATTATAATCTTTATATACAAAAGTGTACGAGCGCCGGGTTCGTAAAGGCTTAAGGCCTGTCGTATAGGAATCAGGGATATTTCCTTGTGCTACAGTTATTTAGGACCTGTATTTAAATACTTTTGAAATACTAATATTATAATGTTTATTTTTATTTATAGGAAAGACGAATAATGCCGGGCGAGGCGCTGAACCACGCGTTCGTAACCCTAGCGCACCTCGTGGATTATGCGCACTGCAATAACGTCAAGGCATCGGTGCAAATGATGGAGGTAAATATTTCCTGTTTCTTCTATCTGTACTTAATAAAGAGGAAAGATATGTATTTTTGTATGTATTGAAATAACTCAAAATCAAGTTGGCCGATATCAAAAATTCTTTCACCATTAGTAAGCTACGATATCGCTGTGTGATATAGGCTATAGTTTTAAATTTCTCGTGTTCAAAGTCGCGAGAAACAGCTAGTAATACATAATAAAATAATTTAATTTTACTTATTCAAGTCAGATTTACAGATCTATACGAATTAAATGATTGATTGATTTATTTGTAAAGCGAATATGTTTTAGTGTGAAAACGTCCAGTAAGTGATGATTATGTCTGATTCACACTTGGTCATTAACGCCCAAAAACTGGACTGGGAATCAACAGGCACAGTGTGAACGCACTGGCAATAGCGAGTCTATGCAATCTATGACAAAGTGTGAACCGGGTTTAATGCCCAATATATTTGTACAATAGTGCAAGCCAGGCGTGGATTGTATGGACTTACTGGCGCGAGTTAGTGTTCACATTATGCTATTTGTTTGCCAGTCAAGTCATTTAGCGCTACTGTTCAACTGTACTAACTGCCAAGTGTGAACCAGGAATAAATAGTTATGTTCGTCTAGGTGTGCCGTCGTTCAGGCAGCGTGGGCGGAGTGGGCGGCGCGGCGGAGTACGGCGTGGGCGTGGGCGTGGGCGTGGGCGGCGTGGTGGCGCCCGCCCCCGCCCCCGCGCCGCACCACCTCGCGCTCACCATCAACCAGCAGCGACTGCGCGCAGCGCCTTACGACAACCTGGTAAGTGTACTCTAAGAGCAAACGCTCATCTCCGACTTAACTATCGCACTGATTAGTCTCGCTTTGATTCCTATGAGCTTATTTGGAGGTACACTACGCGACTTTTAGTTGTGCAACTAAATAGAATTGGCTGCGAAACATTCGACAATCGCACAGTTGTGCGATTATTTAGTCAAAAGTATGGATCCTCTCTAAATGTGCAATTTCATAGCTTTTTATAATGTTTAAGATAATTATATTTTTACATGACTCTCATGAAAGAAACTATTAGTATGGTTGTTACAATGTTTTTCGTATGTATGAAATATATCTCAGATTGATCCTAAAATTAGGTGTTATTACATTTGTATTCTTGATTGGTGGTGTCAGGAGTCTATATATATTCTAGATCTTTTATATAAAAGTTACTATTTAACTTTAAAGTGTTTTTGAAGTACATTGTGTGTGTGTTTCAGTACCAGCTGTACCAGGGCGGGCGCGTGGCGGTGGGCGGCGCGCGGCAGTACGCGACGCGCGCCGCGGAGCCCTTCCCGCACCAGTTCGTCTCCTCCATACTCTGCCAGCCCGCCTACCAGGTACATGCTGACACACTATGTACACTCTCTCTACATATACACATCTCTCTACATATATATATATATGTATATATATATATATATATATATATGTATATATATATATGTATATATATATATATATATGTATATATATATATGTATATATATATATATATGTATATATATATATATATATGTATATATATATATGTATATATATATATATGTATATATATATATGTATATATATATATATATATATGTATATATATATATATGTATATATATATATATGTATATATATATATGTATATATATATATATATATATGTATATATATATATGTATATATATATATGTATATATATATATATATATATATATATCGCAGAAATCCGCGATGTTCGATTTTAGGAAAAAAATTCCTTGTTCACTGCAAGACAAACACCGCCACACAAATAACTTAGATAGCAATGAGTGCAAATGAAGGGATAATAATAAAAGATTAGTCGTGTATCACTATTTTTTTCGTGCAGGTACATTTATAATCTGCGTTGTATTGGTTTTTGTGCCGAGTCTCGTGTCAAAATGTTCAATCGATTGTAGCTTTAAAGGTGGGACACCGCGAGTTCCCCTGACTGTACGTTTTAAATTGATGCATTGATTTAAAAAACAGTTTTTATGTAGCAATAAAACTGACTGTTCCGAATTTAGATTTGTTGGTAAAGCAGTGTTTTATTGTAAGCAAAAAAATGTTGATCAGCAAGAATCTGTTTTGTATTTACGCATTGTCAGTTTCTAAGTAGTGTCAAATGTATATCGCTGTCGCTAACTCGACCTCGTATTAAGTTACAGAGTGAAGTAATCATTTCTATTGAATTTTGTGTAACTTGATGACATTTGCTTAGTATGCAAACAATTATTGAGTGCATGAACCTTTATATTGCAGTATTGGTCTATCTTTGAAACGATACGTTACAATGGCACATTATCAGTTCCAAGAGGTGTTTTATTCGATGACACACCATCAGGTGCAGCAGTTGGCAGCGGCAGCAGCAGCCGCGGCCGCCGCCCACCACCAGCACGGAGTGGGCGTGGGCGTGGGCGGAGTGGGAGTTGGCGTCGGCGGTGTGGGCGTGGGTGTGGGCGACGTGGGCGAGTGGCGCGCGCCGCTCATAGTGGAGCCCGCGCCGTTGCCGGACGCCGACGTGTGGGACTTCCATCCTCATCATCCACAGCATCATCACCCTCCTAAAAGGTGAGATATTGTAATATTCTGTCACCAGATTGTTCAAGATTGTTCCGTTATTCAGATAATATCTTTAGGGATGGACTATTTTTGGAGTAGACAATTTTACAATAACAATATAAATGTGAATATATGAAACGAAGTATGCAATAATTTTGCGTATTCTTAGCAAAGTAGAAAATATAAATGTGCGTGCAAAAATAAAAGAAGATTGTAAATAGAAAAATATATATATATTTGGTAACGGGCCTATTTGTACGAAATATTTCTGAGATTAGGTATAATTTAGGTTCATAAATGGTTGTCAGTGTGAAATAGTACTTGTTGTAGAATATTTAGAGCGTACTTTTGATTGCGCGCTTCTCGACAGATCAACAAAGCAGCAGGCGAGCGCCGTGCCCCACTACCAGCCGCATCACCAAACGCATCAATACAGGTACTAAAAACATACATTATATCCTTAATTTATTCTTTTTTTATTTCATATGGGCCTTTTATTGTAACACGTCCAGAGGTATCAATTGCACAGACGAATTCACTGTCGTTTGTATAAAATATGGCTTTTCGTGGTACGCCACTGTTCATTGTATCTTCGCCAAAAAAAATATTTCGCTTTTCAAATAGATATCGTTTTAAATTTATGGGCTAACTATTTACTTTAACTATATTACTATTTATATCACTTAGCTCGCACTGTCTTTTTTATGTCGTTTTATTTCAAAAACCTTTACAATAACAAAAAACATAAACTACAAATTGGTTTTACTATATAGCTCGAAAATTTAATTTCTCCTCTGAATCATATTTTAATTTTGTATTACAACGGTCCTTTATTTTATTAGTACAAATTTACGAGATTGTAGGGAAATTTGTCAAATAGATTTCGTTTCAAATGATTTTGCCTCATATTGTATTAAAAAGTGCATTTGTACGACGAAGGTGTTTTGTATGTTATTTGCAGTATGGCGAGCAGTGGCGGTAAGAAGGAGCCGACGCAGCTGTCGCCGGTGAAGAAGCGGGTGAAGGAGGGCACGCCGCCCTCGCGACACAGGCACCACCATGACCACACGTTTGTATATTTTGTGGATAAATCATAGAATAAATTCAGTAATATAAATTTAATTCAGTTGTATTGATTTCGCAACATATCCCGAACAAAAGCATAAGCAAGAAACTCTTGTCGGGAATTTCGTATCTTAATTGCTAAATTACTGTGTGATTTGAGCACCGTATCTATAAAACTAGCAAGCACAAATTTTATTTGGGGTACTAAAATTAGTCTTTCAACACACACATTGATCAGATTGTACGCGGTATTGCTTCCACTTGACGTCTGTTTTCTGTATATTCGTTGGAATACATCGCAAGAACGGCCACTGTTATTTTGTTAAACGTTTTTTGTGATAGTTTAGTATTATCGTGTGTTACAGCGCGCAGAGCGGCAGTCTGGCGGGCACGTGGGAGGGCGGCGCGGGGGCTGCGGGGGCGGCGGGCGGCTGCGGCGCGCACACCATCACCATCCGCGACACGCCCTCACCCGCCGTCTCCGTCATCACCATCTCGGACTCCGAGGATGAAGAGGCCTCGCGCCGCCCGCGCCCCGCGCACCACAGCACGCAACAACAACAACAACAACATCATTCGCAACAACATTCGCACAACAACAGAGGTACAATCAAACACGATTTTATCATAAAACCATCTTACTAATGTTATAAACGCGAAAGTTTAGGTGGATGATTGCATGTTTGTTAAAGTTTACAGCTAAAACGACTGAACGGATCTATCTGGATTAAATTTGGCATAGATATAGTCTGGAAAAACACATAGACAACTTGCTTTTGTATTTTTTTTAATTACACGCGGACGGAGTCGCAGGCGAAAGCTAGGATTAATTTAAAACCATTTCGGTGAAATTTGATATATAAATCAGTAAAGTTGACAATTTGTAGATATTCATATATACTAAATTATAACTCCAAAACTACTATTATCGTCAAAATATGTAAACTTAATGGAAGTAGAAACTGGACATAAAATTGCACGTTTTAAACATATAACGTTGATATAAGTAAAAGTAAAAAAAAAACAATCTTTTTAACATGTTCAATAAAACTTGGTATTGTAGGAAGTGGCGAGTGCGCAGCAACAACAGCGACGTCAGCGCACAACACCAACAACAACAACAACAACAGCACGGCGGCGAGCAGCGGCGGCGTCATCTGCAGCGCGCGCACGCCGCGCGACGACAGACACGTGAAGCACGAGCCTCACCAGCACCAGCACCAACACCAGCATCAGCACCAGCCCAACAGCTGCCACCACCACAACCAGGTACACAACTACACCAACAACACCACAACTGTGCAATCATGAGATGGATTTCGTTTTAATGATCCTAAATTTCATATGATAGTTTTGCATATGATAGGAACATCTTCACATCTTCGGAACGGCTAAACCGATTTTGACGAGACTTTTACGGACGGGAGTATTGAAAACTTTTTTTTAATTCCGCGCTTTCTAAATCTTGGCCCATCGCCATTTCTAGAGTTTGACAAGAAGATAGCTGATGCAGGCGGGAATATTATAGACGATCATTTTTTATTAAATAAATAAAAAACCCCGCATTTTTACATATTTTTCCCTTCAAATACATCGTATAATAAAAAATTTCATTTCAAAGTTTTTACTATTACTATTATGAAACTACTGTAGAATTTATAATGTGTATATTTTCAGCAACAAGTGCAGCAGCAGCAGCAGGCGAGCGCGCGCGGCCAGCAGGGTGCGCAGGGTGCGCAGACGGCGCAGTCTGCGCAGCCGACGCCGCAGAGCCAGAAGAAGCGTCTGCTGGCGCTGGCGCAGCAGGAGGCGCAGGCCAAGCAGGAACTGCTGTCGGAGCACCAGCCCACACACTACATATCGGTTAGTACACACAAAGTTTCTTATTGTACAACTCTAGATTTCTGGTAGATATGTATCATTTCCCCTACCTTATCATATTCCTATACGGTCGGCGCACCGGGTTTTCGTCCTCCAAATAATTTTATCGGTCATCTCAAAATAAATTGTATTATATACTAAATTTGTTTTCTTTTTGTTGTTACAGAGCGGCGCTACGATCCGCCAGACGAACGATTATCAGTGCAACCAGTACTTGCCGCCGCACCACACCAAGCGCGATAGCGTCAGTATTTTTAAACTCATTTAGTAGATATTTAACGATAATTTTAATAAAATAAAGTCTCTTTATTCTTTTAGAAAAATTACAAAGCTATAAAAAATAAACATATGAAAATTTGTAACAGATGTCAAAAGGGGCCTCCCCCTTAGAGATAACACTTCCCTTCCCAAGATGTATCAGGGAAAGTAGATAGTCGGAGGTCGCTATATACTAGTACTAAACTTAACAGATTAATCAATTCAAAGAAATAAACAATAATGGGCAACACAAAATCCTTAATAAAGAACCAATTGTAATTAAGAATATAAGTTATTCAAGTATTTTTATGGGAACAAAAATTCACCTAATTCTGAATTCACAATGTTATTTACAATTTTCTTATGGTAAATGTTAAATGTTGTGTACAGAGTGGAGGATGCCGCGACTATCTGCCGGCGACGAGCGGCGCTATAAGTGCAGTGAGTGCGGTGAACGCGCACGCTGTGGGCGTGGGCGTAGGCGTGGGAGTGGGCGCCGTGGGCGTGGGCGTGGGCCCGCCCGCAGCGCACAAGCACGCCACACACTCGTGGCACCACCATCCGCATGCGCATTACAAGTATGTATAATGCTACAAGACAACTTAAGCGCCAATAGTCTATTGGTTTAGGGTACGGATTACCGATCTTGCGGTCGAGGGTTCGAATCCCGCCATTCGACTATTGTCGTGAACCATATTCTAGCACAAGCCTAGAGTTAGTTGGAATGGTTAAAGGAAATATTAGTTAATTAACAAAAATCTACTAATAATTTCCATTAAAAAAAAAACTTGTACATCTTTCTTTTAATGTAACGTCTTTTAGATTTTGTTACTTTCTATAATATATTGTACTAAAACACTAATGTTATAAATGTGAAAATTTGGATGGATAGCAGTTTATTCCTCTCTAATTGTTTATTATTTATTATCTCCAAAATGCCATTTTTCGATGATATTTAGCATAGACGTAGGACACATAGCCTAGAAGAACACACAGGGTATTTTGTTGATTTTATAATTCCGCTCGGACATAGTCGTGGGCAAAAGCTGTCCGTCTTAAGATAATCAACATACCGTGGATTTTCTATTTATGTTTTTTATAAAAATCTTTTGTATATTTTATTAGAGTTTGTGTAAAAGTGTATGTTTGTTGCAGGACGGGCAGCGGCGGCGTGCTGTCGCCGGGCGGGCCGGGCGGGCCGGGCGGCGGCGTGTCGCCGGGCTACCTGCCGCCGCCGCCGCTCTACGTGCCCACCTACCACTACCACACGTGAGTCCCCTCATACACACATACATACATACAATGTCATAAAATACATACTAGTTTAAACTTAGAACTAAAAAAACTTAAGCTCAAAATTCCTTCAGTAAGTGACTGTATTCGTGTTGCATTGGACCAGCTAGCATGTTAGTGCAACAAAATGCTGTTGGCATTTATCACTGTATAGAGAGAAAGAGATAGATAATATATTGTCAACATAAGTAAGGTGTAAGGTGAATGACGTATTATATCGCTTCTAGCTCGACCTATTAGAGATAAATGAGTAAATTACAAATATATTTCTGATTAGTCTTAATATGAATATAATAACATTTGCAGCGGAGGAGTGACCGGGCCGCCGCCGGCGCACCACGGCAGCGGCGCGCGGCTGCCGGGCTACCTGCAGCCCTACTCCCCCACGTACCTGGTGCCGCCCCACGCGCCGCACCCCGCGCACCCCGCGCACCCGGCGCACCCCGCGCACCCCGCGCACGCCACGCACGCCCCGCACCAGCAGCACCTCTGGTACGACTGAGGCTGACACGCACCCCGCGCACCCCGCACCGCCGGCCTCGGCCTCCTCATACCTAACGTGTGCTGGCGAGTGACGTCATCCATCACTGAACTCTCCTGTGAAGGACTTAACCGTACAACGGTACAAATAACTCGTTTAATATAAGATTTAGTGCATCACGTGCGTGAAGAAACAAACTCGCCGACCTTAGGCAGGCAGAGGGCCCCGCGCTCCGAAGGCCGGTGGAGTGACGCCGCGGCGAGAACATTCCTATCACACAGCTATTTTTAATACAAAACTGTGACTAGTGTGTCCTTATGTAGGAAGTTTCAGATATCGCACTTTAAACTATGTACAAATTATGTACCACAAGGTATTCTATTTCTGTAGTTAGATATTTTATGTAGTTGTTAGTGACGAATCATTATGTATATGGATTTAAATGTAAATGTTTCATTTTCGATTGTAATTCTATCGAGCGAGTGGATTGCATTTACTAATGTTTTATTGTAGTGTAGTCGTTTGTACCAAATGGTTTGTATTGCGCACGCGCAACCTCCTAGATGTTTTAAGTTCCACCTGATTGTATGTCAATTATGGTTTTCATTTTAAAGTATTTTATTAGATTTTAGTTTGTTGCGATGTTTGAGGATCCGTTCGTTTCTGACTTACGTTCCATATTACGTATTTTAGTATCTGTAATACAAACAATGCTGTGTTTTAATTGCTAAATATATTGGGGATTTTTATTAATATAGGTGTAATTGTGTGTAGGGTGTTGGAGTAATTGTGTAGAGTTAGACAAGTTTTTATGAAATGGTAAAAAAAAAACGTTAATATAAAGTTTTAGCACAGTCATAGATAATTTTCTATTGTAAAATGCATGTGTACTCGTGTTAGCGCAAAATTTTTAAATAACGAACGATTAATCGATTTAATTTTTTTAATTAATTGCAATTTATATTAATTTTGTAGCCGATAGTTGTAATGAAGTGAGGTATTTAGTGTTGCGGGTTTTTTGTTTTTTTTGGTATTGCCAGTAATTCGGTAAATCCCCTGATAGCTTGGCAACACATGTATAATATATTTTTCCTATGCTACATAGTAGGTATTTTTAATGATAGATTTCTTGTAAGCGATTCTATTTGAAGCTATACTTCGATAAAGTTTTATAATAGTTTGTACTTTTTAGTACTGCTGTGAATTTTTTTTATTTAAGCGACCCTTACCAATCAATTTGTACATAATATAATGTAAGTGTTTTTGCCCTTTGTGGGTTTTCTTTTAATGTTGAAGTGTCCATATGGTATAGAGGTACACACTATTCGCTAATTTTAATAGTAATTAAGTATGTTTAATTTAATTATTGGCCTTATTAATCGCTAAAACAAATAGATTTATTGATTTTATTACACTATGTAACAATTAATTCCTACCAAACGTTTTTTTTAATGACAAGACTAATTTAATTTTTAAATTTAGTACATAGCATTGCTGCCTGACAATAAAATTTTTATTTTTAAGTTTAGTTGTAATGGTTGTAATTCGATTAGTGATGTTTTTTTTTTCTTTTAGCATTGTTTATATAAGTTTTAAAAAACATCACATTCATTTTTTTTATTGTACCTTTGCTGTTGGATCTTATGATTTTTCTATACGTTGCTTGAAATTGAAATTACGAGATGTGTTCATACTGCAATTATTTTCTATAAAAAATCCAATTGTTTATCAATATTTATTAAATAATCTTCGTATTATCATTTATGTTAAGCATTTTGTGAAAATCGTAAAAAAATAATCGTCCTATAAATTCCTTAAAAAAAACGTACAAGTTGATTGTAGTTTTATCAAATAAAATGTTATTTTTTAATATTTATTATACGGATTAGACAACACATCTCCTAATTTCAAAATATCCGAGATTGGACTTTAAATTGATATCTAATAAACTCTGTAATTATGAAAACGTACATCTTTAAATATTTAAAAGGATCTCTGAATTTTTTGACTGTTCTATGCCATTTTATTCTAAAAAACAGACTGTATTGTTTTTATAGATTCTGAAATAGTGAAAAATATACTGTTAAAATTATCTCTTATGTAAAATATAAAACTTTACTATGTCAAATTTTATTCTGTACATTTTGTACGTTTTATAAATTGGTTTAAAAAGTTTGAAGATCCTTTTTTGAGTCGGTTATCTACGAGCTATAGTAATAAAATAGGGTTCGATCACTTTTTTTAATATGGTGGTAATAATATTGGTTTGAAATCTGAAATGTCCTCTCTGAACAAGATCGAACCTTTATTTTGACTTATCACTATTTGGTTTCTACATTACATCAAATTCATAATAATTTCTATTGTTTTACTAATTTAAAGTTAAATTTGTGACCTGCCTCACGCATAGTCGTTTTTCAACAATTCTTTAATGTTGGTTTCTAGTTAAATAAACACTAAGCTCCTCCCTTATGGAATAATAAATGGCAATTAGGATTTATATCTCTTTGATAACCGACTTAAGCTATGGTATGTTTTCATTTTCAAGTAAATAGTATAGAATATTTTATTCTCCGCTTTTATTTTTATCGGCGATTTTAGTATCGGTGCGACTTTTTTAACTCATTGAAAAACGCTTATTAAATTAATTTCATTTGTTTTTGGGTTGATGCAATAATGTTTCTCTTGATGTACAAAATTGTTCCTTAGAGATGTTGATAAGTTATCGATGAATATTAACGCGAGTTTCCACTGTTGAAACATCTGTAAAACATCCAACAGAGATATGTTTTTTATGTGTGAAAATCCACGGTTATTGACATTTATTTGCACAAATAGATAGATAAATTATTTGATTAACAAATTATATAATATTCGAAATAAATTCGGTTACTGAAATTTAAATATGTCGATATCGATATTGTAATTCGATGCTTAATATCGATAGTTGGAGCATCCCTAGCTATTAGTTGCACCGACAGTTAATAAGTTTATCGCCGCTTGTGTTATGGGTTTCGACTGCACTGACATTTAGTAACATATATTGACATCTCTCAAATTACCTTTGATTAAATAGAGACAACTATATGTGCATAAATGTAGCTGCAGACGAAACCAACAGGATTTAAATGTACAAACTACTGCTCCGTTATAGTGATGTATCATTTTCGTTTATCGATACTTTGTTTCAATTAAGTCATTAATTTCCTCTGTGATTATATTTGAGATAATTGTAAAACGGAGGTGTGTATTTTATAATTCACTAACGATGACGCTTCAGTTGGCGTTTTAATATAACAGTGGGTATTTTAGGGCTTGTGTTAGACGGATATTTAACTTTTTTTTGTAAATTGTGGGTGATCAGGGGATGTGAACTGACGTTAAGTTTTATTTCTTTCTATAATCGCGTAGTTTTAACGAGAGCGTTGTAAATAAACATCCAAATATCCCTTTTTTATTTATTTTTTATTTTTCACCTCTCCCTTGTCCCGCATTGCCGCATCTTTGCCCGCGGCCTCGCTTGTGTAGTTTTCTGTGTTTGTGAAAGTCACCGGGCTTTCTGATTTACTAAACACAACGCAGTGATTTTATGTTGATCATTTTTTGTTTTTCTATACTATAACCTATCTTTTTTTCTGTTAATATTTTCTCATATCAGTTTGGATTAAAGTATTTTTTTTTATTTAATGGCTTATAATAATTGCCCAATTTGCGTATGGCAGGATTTTATATTTATAATTGAAATAATTTTAAGCAACTTTCACTTATGTAATTGCTAATTCCAATGTAGCTTAATGATTAAGCACTTAGCGTAGATTCTTGATACTTAATTCACACTAAGGGATTGCTTTAGTGTCTGTGAGTAGTATTTCAGGAAGCCCGCGTCTCAAAGTAAACATGAATAGTCAATAGTGTGGCGTTCATCGCCTGAGCTGCTGTCTCGACAATAACCCAGTGTCAGACAATAATGATTCTTATTATTTGCTTCTCAGTAGTCATTTTCGTTCACCTCTCGTAGGCTATAGTTTCTACAATGTACGTTAGGTTCTATATAATGAAGTACATACGTTGTTCTAATACCATTTGAATTCTAGGACGAATTACACGTTATTTATTACTTTATTAGTATTTCAAAATTAGTATATACAGATATCTACAAATATAAAAAATGTCCCATTGAAATTTGTGAAAAAAAGTTGTCGGTCCTCAAGTAGGTGCTATTCATTTATCCCAGGCGCTTGAATTTATTTCCAAAGGGTATTAGAGCAACGAAATCTTTGAAATAAATGTGAATTTAACAAAACGCCAATATCATTTCTTGATCGAATGCATTATGTAATAATGTGTGGTTGCACAATGAATGTACTCAACCACTTTCATATGAAAAAAACATTTGTATAGTTATATAAATGTAGCATATAATAAAAGTGTACATTTAATAGATGTGCTTGAATGTCGGTTGACATTAAGTATTTGTTTTTTAATACAACTATTAGACATATAATTTCATGAAATCTATTTAATACTTACTGAAAACCTAAAATTCACGCACAATATCAATCTAATCATCTCAATGAATTGTAAAACACGTTTTTTATATTGACTGATAATTACCTTGTCCTAAATGTGCTTAGAAAGCTTTTGTAACGACCACATGTGTAGTAGTTTGTGCACTAAAATGTATTTTATGTAGTACTTTATATGTGGGTATATAGAATATGTAAATTTTAACGTTTGAATGTGCGCACCACGTTTAATATTTTAAAAATAGTGAACAGTGACAGTGAAATTCAAAAAGGGACATAAAAACAGCAGCGCCTGCAGAAATACTAAAGGCAAAGTTGTGTAACTGAAGTGGGAACAATTGTCGCTCCGTACTTGAAATATCATAGTATTTACTCTACAAGTCTGATCGTACATTTGTAACGTGTCATTATCGGCTGTTAACTTTAGGCTCTACTCTAGTGTAAACTTTTGTAACACTTGACGTTATCTACCTGATAGGTATGTGTGATAATATTAATAAGCTTTCTCAACTAGTTGGAGTACAATTCTAATTAACTTATAGGCCAATGTTTATAAATATTATTTTTACACTGTCTACTAATATTAAATGTGATTTTGTCTGTAGTTGATAATGTCTTAGATAACTGCGCGGTCCAGTTGTTCTGTTCTAATGTAATGCTTTTTTTATCGCTGTCTCTATTTTATTCTCTTCCTACATTTTCGTGATAAATTGTCTTGGAGTTTTAACGACGCTATGGCTAAGAGATTCTAAATTTTTATTGCTGTGTATCTTTTAATAGTACTGTAAATTGTCTTATAAGTCTTACAATAAAACCTATGACAAAAAGGGCTGTTTTCACCAAGATAATTTTGCCGTCCATATATCGTACTCTAGGACAACTGGACTGTTATTGAATAATTATATTTATTTTGAATTTTTAAACTACGATTCAGATTTCAACACCAAATTTTAAGAAGTCAGTTTTTAATATTATATAAATGTCTGAAATATTTTATATTTACCTATAGAGCTTATAGATTGTATAGGGCAGTAGTCGTTTTATTGAGTGGAATGAATGTTGCCATTATACAAAACAAAATAATCCACACATTTGAATATAATGGCAACATTTAAATCACTTTTCCCGATAATATCAGGGATTTTTTAAATGTAGCGTTGCTTTTAATTGAAATACATGTGAAATGATTTATACAAGCTGTGGGTGTAGGTGTATCGCATAGGATTAGATGTTCGATGTTTAATCCGGAGCGGACGGTGGACGACACGAATACGCTTATGTTAAAATATTTAGACAAAATACACAATGTGCATTTTAAGGTACTATATTTTATAGTTTATTTTAGTAAGTCTGGAATTTTAGTTTGTACATGTTAATTTTAGTTTTATTTAAAATAATAGTGTATTCATAACAAATGTATTGTGTATCTAATAAAAACTTTAGACTTGTTTTTCGTAACTTTTATATTGAAAAAAGCTTGTGAAAATAATTTATAATCGTCGTCCACCGTCCGCATCCGACATTTGTAACTAGGTTATAATTAATGTTTCTATGTGATTTCAATGTCCAGATTAATCGAGATTTGCTGTTTTCTATATATTATAGCGTAAGGTAAGGGATAACCTCGTAGCGTCCAACATGATCCTTGTATTGTGTACTAGAGGCGCGATGTTTACACATTACTGACATATTTATGCTAGATTAGTTCGTGCAATGTAGGTTTATGACCAAATTAGTAAGTAATTATATATCTTATAAACACATAACGTTACCTGTACCGCTAATACTAAGCACTGATTGAGATGGGAAACTTAAAGTACAAATTTATCATAACATTTCCCACTCCGGAACGCTTTCGAGCTCTTTCCTTATGTGTATTTTATGAGAGAAAGATGTTGCATTGATGTCGTTTTTAAATGTTTCAAATTTAAATAAATGTTGAATTAGATAATTCGTAATATTTCTGAATTGGTCGTTTTGCATCGTTCGGTTTATTATAGATTATAATTAAATAAATGTCTTTTAAAAAAAATTTAAACGAATAACCTCACGTTCAGTAATTTTGTAATCACTTATGTGTGTTAGATTCGTGGTAGTATAGCTGACGGTGACAGGATCACGTTTTCGAATTAATTCGTAATTTTATAAAAAATCGATGTGCCTAAGTGTAATACTCTAATCGTTGTAAATGTATGTAAATGAATAGCTATATTAAATGTCTCAAGTTCGGTTGGAGCACAACGGCGGCTATAGCTCGTGTAAAGTTTATCTATTTAGCAGTTTTATTGTATTGTGGTGGTTTAAAATCGTTTTTTGAGACAATAACTTCTTAAATTGCAATGTATGTGCAGTTTTTAATTTCTCTTCTATAACTTATCTACGTAAATAATTGTATTATTACTCATTGCTGTGGTTTATTAAGCGAATTACTATGACTTTTTGTGAATTAAAAATTTTGTCACTTTTCAAACTAGCGTTGTACTGATTAGCTACGATTTTTTCTATGGAAAATTATTTTTTTTACAGTTTTCACGTGAAATTTTACTGTGAACACGTAGTAAATGTATTGATGTCGAACACTAGCTAATTAGAATATGAAAATTTTCCGTAGCACGTCAGACTGCTTTTAATTGAAAAATTTAGTGTTTTCATTTTCTTTGTGTAACAAATCTATATGTATTCGAATTTTAGATACTAGCGCCACCGCTGCGTTGCGGTGCTTCTGTGTACTTACATTTATTGGGTATATTATATTTGCATGTAAATCATCAATTTTCGACGAGTATGACTATATGATGGGTAAACGGGTAGATGTGTAGACTTGATTGTGATATCAATAAACATTTTCATACGAGCATCCAAATGTTGTTTTATTTTACATATTTTAGGGCCTGTCCCACCAAATTTTTAATTGTCTGATAACAATCCAACGTGTAAAATATGGTCGAAATATCGGATTTTGTTCCATTATTTGAGTGACGTCATTTTTAAGCTATCTGAGTCTAGCAGCCAGTTGTGGGACAGGCCCTTAATCTTTTATTTGACTTTAGTTTCGTAGAATATGGGGTATATATATTATCGATTTAATTATTTTCAGGGATATAAAAATAAAACACATAAATAGTATGAAGTAAGCTTTTTTTAACTAGTAAACTTTTTATACATTATACAAATTATAAATACACAATAAGACTCGATACACAATAAAACATATATTAGAACATTGGCCGAAGTATGTACAAAGGTTCGAATGTTCTCGGCCAAAGGCAATGTGCTGCCACGCGACTGCCGGCTGCCGTCGGTTTACACTGGCGAGACATTCGTAAACTTGTTAACTCTGTTATTGTACGAATCTTTAGACAGTGGAAACGGACAGTTATTTGGCACTACATTTATATACAACGTACACTAAAGACTATGGACCACATCTTTTTATATTTCCATGACGCCAGTGTTATTTCGCATTTATAAAAAGAAAACCACTTATAACTATAAAAAAAACTAGTTATAACGGTAAATTAAAATGTTTGCACATTTTGTAAAATGTTAATTGATTTATGCATTAAAATTATATTTGCATAAATCAATTAAAAACTGATTATGTCGTTAGTTGCATATTCCGTTATAATAAAAACAAATATTATTAATTGATAATGTTGTTAAATTAGTTTTGCAGTAATTTGTGTACTCTTTCGTTTTATTGAAATTATAGTATAATAATAATTTTTGACATGATATTGAAGTGGTCATAGTCCGCAGTGTTCGTTGTTTTTTTGCCTCAGGAGCTTATATTTATATTTTTTTTGTTTGTATCCCTTACAAAGTGCAGATGACGCACTTACTAACAATAAATACACTGGGTGTTGCCATATTTACAGTGCCGTCAGCGCCCTCTGTACACGAATTACTCTATGTTTAAATAATTTGATGTATTAAATTGTTTCTCATTGCCTCAAAAGGGATACAGTTTTCCTCGCTACCATTTTGTAGCATATTTAAATAAAGACATTTGCATACAGTTAAATTATGTTCTGAGATCATATTTAATACATCACAGGTGTTAACAGAAATAAATTAAGATCGTGACGTAATCAGTGAGCTGAACATCGAGTGTTGCCATCCCCAATTAATCTAACTTAAAAACCTTACACTTATATGACATTATTCTTTGTTTTTAATATATTTAAACACGATCGAACATAGCAACCCCGTTGAAAACTTACTATCAATATTGTGATGAACATCCGATTTTAATAAGGGAGCTTATTTGCTCAGATATTTTTCAAAACAATCTATATGTCGCCTCGAAAACAAAGGTTATATTGTTGTTTTTTTTTAATAAATCTTCGTCAAAAACGATTATAAAGGTTTTAGACGATTATTTATTACACAATAACATTTATAATAAAATTAGTTGGTATTTTAGTTAAATAGTTAACATTCGTATATTATTTTTTTATAAAAAATATCTATTCCATGTCTGTAAACAACAATAGCGACATCTGTCTGCGAGGCGACACAAACACATTTTATAAATTTCACAAACAACTTCAGAAAATTCTTACAAACAAACTTAATCAGTTAGAACGATTACAAAGGTAAAAATGTCTATAACAGGCGTTTTATAAATATTTTAATTTTGTTATCGTCAAATAGTCAAAATAAGAAATTCATTAGAAAACATTTCATTACGGCCGAAGCCTTGTCAAGTTAACTCTTAACTTTGGTTTAACTGCGACAAATTTAACTCGCTCCAAACACATTTAAGACTAAACCGAATGAATTCAAATGATATGATAATGAATGTCTTTTAAAACGTAGGCCGCGACTCTCCTAACTAAAACTGAAATGAAATAATTTGTACTGAAACAGAGTCGCGACCACACAACGCCATCTAGCGCCGGCAAACGCCACAATTCGTAAAACTATCCTGGTAAAACGTTAAGATATTTGTAAGAACAAAAACAAATTCTTCATAGAATATCCATCAAAATGCAACAATAAAACGAATTAACCTGTGAAAGGCTACACTAAATGGTTCTAAACACAAATACTCAATTATACGTTTAAATAAAATTTGTTTTTAACTTATTAAATATTATTGGCAAAATAAAATCAAATTTTGTTGCGTACAACAAAATTACCATTTTGAGTATTTGTATTTTACTACTCTATATCGTTTCCGTTTTCGTGTCCCCCTTCGTGTCCCCCCATGCGCCTGCGCACTAGGGGGACGCAAAAAGCCCGCAACAAACGCACGTCGAAAATATTCTAACGCATTTCGACTGAAATCTAATTCCCGCCAACGTTATAACATTTTCAAAGCGAAACGTTTATTACGTTACTTGCACTCAGAAATAAATCCAAACCTTAAGATATACTCCATTCTAGCCATAAACTTAGCACTTAATCTATTATAACTTAATTAATATGTCAAAGAGATCATAATAAACTTAAAACTACGTCGCACTTCCATATTGCATGTGGTTTTGTGAGAGAAATTGCCTATTTGACTGTATTCTACTGCTAACAATTGTATTAACATATATTGTTCTCTTTTTTCCAAAAGAATAAGAGAGATGACAGTATATTTTAACCAATTGTTCGACAGTGAAAACCTACAGTAACGGATACAAAATTTGAGATAATATTCCGTTGAGCGTTGAATTTAGTGTTGTACCGAGTGGTATAAAAATAGAGAAATTACATGAATCCTAAAGTATAATGGTTGAAGTTATCTTACAAATAACTTAAACATATCGCCGGAACACGTAGCGTCTGGCATAGAATAAATAGATATAAAATAATGCACACTGCTCGTCACCCGGGTTGAGTTAGTCTTACACGGGTTAACATTGCACGTGGATTGCAGTTGCCGAGGCCCCGGTTACCGGAGGGGCCTAGCTGGAGCGTTTGAAGTGCGTCTGGTTGAGCCGGGCGACCTTGGGAGGGCGTATATGTGCCCCGTGCCCGCACTCATGTTTGTGCACTGAAGGGGATTTCTTGCCATTGCTTGCTGTCCTCTTTCGGGGCTTCAGGAAATCTGGAAAGAGATAAAAGGTCATAAGAACAATGGTAATTATAACTCTGGGTTAGGGTGCGTTGCCCTAAGGATATTAAAGATCTCGTAAAAGTAGCAGGCGTGGCAAGCTATTCGTTGAGACAGTTGTGGGGTGCGCAGTAAGGTGATTTGTCCCGACAGTTTTACGATTCCTTCCAAAAGAATAGCGACATAAAAGTACCCTCAAATGTTAGGGTGACCATCGCACGAATTAATAAAAACTGCAATTAATTTTAGTGATTATAGTAGACGAATGGCAAATGGATAAAAAAAGCTTATTGCTATTTAACTTTTCATGTTATCGATGGTAAGTACAAAATTAAGTGTGAGATTGTATTTTCAAATATGTAATTTAATGACATCTCAAAGAGCAACATCTTACCATAAATATAAAAATGGCCACCCTATCTATTTTGTACCGAACTCCTTTTAAAATTGGTCGCAAGCGGCGGGCCCTTTGTAGTCCTTTTTGAATTTGAAAAAAGTCTATGACCTTAATAAGTATAAAAGTTTTACGAGGTTTTTACTACTGTTTAATCTGAGTTGTAATGGCTGAAGGCTGTGATACTGCAAAGGGGACACTGGG
Organism: Papilio protenor; assembly: GCA_029286645.1. NCBI lineage: Eukaryota > Metazoa > Arthropoda > Insecta > Lepidoptera > Papilionidae > Papilio > Papilio protenor. Next base: position 1,757,090 of record JAGSMZ010000009.1, read on the forward strand.
TACGCTGTTTACGGACAATTCACAGGAACATTTAGATAAACACTAGCTTTCGCCCGCGACTCCGTCCGTGAGGAATTAAATAAAAACAAAATTAGGCCTATGTGTTCTTCCACACTGTCTCTACGTTTAACAAATTTCATCGACATCCGTTTAGCCGTTTAGGCTACAAATTCTAACAAACATCCATCTTAACTTTCGCATTTATTTTAGTAAGATATCATCTAATTAATTTAGAATATGAAACTAACAGAAGAGGTCGAATTATAAAGAAATAATAGATAAGGATGACTGACGGTCGTCTCCCGTCTGAGTAACGACATGGCAACACACTCAAGGCCACGTTTCGCGCCTTACCGCTGTATTAATATAACTCGACTGTTTTAAATTAACATTTGAAACGTAATTATTTAAGTCAGTATAACGTTATTTTAACTGCATATTTCAGTCTTGAAGTCTCCCTTAGTGTAGATTTTGTAACTCTCTTAATGACCAATTAAAGTCCCCTAAGTATGACAGTAATTGAAAACAACAATTAAATTATTTTTGTATTAGTATGTTGGCACAAACATTTACAAATTCATAAATCAATTTGCAATAGAAAAGGCGCCAAATATTATCTTCAATAAAAAGCGCGCGATCTTTCAAGATTGTTTGGTAAAGCGTCCCCACAGATAATAACGATCTGAGACAGTGCGAAAAAAACTTAAAAAGGCCAATCCGATGTGTCTTGCAGCAAGAACTATGTCAGTGACATCACAAGCCCCAAGGTCGACCGGACCACGCCGATCTCGGTTCCCGCCAAATCAAACCACGTGGATACTGGCCAGCTATTTTTGTCAACTACAAAACAAGATAGTAAATTCTAAATGAATTACAAAAAAAAACGAGTTAATTTCTGTCTTAAAAATATGTAATCTAAGAAGGAAGATATCTCGAAAAAGTAAAGGAAAAATACGAATTGATAGAAATTCAAATATGTTATGTAACTAATAACATGCTTGAAATCTAACCTCCAAATATAAATTTCTTTTGGATAATTATAACAATATCATTATATTTTGCTATAACTAATCTACTCGTAGATACTGAAATCCGGAGAAAATACTTTCATTCCGATTACGCAATAGTTTGCCGCCAAACGTTCAATGAAGCGTTTCCCGCCATTTCGCGTTAGCTATTACGCGACTGAATTCGAAAGCAGATTGTATCGCCTACCTTATAATCAATGTACGACATCTTTATTTTAGCCGGATTATACGGTTGGACTGAAGTAAACATGCGGGTGTGCGTAAACAAAATGGCCTTGGATCAGCGCGTGCGCCTAGCGATGATTTTGTACAAACAACCCACACACGCTCACTACACTCGTAACTCGGCGATTATTAATCTATTATCGTATTCAGGCTGAAAAGAAAATAATACACGACAAAAGTGGCGCGAAAAAAACTAAAATATAACCTACAAACTCGTGGTCCTAGAGTCTGATTTAAGATCTTGAAATATTAGTGATTTAATAAACAAATTATTGTTAAATTCTGGAGAATTATTTAATAATAATTTTTCATTTGATTCAGTGGTAAGTGTTGCAAACAAGGTGCTTCAATCGAGTGGTCCAATGGCCGGTTTTATTGAACGCGAGAGGAGAGCCGTGGTTATTTTGGTCGACCTAAATATCTGCGGGCGAACGACGCCCTCTCTTTCGTACCACTTGTTTACCAGCGTACAGAACAATTTGCTACAATTTGCGGTCCCTACTCACCGTATGTCGTTGCGATCATGCGTGTAACTTTTGAACAAGTGAATTTTTCTTGTTATTTTTACTCTATTCTCTCAGACTGTAATTTTCACCTTTTTAAATACACAAAAACATTTTTTTTTAGTATGTTTCTAGAGAAAGAAAGATTTTTTCTTTTTTATTTCTGAATGCCTATAATTTATTCAAACAGTGTTGACAGCTTTGTTAGTGTATTATGTTGGCAACATTTCTAAACAAAACATATACGAATTCAACGCACGAATTCAATATACATCCGTCTCTCGTCCTTCCATTACACGAACGGAATCCTTGAGTGGGAAAAATAAAAACAAAACTAGAAACATGAACGCTCTCGTAAGGTTTTTTAAGTCACGCTTTTCGAGACGAGGGCGTGAATGTAGAAGTAATTTTGAGGGTTGTTTTGTCACTACCCTTTGTTATTAGCCGCTTATAATGACCATACACGACAAATATGAAGAAATGACGTGACAGAAATGTTGTGAACATTGGTATAAGGATGTTATCTATACTTTTTATTTTCTTGTTCAAGTTTTCGAAAGCCACAAGGACAGATATATAAAGTTTTGTATACCAATTATGTAATTCCAATATACATTATACATGAGGAAGTTGAAGTTTGAAATTTCATTTTAAAGAACTTTAAGAAACGTATTCATACTCTGTTACAAAGAACGCTTAAGACAGATGTTGCGAAATGCAAGTCTTGTGGGAAAAAAAATCGCACAACATTGCTTGTGGCTTTAAAAATAAAGAACAATTTGCTACAATTTGCGGTCCCTACTCACCGTATGTCGTTGCGATCATGCGTGTAACTTTTGAACAAGTGAATTTTTCTTGTCATTTTTACTCTATTCTCTCTGACTGTAATATTTATTTTTTTAAATACACAAAAACATTGTTTTTTAGTATGTTTTTAGAGAAAGAAACTTGTAGGCGGGCGTAAAATTGTGAATGTAAACTCACCAGCAGACAGAACCCACGCAATAGCGGTTTCACATTGAATTTGCAACGAATAAGCTTTTTTTGAAAGTCGATTACATAACACTAGACATGGGTTGTAAACATTTTTACAATAATACTTTTATTAATTCCACTTTTATATAGACACATGTTATATGACCAATTACAAGTTATAGTTAATTAAACGATAATTGATGCATTTTTCCTGTTAATTGTGGATCCAAATGTTGGTAATCCCTGCCACTTGTATTGACAAATGTGACGCATTTCTTCATTGTGGTAAAACTCGTATGACGTGTGCCATTTGTCGGGTCACTCCGAAACACGTCTAAACCTGATCGGGCATGGTCGCTACGAGCTTAGTATGATTGTATGGGGGGGGGGGGGTTAAGAAAAACTGGCGCTGATTTGTGAGGCGTAGGCGGCGTCCAAACAGGTTGCCTCGGAGCCCTAGCGCGATGCTTTTTATTTTATTTATATTCCAGGGCTGCTATAATTGGGCGAACGGTGCTACAGCTGTCATATCTTGTACAATTTGTTTACTGAGAATGTGCCACGGACTTGACATGTCATACATCATTACATGTTTTTTTGTCTTACGCTATGTAATTTACATGATACAGAATACGATAAAAAACTTTTGTAATACACAAGCTTAGTGTGTCAATGATGTTGGAGGATGTTGCATACTATTTTGTGTACTCAAATATTTGATAGGAAACGTCAATTACAATTGGAATAAGATCTGTAGGGAATGCAAGCTCGCATTGTGATTACGAACCAGTTCCCAAATATCCAGGTCAAGTGAAAGGCGACTCGATGTCAAAACGACGGTCGCGGATACGTTGCGTGCAGAGGCCAGGCAAACGCCAACGCCTCCATTCATAGCTCACAAACTGTTTATGTTCCACTAAACTAAGTTTACATGTCACGACACAACATGTGTAATATTTACTAACTTTCGATTATCATGTAAACTACTAGACTACTAAAACTATTAACTACTAGCTGTTGCTCTCGACTTCGCCCGCGTGAAATTAAAGACTATGTTACTCACAGATAAATTGCCTTTCTAACTGTAAAAGAATTTTTAAAATCGGCCCTGTAGTTTTTGAGTTATATCAATACATACAAAAATACAATTTTTTACTCTTTATAATATTAGTATACATGTATGAACCTAATCTCTTAAACATCATAATAAAAAAATGTTTGTCAAATGTCAGTATTTTTTACGAAAATTACCTTAAAAAATACCCAGTTGACAACCCTAGTGTAGTGCAACTGGACGATAAAGATAAAAAAGTAACATAAAGGTCGCACCGTACGTAGCTACGTATAGTGCCGGCTACTGGTTTTTAGTGGAAGCCTAAACAAATAAGTGACACGGCACCAGGTAACATTGTATCCCTTTTAACATTTGTTAAATATTATCTTGATTTAGTTCATCGCTCATAGACTATTTTTGTACCGTTTTTAATGTACCGTTATTTAGTGTTTGTTTTGATGTTTTTTAAGTTACTGAACTTGCCATATTTAATCGGAGTTGCAAACAATTACAATAAAACAATTCATTGGTCAAAAAGAAGTTCAAATACTACTTTTTCGAAAGATATGTTAATTTAATTAAAAACTAGCTGTTCCCGTTCGGCCTCATCCGCATGAAATTATAAAAACTTTATGTTATTGTTTACATTTGTCAAAATTCAGTATTTTTTAAGTTATATTAATACACACAAAAATACAAATTATTCCTTTTTATATTAGTATAGATGTATGAACCTAATCTCTTTAACATCATAATAAAAAAAAGTTTGTCATATGGTCAGTATTTTTTACGAAAATTACCGTAAAAAATACCCAGTTGACAACCCTAGTGTAGTGCAACTGGACGATAAAGATAAAAAAGTAACAAAAAGGTCGCACCGTACGTAGCTACGTATAGTGCCGGCTACTGGTTTTTAGTGGAAGCCTAAACAAATAAGTGACACGGCACCAGGTAACATTGTATCCCTTTTAACATTTGTTAAATATTATCTTGATATAGTTCATCGCTCATAGACTATTTTTGTACCGTTATTTAGTGTTTGTTTTGATGTTTTTTAAGTTACTGAACTTGCCATATTTAATCGGAGTTGCAAACAATTACAATAAAACAATTCATTGGTCAAAAAGAGGTTCAAATACTACTTTTTCGAAAGATATGTTAATTTAATTAAAAACTAGCTGTTCCCGTTCGGCCTCATCCGCATGAAATTATGAAAACTTTATGTTATTGTTTACATTTGTCAAATTCAATTGCAAATGTCAAAATGACATGACAAACCTTAGCAATCTTTCTTTCCTGATGTTGGCAGCAACTTATGGTCTCTTTCCCACGTTAGGGTTCTTATCCAAAATATTTACCACCTAAGTTTAATGGCGTGAAAATATATATCCTAAAGCGTGACGTAAGTGTACGGCTTTTCATTAAAAAAAGTATTATTCAAATATATGCTGTAATTGCTGACATCTTGGACTACAAAGTAGTGTGTGTTTACGCTTTATTATAATAGTATAGAAGTATAGAAGTATAGAAGTATAGAAGTATAGAAGTATAGAAGTATAGAAGTATAGAAGTATAGAAGTATAGAAGTATAGAAGTATAGAAGTATAGAAGTATAGAAGTATAGAAGTATAGAAGTATAGAAGTATAGAAGTATAGAAGTATAGAAGTATAGAAGTATAGAAGTATAGAAGTATAGAAGTATAGAAGTATAGAAGTATAGAAGTATAGAAGTATAGAAGTATAGAAGTATAGAAGTATAGAAGTATAGAAGTATAGAAGTATAGAAGTATAGAAGTATAGAAGTATAGAAGTATAGAAGTATAGAAGTATAGAAGTATAGAAGTATAGAAGTATAGAAGTATAGAAGTATAGAAGTATAGAAGTATAGAAGTATAGAAGTATAGAAGTATAGAAGTATAGAAGTATAGAAGTATAGAAGTATAGAAGTATAGAAGTATAGAAGTATAGAAGTATAGAAGTATAGAAGTATAGAAGTATAGAAGTATAGAAGTATAGAAGTATAGAAGTATAGAAGTATAGAAGTATAGAAGTATAGAAGTATAGAAGTATAGAAGTATAGAAGTATAGAAGTATAGAAGTATAGAAGTATAGAAGTATAGAAGTATAGAAGTATAGAAGTATAGAAGTATAGAAGTATAGAAGTATAGAAGTATAGAAGTATAGAAGTATAGAAGTATAGAAGTATAGAAGTATAGAAGTATAGAAGTATAGAAGTATAGAAGTATAGAAGTATAGAAGTATAGAAGTATAGAAGTATAGAAGTATAGAAGTATAGAAGTATAGAAGTATAGAAGTATAGAAGTATAGAAGTATAGAAGTATAGAAGTATAGAAGTATAGAAGTATAGAAGTATAGAAGTATAGAAGTATAGAAGTATAGAAGTATAGAAGTATAGAAGTATAGAAGTATAGAAGTATAGAAGTATAGAAGTATAGAAGTATAGAAGTATAGAAGTATAGAAGTATAGAAGTATAGAAGTATAGAAGTATAGAAGTATAGAAGTATAGAAGTATAGAAGTATAGAAGTATAGAAGTATAGAAGTATAGAAGTATAGAAGTATAGAAGTATAGAAGTATAGAAGTATAGAAGTATAGAAGTATAGAAGTATAGAAGTATAGAAGTATAGAAGTATAGAAGTATAGAAGTATAGAAGTATAGAAGTATAGAAGTATAGAAGTATAGAAGTATAGAAGTATAGAAGTATAGAAGTATAGAAGTATAGAAGTATAGAAGTATAGAAGTATAGAAGTATAGAAGTATAGAAGTATAGAAGTATAGAAGTATAGAAGTATAGAAGTATAGAAGTATAGAAGTATAGAAGTATAGAAGTATAGAAGTATAGAAGTATAGAAGTATAGAAGTATAGAAGTATAGAAGTATAGAAGTATAGAAGTATAGAAGTATAGAAGTATAGAAGTATAGAAGTATAGAAGTATAGAAGTATAGAAGTATAGAAGTATAGAAGTATAGAAGTATAGAAGTATAGAAGTATAGAAGTATAGAAGTATAGAAGTATAGAAGTATAGAAGTATAGAAGTATAGAAGTATAGAAGTATAGAAGTATAGAAGTATAGAAGTATAGAAGTATAGAAGTATAGAAGTATAGAAGTATAGAAGTATAGAAGTATAGAAGTATAGAAGTATAGAAGTATAGAAGTATAGAAGTATAGAAGTATAGAAGTATAGAAGTATAGAAGTATAGAAGTATAGAAGTATAGAAGTATAGAAGTATAGAAGTATAGAAGTATAGAAGTATAGAAGTATAGAAGTATAGAAGTATAGAAGTATAGAAGTATAGAAGTATAGAAGTATAGAAGTATAGAAGTATAGAAGTATAGAAGTATAGAAGTATAGAAGTATAGAAGTATAGAAGTATAGAAGTATAGAAGTATAGAAGTATAGAAGTATAGAAGTATAGAAGTATAGAAGTATAGAAGTATAGAAGTATAGAAGTATAGAAGTATAGAAGTATAGAAGTATAGAAGTATAGAAGTATAGAAGTATAGAAGTATAGAAGTATAGAAGTATAGAAGTATAGAAGTATAGAAGTATAGAAGTATAGAAGTATAGAAGTATAGAAGTATAGAAGTATAGAAGTATAGAAGTATAGAAGTATAGAAGTATAGAAGTATAGAAGTATAGAAGTATAGAAGTATAGAAGTATAGAAGTATAGAAGTATAGAAGTATAGAAGTATAGAAGTATAGAAGTATAGAAGTATAGATAGATAAGTTCAAGTACTTTCAAGTGTAATAATTAAAAGTTTTATTAACAATAATCGAAGTACAGTTATCGTATAACGTTGCATTTCGTGTGCAAAAAGCCCATAAAACCGTTAGAATAAAATTGCTATACAATTCAATCACACACGGAACAGCGAACGTGTCTGATTTGCGTTGTAAACTTTCATTGGACTGCGGCCATTATAGAAACTTAGAAACTCGTACGTAACTGTGAAAGTGAGGGAGGTGTTGCGGCCATTGTCGCGTGTTGAAACGGAGCACTGGTTACCGTCCACTCGCTGGCAATAACAACTTTAACCGGATTTATTGCACCAAACATTGGCATAACAGCCAGTTTCAGCTGCGATTAATTCCCGCCCACAATTACGAGTATATATGTAACCTAAAAGTCCATAATTTTATTCATCTTGTCTAATTTCTTATCTATTCATAGTATTAGGCAACTGTTTGTTGGCTATATTTCTAAGACAAAGGGAACGTGAGTACTCTTGGAGTGTAATTAGGCGTATCGCAACTTAGATTTCCGTTTTCTTATAACATTCATGTTATTTCTGAACGGCCTCACTCTCACTTAAACAGCGAGAATGTTAACGTTTAGTAACCATTTAAAGGTTATTAAAATGCTACATATTAATACAAGGTTATCCAGTTGCGTTGGTATTTAATAATACATGAAAGAAATCGACGACGGTTACAGTTGTTAAGAATTTAAAATTGAACTTTACATTTTATATGACAACTGGCTGTTGCTCGCGAGTTCGTCCTCGTGAAATTAAAAATTTAAAAAATATTACTCACTGATAAAGTAGCTTTTTAATAGTGAAAGATGTTGAGAAATCTGCCCAGTAGCTTTTGAGTTATTTCAATACATACAAAAATACATCTTTCCTCTTTATAATATTAGTATAGATAAAAAAGAACATTTCAATATGTATCTTATAAAGTATAAGAGTCGATGTACTTTTAGTTTTATATTTTTGATTAGTTATTTATTCCTTTTTTTTATCCCTTTCAAGGTGAATAATTTTCTCGGTCGCATTTAAATTGCAGTGTAAGTTAAGAGTGTCGAAATATCACGAACAGAGATAAATACATTGTCACGAATACAGACTTAAAGCATTTATTAACTGCTAAAAGGAATACTAAAGTTTTTTTTAAAAATGTATTTCCTTTGTGTTTTATCTTAACAACAATACAGGAAATTAAGGTATTTTATACAATACAATAATTATTTGTCAGTTACATGTCCACACGAGTACAGCAGATTTTAATCATGAATTGGTATTGTTGGGTTTCCATTGTACGTATTACGTCGTAAGAAAATGAATGTTTTACGAACCACATCTTTCCGTGAAATTCCGCTGTTGAAATCCTTGGTAAAAAAACATATACCCTTCCCTCTCGTTTATTAAATAAAAAACAGGGATAACAATACAAAATTTAGTGTAACATGTCAAGTCGAGTAGTGTGGGTGAGAATTGTACCGATGTTACGACATGAATGTTTGTAGTGTATCCACGTAACGTGAGTATGCAACCTTATTAGACTTTCTAGATATATTAAAGTCTGATGGATGAATAAAAAAGATTTTAATTAATTCATCCATTCTCTCTACGGGTAGTGTAATCCTTGATGCGAAGTTTCTACGATAAAAATAAATCAAGCTCAGGACAAGCAAAAAACCAATTTAATATCCTTTGCGTTTTTTTGTATGCAAAAAGTTGTTTTGCAATGAAGCGTATAAGGAGTCGGATACATAAGTACTAGACGAGAAATAATGAACCTCAGGAAAGTGAAAAAGGTGTAATAGAAAATATTGAAACCATAATTTTAATTATAGAACCATGTCTCTGTAAAAATATATTCTATATTCTATAATTTCCATTATAGCCTTTAAAATACTAATGATGAGAAATGAGAGTTTCTATCTTACTTCTTATCTTATTCATATTAGTTAGCCGCCTAAACTGCCGAACGAATATCGATGAAATTTATCTATGTATTTTTTATTTTAATTTCACTTGGACGGAGTCGCGGGCGAAAGCTAGTATAACTGCAACTGAGGGTTTCTAAGAGTTCTTCAAGATATCTGAAGTTTGTTTAACTTTCTCACATTCATTTAATATTCATAGACATAATCTGAATTCATAAATGTAGATCGGACTTCGTACTGCACTTCCTACACAGTGTATATTTGATGTTTGCTTTTGTAAACGTAGCGCTGCCTTGTCTATGGTAATTCAAGGAGTTATGTCTGTATTTATTAACGCTCTACTGTTATTTACACTGCGGGTTACTGTAAGACCGGTGTTAAGACAATTTGGTCCTTTAAACTGTATGAAAACTTAAAACTTTTCGTAAAATAACAAAAATTTTATCAATAAACAAATTACATTTTTAAGGTACACTATATTTTCGCATATTTCTCTAAGCGATTACATATATAGAATTACATAATAATGTCTGTCGTTATCTTACAAATAAAGAAGTAAATATTGTTTATACTGAACTGATATTTCCCCACAAATAAAATATAGTATTAAAATATTATTGTATCATTTAGCGAAATCCATCAATATGTTTAAACGTGTTAAGTTTGTACAGTGGAAACGACCTTAATCACGGGATAATAGAGCACCCGTGCGTCGGCGAGATGAAAGCGGTTCCCAGCCGGCGGACATCAAAGCGCTTTATCCGCCACTTGAACTGTTCGATAGTTAAGCTACCGTGCGTCGCCTCTATCTTATAATCGATACACGTGTGATGCAACTTGGTTTTTTACTAAAAAATGTGGTAACACTTATTTCTTACTTTAACTTTAAGTTTTTAAGAGCATAAAGCTCTCGATAAACACATGCCCTTTTAAAAGTCACTTTTACTTCACCGTTAAGAATTTAAAGTATATTTTTAAGTGTTTTAAATGTTTTTAAGTAAATAAACGTTAACGCTAGTATTGAACGGAATAAAATTGATTTTTGTAGTCCGCACTGAACTATTCTAAAGGTTTATATTTTTGAGTATAGTTACGACACAAAAATACTGGACAAGAAGCGATTCCCATCGTTTAAATTTGAATTATTGGTAAACGGGAGATAAAATTACACTATAAATCTATTCAACAAAGCACGAGATAATACCGAAACAAGTAACGGACAACGGTAGCTAAACGATGTATAGAACAAAAGGTACCATTGTTTGGCCACTATTAACCATTGTCAAAAGCTTCGAAACTAGAAGAGACTCGCGTAAATATCGGTTTCTTATAGTAAACACGCTCTTTACCATTGTCGGGTTGACCTGAGCTCTGTAAGATACGACCTCTGGACCAATTTCGGCTACCACTGTCCTCTCCCATTGTTGCTAACAATGGGAAGAAAAGGGATCGGTTAGGGGAGAGAGATGCTAAGTATTACACGGACAATGGCAACAAAAAAACGGTGTATGTTTACTCATGAATACGTACTATGCACAATGGCCGGTGCTATGTTAATAAGGTAACAGGTTCAAAGCTTTCATTCTCAAGATAATTCAACTTGTATAACGAATTCGCGTTAAATCGTGCGTTTCAAGGGAGATGTGATCTCTGTGTAATCCTAGCTTTAATAAAATGCAAGAATATGAACGGCTATTGTCCTTTTTAATACGTAAGGATTAGACGAAGGCACACCTGATGGTAAAGCTTGCGACTCTTATAGGCATAAACGGTAGATTGAAATATCATATAATTGAATTAAAAAGCGAACTGAGGTGTAAATGAATTTGACAATAATCGTCTTTATGGTGTGGATGTTTGAGACAAAAAACAAAGGACTGTGTAAACCTAGAAGCGTCAGTTAAGCGTAGTTAAGCAAAATATTAGTAAACTATGTCTGTACCTAACGGTAAACACGATACGGGAGTCAAACTGCGACATTTGGCAGCCCGGGTGAGTGCTGTGAGCAATTATTTATCGGTGTAATGACTTAGAAGTCCGCTCGGTCACCACATGGCCTGGATTAGCTCTCCTCGAGTTACCTTCTTCGATTACCAGATCGTCTTCCTACCTAGTCGCGAAGTAACGCCATCTTGCGACTAGAAGACTAAAGTGTTCCCGGCAATCTCGCTTTTAATGATTTTGTAAGTGGTATTATTTTTTACAATTAAAATCTGTGACTCGTTAGTGTTTAAAGTGTTTCAAGTTGAGTGGTTTTTTCCCAAGACGCGAATGCTTTTCGAATTGTGCAGCGCTTTTAATTTTTTTTTGAAACTTTTGTAAAAATATTCTTAGCGGCCAGTGCGAGTTGAAATTTTAAAAAATAAAAACATTACGGTACCATATGGCTCGGGCCACCCAAGTTGGCTGTTCAAATTAGTGTGGATTAAGAAATATTTTTTTTTTAAGTCAGTATTCTATTAGCTGTATTAAGGTCAATTAGCACACCGCTAACATAAACCTCAAAGAATAACGTGAGAGAATACAGTTCAAATATAGAACGTAAATCAAAAGTTTAACCCGCCAATAAAAAGAGGCAACGACAATCGTCCCATTCTGCCACATGATTTCACATAAATATTATATTTTTACGACATTATTATGCGGGGATTGTTTGGCGTTTTAAATATTTTTTTAACTAACGAGGTTTTACGAGGTGACCGCTCGTTAAGATTGGACAAATTCTGTATTTTAAAACGTGTGAAAGTAAAACATCAGGGGGGTCGTTGTACGTCAATAAAAGTATAATATGACGCGTAGTGAAAGGCCGGGGTCGGATCATAAAAACGATTGGTCAAGCATTGACGGATCATGAACATAATGATTTCATTCTAACATTGTGAATATGGGTCACCGGGTGTCTTGGGAAAGGAAATGGCGTGACGTATAACGGCTTGCCGATTTTTCACTGTAATGCTTACTTTAGTTAAAATAGTTATAATTTGTTAAATCCGGTTGTTTAAAAGGTGTACAAGAACTGTATTTAACGATGGATGTAAATCATAAACATTAGTAGATATTAAATTTACTCGGAGTTTTTTTTAAATCATTTGTTTTTTATTATTATTAAATAGTATAAAGTAGGTTGATTATTAATTCGATAATCTGTTTTGATAGTACGTAACAGTACGGTACGTTCCAACACGCAGTCGGACGTGAATCGAAAGTTAACTCAATATAACGGTCCGGTTTGTTTGTCTGTTCGTGGTCGCTCGTTGTTTTGAATCTGTTATCAAGTGTTTTACACAAATATACAAATAAACCGAACAAATGTTTTAATATCGAATCGATAATAGCTTCATTACAAGATGATAAAAACGGATGACCTCAATTTATATTTTTTTAATTAAAACATTTATGTTATTTAGTCTGTACCCAAACAAGTGATGCTTTATCCGTGAAAATGGCGGGGCATTTAATTAAAGTAACCTTACCGTCCGAAAATAACTTAATTTGGGGCAATTTGCACTTGTTATGGCGGCAGATTTTTTTCTATAGCTTTGAAAAAATGATTACTCGTTTTTTTAATTTAAACTGTAAAATGTTTTATTTTGTTAACTGTAAATTCATTACAAATTTGTTGTACCAGATAGTTAACACTACAACAGTAATCATAGCCTATAAAAAACAACGTGTCAATTTCGTAATAAAATTTGACATTTGTTTTTTTTTGTCAATAAACGTCACGGTCATAAGCGTACGAATCCGCCTAATCGTCCGTGGGAAAGAGACGCACTGTAAACCGAACTGACCCGTTTTGCGACTGCATCTATGCAAATTTTGTGTGAAACTTAAATTTTTTTTCTTCGTCCAGATTGGGTCGATAAAACCCGATCTTATCTGTGTTTTATGTATTTTTAGTTGAATACTCTCACTGATTTTTTAAATTAATCGTTAAGTTTTTATAGTAATCGATAAGAGATGTTTAAAAATAATGACATTCGGGTCAACGACGCTCAGTACAAGTCACAAAAATGTAATTACAGCTTTTATGGAGATAGGTGGGAAGTCAATTTAATTCTCTGGCTGCAAGTTGCAAAACAGTTTTCGAATAGATTCGGTTGCGGTTTAATGTAGGTTGTGCCGCCAAAATTGCTTCTAACGGTCCACGCTCATTACTAGCAGCGGTTTGCTTGGTAGAGACCGCGCGATTTGCGACGCCAAATTGTACGGTGGGTGTTCACTTCGGTTAGCTTATAATCTCGAAATTATTAGGTCAATGAACTTTTATACGAAATATAAAATTGTCAATGTTGATAGATTTAAGGACTGTATCACAACAAAAAATAAACACTAGAAAGTTCATATCAACAAAACAAAATAATTTTTATAAGAGGAGAAAAACAATTGATAAAGAAAGTAACAATAACAAGTATAATTGGCCGCAAATAAAAACCCCTTTCAATTAAAAACAAAACAATAATTTAACATTAAAAATAAGGCACGGTTCTCACGGACGCGTATGCATATTGTAGGACGTGTTCGCAGTTTAGCATAAATTAACAAGTCGTTCTACTTACGATCAAAACATTGCAAAGGGTAACTTAAATTACGCCTCGATTACTTAAATCTTATAATTACAATGTACTTTGTAATTATAATAGGAACTTTACAATAATTGTACATATTTACATAAGACAATAGTATTGTAACGAACAAGAATTTGACCACCTGTAGTGTTATTCAACTTAGATATTTCATTGTTATAAATGCAGCGGTTATAATATCATTATTTTTAATAGGCAACGTAAAAAATATATTTTATTTTACGTTAGACAGTAAATTTAATAAAAATTGTACTAACATCATTTTTTACTTAATGTTTGCTTTACTTTACATTTAAATTATTTCCAACGTACAATTTAGTTGAAGGGAATTCATTAAGGGGAAGTCAATGTATTTGTAAATATAGGAAACCACAAGATGGAAGGAAAAATAAACAAATGAACGTCATTGTTCTATAAACAAACATTACGAGAACTGCTGTACATGTGTTTTTAAAAAAATAATAAAGAAAAACAATTATATAATCGTGTGGAATAGAAATACCAAAAAAATAATTAAAAACATAGTAATATGTTTAATGAGAAATAATTAAATTTAATTATTACTGAACATTTTGATTAGAAATAAATATTTCAATAACAGAATTGTAAAGTACATTGGTTATGGTTCCCACAAATCGCTGCCCCTTTTACACGCCACTTTGAATTCGGGGGGTGGGCACAATTAATTATTTTAAGCAAAATAAACGGATATGGGAGTGATTTTAACACGTTCCATGCCACCACATATTACGTATGAAAGTGAATTTGTCAAACAATTCAACTTTGTATTAACAACTGTAAATACAACAATAATATTAGGAGTAAATTTTATTCAAAATCTAACAAGATTTATCTAATTTCTGTAAAAATCGCATGTAGACAGTTGTACGATTTACAATAATCGTCTGTGGTAACACGCTTTAGGTTATGATTCAATATAGTTTGAGTATTGTTTACAAAACATATGAATGATAACGAGTAAACGGGACCGTGATAAAGTTATTTATAGACAATTGTTGCAGCCAGCGACGCCTGACATTGCCAACGTGTGTTAACGATATTGCATGAGTGTTGCCACTTTAACTAGAAATGCACTTTCACGGAATCTTTACACTCTTATATGTTTATTTCTTTATAACGTTTTTATAGACGTTTAATGACTCAATTTTTCTTGATGAGACTTTTTCTTTCCGAGGATGAGATTTCCACTGCCAAAAACATGTTGATTCTTTTTTAACAAATAGTATGAAGATGACAATTTTCTATATGTTTCGACAATGGAAATCCACACTGTATATAATTACGTACGTTTTTAAACATGTGTTTCATAAGATGAGTATAAATGTGCTGTAACCTTGTGTACTTTGAGTATTATTTCAATGTAGTAAATATAGTTGAGATCACAGCAATGTTTACGTGTAAACCGCACGTAGCCTTGTAGTAAATATTGAAAGCAATAGACGTATTCCTTGACCCTAGTTCGCGGCCATTCGTGTGTTACAAATGATAAAGTGCGTAGAGACGGCATGTCTGTCCCACATGCCATATCTGTGCCTTATCCATTGTTTGTTTGTTGCCATAAATAGATGCTCGGTATTGGTACATAGCGATTATAATGTACAGTTGAGAGAATTAAATTTAGTTACCACTCGGGATCGAAGCAAAAACCAGAAGAGCTAGCACGTATGCGTGTTTATGATTTAATCAAATTAATAGGAAATAAATGTCCTCGACTGTATACCTATTTTTTTTTAGTGACTAGACTATTTTTTTAGTCTTTGATGTTTGATTTTATCATCCATCTTACGCTTGGAAGATTTAATCTATGACATTAAGTTTGATCTCGGACTTTCAATTTAAGTCATCGTGACTACTAAGACGAATAAAATTATTTCTATGTTTAATTCTCGTGCAGTGAACTCTTAAAAATTTTGTACACAAAATTAATTTTGTGTAATGTGTAATTAAGTTGTTAAAAATAACAATGCAAATCTTAATACGATATTGCTACGTATCAAAAAATAAAGAAGTAAATCGTGTTTAAATACGTTTATTATCTGAGCGTAGTGTATACAAAATTTAAATGCCTCAAATGTCATACAGGTAAACGACCGGAGTGTTGTCCTGACATTTATTCGATTGACTTTAGATGAACATTAACATAGATTTTCACTGCCTAAAAACGTATTTTTTGCCTTATATTCTTTCTTTTTTATTTTAATAACAACCTTCCATATTTCGATTGACTTTCGACGCGTTTATAAACTTCCTTTTCACATCACGTTTGTTATTAATAGTGTAAAAACTTGTCGAAGTTAGAACAGGCGTACATGTATAATGCTTTGTTGTGCCGCTACCCACTACCGCTAGTCGCACGTGCTTATGTTTACAGATATTCCGACCTACCGCAGGATATGTTACTTGTAAGACAATTTGTTTTATGATAAAAAACGTTTCCTGTTATATCGTGATACCTTGTAAAGTTTTATCTCTACGGAAATAAACAATAGATTGTGGATTTTAGTGATCGTTTATCAATAATCTATGATATGAAAGATTTTTATGTGACATCATCGTGTGACGTTGATTTTGGTGACGTATTCATAAGTACGTTTGAAAACTCATGGTTTAAAAACACAATAAGAAAGAAAACAATTTTGTTTACAAATTGTGTGACTTTATGGTGTATTTGCACCTTTTTTAAGGGGATAAATGAGGCCTGTTTACACAGAGATGCTCATCGACGACCGTAGACTTTCGCAACACTAGAGGTATTGCAGATGCGTTGATTTGGTACCATCGATTACAGACCGTTTCACAAATCGACTGTAATTACGTATAATTAACAGTAAAGAAGACTAATATATGTTAGAAGTAAAAAATACGATAGTCATTGTAATTATCGCGCCTTGCGACCTTAGGGTCACTGCGAATCCATCATTCCGTCCATTATTAAACTCAATTAAATCTCATTAACATAACCTAAGAGAGGAATAGGGTTGACCATTCTCTATCCTTAGATGTGTCACCACCTTTGTCCCCTGTAACCTATTCCCATTGAGAAGGGACAACTTAGTGCAACAATGGGTACAGTTTGACCCACAAAGACGGGTACTGGGTGCAGTCCCTATTTGTGTATTTTAAGCAATAAACAGTACGTTTTATGCGATTGTGGAGATTTGAATATGAATAGTTGAAAGCGTATTGTCGGTTGCGTGAGCTCGTGGTGTGCAGGCGCAGTAAGGTTGATGCATAATCATTAGAAATTATCGTAGCGAGAGTAACACGCTCGCCATTATTGCATGGGAATCGCTCGCGGAATGCATTTGGCGGGAAAAGTGATGCACCATTGACAGATGGCGAACGAAACTTGTTTTTTTTTTTAATTTTTGACCCACTGAGAACAGAAGCGTAATGTTTATGACCAGTATCCTAAACAACTGGACCAATTTCTAAAAAGATAGAAAGCTACAATTCGATGCTTCTTTCTTGATTGCAGCGTAGTTTTCTTAATGTAAAAATTTTGTGTATAGTATTTAATCTGTACTTAGTTACAAGGTCATAGTACGTTTTTTCTTTGATTATAGTAACCTTTACAGAACGCTCGTATTATGCGTGAAGGCAAAGGCTTTTTATTATTTCAAAACAGGCCGGAGCGATACGTGTCGGCACGCTGGGAACATGAATAAACTTCGTCAATAATCCTTGGATATAACAGTTGACATGAGGTATTAACACAAAGTAAATTGGATATTAAGCCGTTTAGTTTAGTATATTACAAAGACTTTTGAATTTGTTTAAGATGCTCTACGAATTAAAAGTAAATAACAAACACCTACAAGTTCGACTTGCACACAAATATCAAACAATAATACACAATAATTTCATTCCTTTTCGGTGCGTACGCATCTTTTGCGTTTCGCTCTATCGTATAGCTGTGTCCCGCTCGCACGGTCACTGACCGCGCATCTCCGAGATTGCATCCAGTGGCCGGGCAGCTTCCCTCAGATAGCTAGTTTCTGCTCAATTAAAATGTAATTATTAACGAAAACATTAGGCTTTAGACCTTTAATAAGGTGCCTAAGTGTTAACACTTACGAAAGACGCTCTTTGAACTTTAGGTTTCATAATGTTTAGACCTACTTTTGTTAAATGTAACAATTA
The DNA here is from genome assembly GCA_029286645.1 of Papilio protenor. Lineage (NCBI taxonomy): Eukaryota > Metazoa > Arthropoda > Insecta > Lepidoptera > Papilionidae > Papilio > Papilio protenor. The sequence continues at coordinate 1,775,322 of JAGSMZ010000009.1, forward strand.
TTCTACTTTAACAATACAATCCAAAGTCAAATAATGTTAAGTCATTGTTTACATAAAAACCGCTTTGAATACAGCGGTAGATAAAAATGTATTAGTCCGAATATAAATACTGCAGCGTACGTAAAAAAACACAAGATTAGCTATGACCTACTTCACGTTGATAAGGAAAAAAATAAAACGCAGAACCATACGCCACGCACCAAATCTACTGACCGTTGCCTAAACACATTCGAATTCACGCTTTAAAAAAAAACAAGCGTCCCGTAGTAGTTTATTTACGGCGTAGTACAAAATCTCCAATAAGCCAGATTTTTTTTGGAGTCGATGGCCCGTTGTGAAAAAACCAAAACATTTTTTTTTCGTTCGCTCCGAAATCAGTTTACGAGCTCTCTCGAATAGTAAATGAGGGACAGAGATGGATGTATAATAACATAACATCGTTCCTTTCAGTTGCACGGGTAACTTGAAACCTTCATTGGATTATTAGGCTGTAGGGCTGTCACCATTTTAGTAAACATAACTTTTTGTCCAAAAAAAATTACGAATATTCGTAAATAACGGGACATAGTTATAGTTCACAATCACGAATTTATGAAAAAAAAATTGTGGCAACCCTATCTGATTGTATTCTAAGAAAATGGCCAAGTGTATCCCTTGTAACGCACCCAGTCTGTTCGTATTCAGAGAAGTGTAACATTGTGAGGGCATTATGTACGAGATAATTTGAGTCTCAATAAACGGTTATACTAATCGTAATACAAGCCGCGCACGTGAATTATTACCACAGATAACATAAGCCATTGTCTGTCTGTTGTATAATAGCAACACTAAAAACATTTTTTTATAATGTAATCAAACAAAGACTAATAAGAAAAAAAACCTTGGTAAATAGATCTCAGAGCAAAGGCATGTAAAAAAATATATGTCAGCCAGTTCTAAAAACTAGATGTGTCATTAAAAGTAAATTAAATCTATACTAAGTGCATGATAGAAAATTGTGTCTAAATTAGAATAAAAAAAATCTTCAGAATAAGTGACGTTTTCATAGAATCACACTTTCGACTGTTAATGGCTACTTTTCAAATAATAATATTTAAATATAGGTCAAAAACCCTCGGGGTTCAAAACTAAGAGAGAAACGTCATCAAATAAAGATTAAGCATAATCTTGAGAACAAAAAATTATCTTGTAAAAGGGGGTTAGTGGGCCACAAAAACTATGAAGGTCTCATTTAGTAATTGTAACTCATTGACTGAGATGAGATAGCCCTTGAACTCATTATCGTGAGGTCGTACATTGTTTTGTCCCAGTGTAACTTGGAATTGTAGTAGATGTTCATGGGATATTAAGATCGCTACCCTTTTATTTTTTTACTAGATACTACTCCATATTAACGATAAAAGATCGATTTTATAATCGAATCGAAGATTATTTTAATTGCTTTGTAATCTAGGGAATACAAAAATCACCTTATAAACGATGTTCAAACGCAAATAATCGTAATTAATATTACATGTCAAGGAAATCTCAGTCTACCAATGAGAGGGCAACAGGATTGTCTCAAATGTCTTGATATCAGAGATGTGCAGTAAAACCGCACGGGGATCCGTTTCGCATTACGCGGTAAGTACCACATGTTATTTGATCTTTATATAAATCAGATTGCGGTCGCGTATACATGTACGCAACGCCTTGTTAATTTGAAAACGTTGGATTATATTACATAGACTTTTCAATGCTTTTTCATAAGCTAACGACGGATTGTTGAGATGGATAGAATTATCAGAAAATACTCTAGGATAGATAGAGAGCGTCGGTGGCTCAGGGGTTTGAGCACCTGACTTGCAATCCACAGGTCTTGAGTTCGAACCCCGCCATGTACTAATGTGAATTTCGATTTTTCGAATTTCATATGTACATAATTTACCGGACGTTCTTACGGTGACGGAAAACATCGTGATGCAACCTGCACAAATCGGCGAAGAAATTCAAGAGATATGTGTGACGTCATGCAACCCGTAGTGGGCCAGCGTGGTTGACTTTGGCCTAGTCGCCCCTAACTTAGGGTAGGCACCGAGCCTCTCATTGGGGACGTATAGTGAGCTGGTGATGGTATTTGATATCGATTCATAAACATTTTCCGATCAAATGGCACATTAGATTATCTAACTGGGACCCCGCACTTGACCCAATAAGCAAAACAGTGCTCGCCGGCATTTCACATTACGCATGAAACAGTAACAAGGGCCTAGACAAAACGTTGACCGATAACACAATAAACAAATGTGAACTATACCAATCGAATGCAATGCCAACAAAACGTGAAACAGAACGCACTTCTCGACCGTTTAAGAGCTATTAGAATGGCGGGAAAGGGAGTTGTTAACTAAACTAACGGATTGAAATAACAGACGTAATATAACGTTTTCTTATAAGAATAGTTAACAGCTATAACCTTGCGACGTCTATCCTAACATTTATATAGTGTTTGGTTTGGACTACAGTATTATAATACTAATTTTTGTTTCATATCAACATACTAGTTTTCATCCGCGACTCCGTCCGTGTGGATTAAAAAAAACAAAAGTAAGTCGTCTATGTGTTCTTCCAGACTATCCTCTTCATCTATACCAAATTTCATCGAGATCCGTTCAGCGGTTTAGGCTGCAAGCTCTAACAAAAATCCATCCACTTTCGCATTTATAATATTAGTAATTACTAACATTACTTTAAAATCATATATTAATTTAATGTGACGTTTCTTATAAGAAAATTGTCATTCATGTTAGTAAACATTTGAAACTCGTTGCATCTTGTTTTAGAAGTAATAGAAAACCGGGTGATGCTATAAAATTAACCTACAAGCTACGTCGAGATCAAGTTTGAATGGAAAATTACGTTTTCTAACCACTTACGTACCAATGATGAACCATTTTAAATGAAGCAATCTCTTACCTGGAAGAAAAAAGACACGTTAAAACATTGTAATAACAAAAATAATAATAATAATAATGTAACATTAATAACAGAATAAATTGCATTTCCAACTAATATATCGTAATTTCAAATTCCCACGAACTTACACACGCTAAGGTTTAAAAACACGTAATTCAAAATCATTTGCTTCAATCAAGTCAATTACTTTTTTAAATTTTCCACTGGTATTCCGGGTATTCGAGATAATTGTACTAGGACCAAATGACCGCTTATTAAAATAATCGGTGTAAGGACTGTAGTGGTCTACTATCAAACGGTTATAACTGTAGGAAATGTGCAACGGTGCAATAGTTTTATACTAGCTTTCGCCCGCGACTCCGTCCGCGTGGACGAACAAAAACAAAAGTGAGTAGCCTATGTGTTCTTCCAGACTATCCTCTACATCTATACCAAATGTCATCGAAATCCGTTCAGCCGTTTAGACTACAAACACTAACAAACATCCATCCACTTTCGCATTTATAATATTAGTAATTACTAACATTACTTTAAAATCATATATTAATTTAATGTGACGATTCTTAAGATAAGAAAATTGTCATTGATGTTAGTAAACATTTGAAACTCGTTGCATCTTGTTTTAGAAGTAATAGAAAACCGGGTGATGCTATAAAATTAACCTACAAGCTACGTCGAGATCAAGTTTGAATGGAAAATTACGTTTTCTAACCACTTACGTACCAATGATGAACCATTTTAAATGAAGCAATCTCTTACCTGAAAGAAAAAAGACACGTTAAAACATTGTAATAACAATAATAATAATAATAATAATAATAATAATAATAATAATAATAATAATAATAATAATAATAATAATAATAATAATAATAATAATAATAATAATAATAATAATAATAATAATAATAATAATAATAATAATAATAATAATAATAATAATAATAATAATAATGGTCGTTTCGGTGCACGGGCTAATAGCGAAGAGCTTCGACCAACATCTCAAGAAGCTCTCGCTAGACGGTTGGATTAAGGGCCCGATACAAAAGGCGGTTATTTTGGAAACGGCACGTATTGTGAGGAGGTTCCTGTCTCTGCAGCCCTGACCACTGGTTGCTTGAGTCATCGGATTCCGCAGCCGGTGGAGTTCTATTTTTTTATATAATATGTTTTATTTATTTTTTTTATCTTTATTGACCGTGATAAAATGAAATCAACTTCTTACTAAGATATTACGAGAAGACTATAATAAATTTTGTATTATCTGTTAATAATAAAAATAAGAATGTAATTAATACGTAAGTACATTAGAATTTTTTTTTCGTAGAAAGTTATATTTTGCGTGACTCAACTTTATAATTAAAACTTTTTGCAATTAACATTGTTTAACTAAAATTGTATTTTTAATATAAATAGTGAATAATCTCAATTTAAACGCAATAAATAATTTAATTGGTTAACAAACACATTATCTTGTGTACATATTGCAATAGAGTTGAACATTACAAATCAAATGATAATGACTAATCTGTCGCAATTGTAAAACACATTGAGAATGGCTGGTAATAAAATAACAATAATAATAATAATAATAATAATAATAATAATAATAATAATAATAATAATAATAATAATAATAATAATAATAATAATAATAATAATAATAATAATAATAATAATAATAATAATAATAATAATAATAATAATAATAATAATAATAATGTAACATTAATAACAGAATAAAATGCATTTCCAACTAATATATCGTAATTTCAAATTCCCACGAACTTACACACGCTAAGGTCTAAAAACACGTAATTCAAAATCATTTGCTTCAATCAAGTCAATTACTTTTTTAAATTTTCCACTGGTATTCCGGGTATTCGAGATAATTGTACTAGGACCAAATGACCGCTTATTAAAATAATCGGTGTAAGGACTGTAGTGGTCTACTATCAAACGGTTATAACTGTAGGAAATGTGCAACGGTGCAATAGTTTTATACTAGCTTTCGCCCGCGACTCCGTCCGCGTGGACGAACAAAAACAAAAGTGAGTAGCCTATGTGTTCTTCCAGACTATCCTCTACATCTATACCAAATTTCATCGAGATCCGTTCAGCGGTTTAGGCTGCAAGCTCTAACAAAGATCCATCCATCTAAACTTTCGCATTTATAATATTAGTATTAAAATCATAGATTAATTTAATGTGACGATTCTTATAAATAAGAAAATTGTCATTGATGTTAGTAAACATTTGAAACTCGTTGCATCTTGTTTTATAAGTAATAGAAAACCGGGTGATGCTATAAAATTAACCTACAAGCTACGTCGAGATCAAGTTTGAATGGAAAATTACGTTTTCTAACCACTTACGTACCAATGATGAACCATTTTTAATGAAGCAATCTCTTACCTGAAAGAAAAAAGACACGTTAAAACATTGTAATAACAATAATAATAATAATAATAATAATAATAATAATAATAATAATAATAATGTAACATTAATAACAGAATAAAATGCATTTCCAACTAATATATCGTAATTTCAAATTCCCACGAACTTACACACGCTAAGGTCTAAAAACACGTAATTCAAAATCATTTGCTTCAATCAAGTCAATTACTTTTTTAGATTTTCCACTGGTATTCCGGGTATTCGAGATAATTGTACTAGGACCAAATGACCGCTTATTAAAATAATCGGTGTAAGGACTGTAGTGGTCTAATATCAAACGGTTATAACTGTAGGAAATGTGCAACGGAAAATAACTGTTTATAGTTTTATACTTGCTTTCGCCCGCGACTCCGTCCGCGTGGACGAACAAAAACAAAAGTGAGTAGCCTATGTGTTCTTCCAGACTATCCTCTACATCTATACCAAATTTCATCGAGATCCGTTCAGCGGTTTAGGCTGCAAGCTCTAACAAAAATCCATCCACTTTCGCATTTATAATATTAGTAATTACTAACATTACTTTAAAATCATATATTAATTTAATGTGACGATTCTTAAGATAAGAAAATTGTCATTGATGTTAGTAAACATTTGAAACTCGTTGCATCTTGTTTTATAAGTAATAGAAAACCGGGTGATGCTATAAAATTAACCTACAAGCTACGTCGAGATCAAGTTTGAATGGAAAATTACGTTTTCTAACCACTTACGTACCAATGATGAACCATTTTAAATGAAGCAATCTCTTACCTGAAAGAAAAAAGACACGTTAAAACATTGTAATAACAATAATAATAATAATAATAATAATAATAATAATAATAATAATAATAATAATAATAATAATAATAATAATAATAATAATAATAATAATAATAATAATAATAATAATAATAATAATAATAATAATAATAATAATAATAATAATAATAATAATAATAATAATAATAATAATAATAATAATAATAATAAAATAAAAAGTAGACATTTTTAACTGGCCAGTTTTAAAAACGAGTTTTTGAATTTAGAACGTCATTTCTAAGATCCATTGTCAATGTAAAAATAACCAAAAATTGTACCGATTACGGCAATTTTGTGCACAAGCCCGCGAAAGTTGAATAACCCCTTTGCCCAAACGTTTAGCGTAGGCGTCTATCTCTCTCATTCGTTAGTAGTTTGAGTGCGACGAACTTTATTTGTTTGTAAACTCTGTATTGTGATTTTGGCATCGCGCGGTTAATGTACGATTCTGGACGCGGACTACGGAAATACATAAATATTTACATACAAATAAAAACAAACGTCATGATATATTGAAGTACGGTTTACAATTATCAAAGACATGTTTAGTCGATGTCAATCCAGAACTTTCTCTGGAGATATCTATTGTAAAAATTATTTCTGGTCGTACATAAATGTTAATTTAATATTTACCAAACCACAAAAGATAACGTATTTATTAAAGATGAAGAATAACTATAATTTAAAGGGTATTGTACTCCTTTTTGATTAAGTAATGTTTTTTTACGTATTAACTTTGTATGAAAGATCCAACCAAATAAAGATACGCGTATTAAATATTAAAATAAAAACTCATATTATAAAATACAAAATAAACATTTAACTAAGTAGAGTTCAGTCACCTGATATTGTCTTAAAGATCTAGTCGACTGCATTACTTGAACTAAGTTAACATTTACTGTTACGTAAAAACGTAATACAAAAACAACCAGCGGGAAAACATACAATTTAAAACAAAAAATACATTTATTATCCAATTCATCTTATCCAAATTACTACAAAACTATTTGGCTCTTTTTCAAAAATTGAAGTTTTATCAGATGAAAAAAAAAATAAAGTCATTGACATTTAACAATGTTAAAAATACCCTGGTTTTCTTTTTAAATAATTTAACATCGACAATGAAGGAAAAAGGATCGAGATGTTTATGTTGTCAAAACGCATACGTTGTTATTCAAGTGTCGGGCCTCTTGAAAGGCGTCATATACCGTTAATAAGGCTACGTGCACACTAGATTTTTAAGAACACTGTGATATCCAGTACTATATTATCAAGAATCTGTAGATGTCATTTAAAAAAAACAGCACTGTGATTGTGTTTTGTTTCTTGAATACTGCTTTCGTTTCGATGATTTTACGTTTTATAGCCAGTGAAAGTAAATCAAGTTTTTTTAAAGAATTTATTTACGATAAGTGGGGCTATAAGTATACCATAATGTTAAATTATTGCAATATATTTTAAATATAAGAAGGAAAACGTACTTTGTAGAGTTTATTCCTTATCAGAAGAGTATAAGATTCTTGTTGTGTATGAACACGTGTGCGTAATCGGTTAACAAAATGCTTTTGTACATGCAAATGCTATCCCATAGCAACACTAGGGTTGTCAACTCGATGCAACTTTGCTATTAAATGTTATAATGCATTAAAAGACTTTTTGCTTAAACGATTGTCTATACTTCTATACTAATATTATAAGGATATAAAGAGAAAAGTTTTGTATTTTGTATTGTTGATATAATTCAAAAACTAGTAGGCCGATTTCAAAAATTCTTTCACCATTAAAAAGCTACATTATCAGTGACGAACATATGCTATTTTTTCTAGTATTTTTTAATTCCACGTAGACCAAGTCGAGAGCTTCAGCTAGTAATTAATATTCCTATATGTATGCCATGTGTTGCATTTTTTATTAGCATTGGATTCAGAGAAGTAACTATTGTTCTTTATAAATCCTTCTATTGGTTATCTAAAGTAAAATTAGAAGATTGATGTTCCATTTCTGAACTCATTTTTAGTATTATTATGACGCAAGTTGTTTGTTTTTCTTTAATTTGTCGTAGGCCAGTATCAATGGTAGCCCTGTGTTTGCCTAGTGCGTGTTATGGTAGTGGCACGTTCAATAACATCAGCTTGTCAGTTCGACGACCCCGATGCGCAGGCGCCGTCAGACGAGACCCGCACTGCGCGATTTTTTTACAATCGTCACTCGTAATTAACTATGTAAATAAACAATTGAACAATTGATGACGTAGTAACAAAGAAATAAAATTCACAAACGATTTGGCTTACACATAGATTTTTATTTAGACCATTTAAGTTAATAAGTCAAATTGACATGCAAGTCATGTCTACATTGACTTAGGTCAGAAAAGTGAAACTGACTACGACACACCCTTCATAAGATTAAAATAAGTTTACTTATTGCGTTATCTATTGATAAATTGCTATCATTAAGGGTGACAAATGTCTAATCAGATTTTGCGTTAGCAAAAAAGTAGGTAAACAACAAAAAAGGTTAAAAGTAGGCAATTTTTTACCGTTAGAAGGAAGGCCATACCTTACTAGGGCCTCGGCCTACAATATAACGGCTTCGCTAGTTAGACATACGTTTCAAGTTCTCTTGTTTTTTAAACTAGTTGATATCCGACGAATATAGTCACAAGTACAGTTACACTTTTCGTTTGTTTGTATCTAGGGTTGTTTTTTAGACGTCCATAGGTCACTGTTCTGTAATAATTGTGAAACCTTGCGTGCATCCTGTTAACTCACGCATGAGCTCATTTAAAATGATTCATAAAGTAATTCAGTCTATACTGTATTGGAGATACAGCACCAAGTACAATGCGAAGTAAACCGTTTATATTTTAATACAAAAAAATCTATGACTTCAAGACTAATAAAAGTTGTAAGATTACTTCATAGCTTATTTAAACCAATATCGCAATGATAGTAAGACCATTTATCTAATCTTAAATAACTATTGGTTTGTGTTGTGTAAGATTTAATGCTTGGTTTAAATTATGCCAGTTAATCTCAGCGCTGGGATCCAACTGGCGTAATGTAAACACTGGCACTAGTGAGCCCATACCGTCCATCCTATGCGTTACTATCCAACTGTACTGGCCGAATGTAAACCGGGTATTAAGAAAAAAAAATGTTTGTCTCTTTTAAAACAGAGTGAAAGGGATGACAATGTTTTCATTCTATTGTTTCGATTCAGTTAGATAAATAAAGTAACGGTGCAAAAACTTTCGGGTATCAACCTAATTGTTCACTGAAGCGTTAATTGCGAATTATAATTGCCGTCTTGAGAAACGAACTGAAATTTTATTGTCAGTGTATTCTTGGTTTTTTTAATATAAAGTCTCACGATCATTTTAAATTAAGGGGTTAACTCATAGATATCGTTAACTTCCTCTGGCATAAAACAAAGAAACACAATTTATTGTTGCCGAGGATATTTGGCGAGAATGAACATAACAATGAGTACCTCCTTCTTTTGGGAAGTCGGTAAAAAAATGCAGACAGACAGACGGATTTAGAACTTGTTGATGTTAATAAAAATCAGTTCACAACCCCTTGTCAAATATCACTTTAATTTCCATAATCAATATTCATATTTCACAGTACGTTCACACACAATTAGCTTCATTATACATTTATTATTTGTATGGATTTAATTTTAAATTCATATCGTAACTCTATCTTTAATTGTCATCTTGAATTCAGTGAAATATGAATTTACTTTCTCAACAACGGACTGTTGTTATTGTTGTGGCCTCAAGAACCATAGATTATGGAAGCAACAGACATGACATTTATTCAAGTGAAGAATTTAACCGTGATTATATTGAAATGTCGAGCTGACTGCTATAGAGGAGTCTAGAAATGTAAGCCATATAAAGGGCGTCCTCGTTCAACATGTACCGATTACCTCAAAGGGAAATGATGCCAATAATCGAAAAATCTTAGTATTATAAGTCGAAAATAAATAAAGTTTAGAAGACGTACCAACATTTATTACTAGGTTTTTCCTTACAAATCTGATGTGTCTTGTTTCCATTATATTTGTAAACATTTTTATCACTACAAGATTTAGATTATAGAGTTCGTTTTCTATAAGATATATTTTCTAGGTAACGTTCTAATGCATTTGTTTACGTCGAGTCCGGTTGGATTTTGTGTTTCAAAAGTATAATGCATAGATGATGATAGTAATAAATCATGTGAATGTCAGAGTGCATGGGTCAAAGGGGCACGGACTCTGGTACATTATGGTACGAAGTATTTTGTGTTTGTTTTTTGTTATATTATTTTACAAATACTATTATATTAAATATTACAATGCAATAAAATGGTTTACACCCACATACTGTTTGATTGATTGAAATTTTAATAATTTTACGTACGTGTTTCTCGTAATTAGATGGTCGTATGCAACAATAATAAACCAGATTGAATAAACAATACGTACAAATACAAATAAAACGTGTGAAACTATAAATGACCATCACATCTATTTATTCAGTTACTCGACTCAATTATTAAGAGAAATTAACATTTCAATTTGGTATTAACATAAATATCTATTCATCAAACGCGATCCGTCAAATCGGGGTCGTTTTCAAGATGGACGACATCTCAGATGACATTTGTGACAGATGAATTGTCGCAAAGAATAGAGACATTGGATAGACTGGACAGATTAACCCTATGGAGTTTTTCACACGTGTTTGCCGTTTGTAATAACAAAAGTGTATTTCTATATTTAAATTGAATTTAGATACTCGAGTTTTAAGAAAACTGGAAATGATTTTAAATGTTTCACGAGATTTCTAACGTAGTAAAGAAAAATAATGAAAGATGTTCACACGTTCATAATTTTAAAATGGTATTAGCTGTGTTTGGTAATTCCGCTAAGGTGAAAGGTGTTGTAAATACTTAAAACCTCTTAAAAGACATTTTTCGTCGTCCTACGCAGGTACGAGTATTGGAGGGATCACGTACAGCGCAGTACAAACAGTAAACGACAAACATTTTGAAACTCGTCTCTCTTGAGTGCTTGTTTACTTGTTTAACTATAAATTATATAAGTTAGCAGCTTGACAAGTAAACTGGCCTTTGAGTGTATAAGCTTAGTGTTTGTGTAAGGATTTGTTTAGGATTAAACCACAGAAGATAGTGATTTCGATGGCTCCTACGTAAACTGTTATATGTTCAAACTATTGTTACTTTTAAATTCACATAGAAGTTAGTATTCTTCTAAATAATAAAAAAAATACAAGCTGTAAATGTTAAAATTGTAGCTTACGATAGTGTACGTAGGAGCCATCTATATTATATTTTAAAAAATGTCAACCCATGCGGTGTAAAAGCGGGCCTTATTGACCCCTTCCGAATGCGTTTTTCTGTCAACATTGGAATGTAAATGATATAATTTATTGTATAACAATTGAAAAGAGTTAAAATGCAACAATGTAACGAAACGCCTAATCCAACCACGTCTCGAGTGGCGATTGTTATTTCAATAGTATATTTCATTCCAAATAATGTAGATTTTTAAATACGGACGCTACTAAGGGCTAATTCATCACGCATCTTCACGCCTTTCCAAAAAGTAACAGACAGCATTTACATAATTATGGGATAGCTTCATCCCTCAGAATTATTTGTTAGTTTTCCTTATATCGTATCTTTTATGGGAGTGTAAACCATATGGTCGTGCGAGTTTATATTTACTTAATTGGTACCGGAAAGTGTTAATTGCACAAGATCTTATAAAGCATCTTTACTACGATATTAGTTAAAAAACTATGTTAAAATAGAAAGTGTGTGAATGTATTTAATTTACTTTCTACTGCTAACATTAGAGATATTGAGTTATTTGTTCATTTGTTTTGTTCTACGTTTACATACGGCAGCAAAGGGTTTATATTTCCTTAGCAATCATTGTAAGCGTTTTCGAATGAATAATGAGTTACATAATGCCTTATTCAAGAGAGTAAAGTATATATTACTTAAGCAGATGAACAGCTCCATAGGTTTTAGTTGTAATATAAAGAATTTACAGGCTTAACATGCCAGTTGTTATTGCCTTTGCGCAACGCCTTGGTCCTTTTGTGAATTTTTTTGCATACAACAAAGTGGCATTGAACTGTGACATAAAAAATAAGAAACATGAGGTAAAACAGTATAAACCATCAGGATACAGGCCTGGCCTAGTGTGAGGGTGTTGGTTTTTCGGAAAGTGATTAAAGAAGTAAGAGATAATGATAAGATAGTGTAGATTGTTAGATTTTTTTTAATTAATTTAATTTTTGTTTTCATTTTTTTTTTAATAGATTTGTCTCTTTTTAACCTATAATAGGCGTTAATGATACAAGTTAGATAGTGTCAACGAAACATTTCAATTTCGTATAGTTCATTCACCCTTACTATCTATGAAACCTAAATGCATAATAAATAGAATTGTACGAATTTTAATTGCAAATTAATTATACTATGGTGGTACGAAATTAATTACGTTTATGTCACCTTTTTATTGTCACATTACAAGTTAAAAAGAAGTTTTTACGTAATCCAGTAATAAAAACTTTACTTGGATAAATTTACATATACTATACTCAACAAATATAAGAATACTAGCTTTCGCCCGTGACTCCGTCCGCGCGGAATTAAAAAAAAACAAATGTAAGTAGCCTGTGTTCTCCCAGACTATCCTCTACATCTATACCAATTTTCATCACAATCCGTTCTGCCGTTTAGGCTACAAACTCTAACAAACATCCATCCATCCATCGTAACTTTCGCATTTATAATATTTATATGATTATGATGTAGAATTAAATTTTTATACGTACTTGAGTGTAGTACTTAAGTAATTTGGAATGGAGTGTATGTTATGACCCTCAAGGGCTGTTGAGCAGTCCTTGTGACGTCACAGGGTGTGGGTTCCCACGACTGCCACTTCCGTACTGCGTAAGACTTTTTCTGTGTTGTTTATTTAATAGTTTTTTATAAAATTATTATTTTCATTGAACTGTAACTTCTAAAACTGATGACTTTAAACTATCTTTTTTATTCTATTTGAACTTTTGCAAAACAAGATGCTGGCTGTTTTTTTCTGCTTTTAAAACAAAAGACTCCGAGACCGTTATTTACAAAGTACCACAGCTGTTTATCTTGTGCAGTATGCGGAACATTACGGTTTGCACAATTTGAGACTACGAGGAAACAATTCGGCTTGTCATATTTTTAACCGACTTCAAAAAGGAGGAGGTTCTGAATTCGTCTATATATATATATATTTTTTATGTGTGTTACGGCATAACTCCGCCCCTGGTAGACCGATTTTGAAAATTCTTTTTTTATTCGAGAGGTAGTGCTTGCAGGTGGGTCCCAGTTTTTTGTTTGATTTTTGGAGTCAAAGACTACGGCGTAGTTAAATAGTTTAGCTCAAAATTGCGTGACGAAATTTGGTGTCTTTATTGCTTTCTATGCTTACGTAGCCTAATTGTTAAAGAATTTTACCACATGTTATAATAGAGGTTTTTTTAAAAATATTTTTTGTATAGAAAACATCGCTCTTATAGTTAACTGCTATACGTAAAAGTATGGTCATTAAGAGCGGGCACACACCTTTGACTAAACTATCGCACAACTGTTGTGCGATTGTCGATTGTTTCGCAGCTATTCAACTGTTTAGTTGCACAACTAAATCGAGCAGTGTGCGCACCTCCATATAAGCTCATAGGAATCAAAACGAGACTAAACAGTTGTGCGATAATTTAGTTTCATGTGTGCGCACGCTCTTAAGGTGTTAAAAACTGTCAATAAATGTTTCTAGCAGTTCTTAAATTACATATCCATTGATTTATTTCACACTGGCAAAGTATATTTTGACAGAATGTGTTTGCCCTCTTTGTCCGACTGTCGGGACGGAAAAAATCCGACATTTTGCTTGATTGAAATTGACGCGTTGCATTAAAACAATAACGCCACCGAGTTTAAATTGAACATAATGAAATATGATTGATGTCGGAATCGTGTTGTGTTCAAGCTTGTCACTGAAGTGTAGGGGTAACCGACCACCCCGGTGCAACGGATATCTCCGTTTTACCAGGTAATATAATCCGAAATCATTAATTCATCCATACATTTTGACATAGAAAAAGGATCAAAATATGGTAAAAAAAATTGACGATAAACGCGCGTACACCTTTGACTAAACTATCGCACAACTGTTTAGTCGCGCTTTAATTCATGAGCTTATATGATGCGCACACTATTAGATTTTTAGTTGTGCAACTAAACATTGCGAAACAATCGAATATCGCACAACAGTTGTTCGATAGTTTAGTCAAAGCTGTGCGCTCGCTTTAAATGTATTCTATTCAACATGTCAATTAGACCGTCATAAAAAAAAATAGAGAATGACCGTTAATCAAATTGATTGATTCAAAGTACAATCTTTAACACATGTGTTTCGCAAATGTTTTTTGCACTCGTCTGTACTTCGTATTATCCTGCGCACAAGTGTACGTGACTGTACTAATTAAATATCCTCGGCAGGAGCATAGGTCATATTCACACGAGGTTCAAACACCGGTGATTATTTATTGATCCGGTGCAAATATATGCGATTCGAGAAAAAAAAAACTCCCCTCGCATTGTTTAAACTGAGGTATGCTTGGGGGAGTTTATTTGTGCGAAGCTTTGTTATCGATAAAAATACGACTATAAAACTATAGCTTGCAACTGCTATCAAACGTTTTCTTATCAAAAACTTTCGAAGAGCATTACAAAGGTTAGTTATTTATTCGACTATCGATAAAATAAAAATCGATAAGTGGTAATATCGATGTCTGGTACAACTCTAATCGGGATATTGGGCTCATATTCATAAACAGATGCGTAGGCAATTATTTAGACTGCATCTGTCAATGTGATCGGCTGTAGTTACCGGTCGATGGGTGCAATTGAGATAATCCTGAACGGCTACTGTTCAAGGAAACTGTATTCATATCGTTTGATTATGTCATTTATTGCTGTGATATAAAGTTGGTAATCGATTGCGTATGATACGCATCGAAAAAAAAAAACGATTTATATTCGAATTATGTTTATAATCTGAAAGAGAAATCGAGACGCGCGAGATCTTGGTATCTGCTTTCTACAAAACTTTGATACTAATAAAGTAACTTCTAGCTATTGCTCACGACTTCGTCTAGGTGATATTAAAAATAATAAAAATATAGTCTATTTTACTCACTGATAACGTAGCTTTTAATGGTGAATAATTTTTGAAATCTGTCCATTAGTTTTTGAGTTATTCTAATACATACATATCTTTTCTCTTTATATTAGTATAGATAGGTTTGTTTGTTTAATACAGCTGAATTAAGGATAAAATAGAACTAACATTTACGCGTATAGATAACGATGTAATTTAACGGTTGACCAGTCGAAGGGCAATTATGTAATAAAAGGATCATTGTTTAAATGTAACTAAGCGATCCAGTACCGGGTCTCACGTGTTTATCTCATAGTCATGGGAAAGCTATTAACAAGGGAGGTATCGATATCAATTATTTAGCCCGGAGCTTGGGGCGCCACTGCTTGTTAATGGTAAATTATAGATTGACAAAACGTTGTTTAATATAATTGTTATTAACTACTGTTACCGTGTTTATGAATTACACGCAACCATATGTACATACTCTAAAAAAAAACGGTGATACAAAACTATAGGTTTTCCGACATTTTTGTATCCAATATTCTTGTATACTAGCTGTACTTATATTTGCAATATCGTCATAGATCCCATATTGAAAGCAAAAGTCGAAAATTCCACTTTCGCTGGAACTTAAGGGGGAATGGAATTCGAGATTTTACGCTCTACGTCTCCCGGCTTTCCCGTAGACAAACCTTCGAGATCCTTCGCCCGTGACAGAACTTGATTTATCAGTTGTAATAAATGCAATTTCACTACGCACTTACGAGGGGAGGAAAAATGTAAAAACAAACGATAGGACCAGGGTTTAAAGATTATATCAACGCTCTTAACAAAATTTATTAATTGTGTATGAAAGCTATATTCATTTTAAGATTATATACATAACTAGCTTTTTCCCTCGACTACGTCCGCGTGGAATTAAAAAAAAAACAAAATTGAGTAGCCTAGGTGTTCTTCCAGACTATCCTCTATGTCTATGCCAAATTTCATCAAGATCCGTTTAGCCGTTAAGGATACAAACTCTAACAAACATCCATCCATCTATCTAAACTTTCGCATTTATAATATCAGGAAGATTGCAATTTTTGTTTGAAAAACTTTGCTCTATTTTTTAATGTACTAGAAATGTGGCTTCTATCTTATAGCATCTTCACAGAATACGATTGTTAAATATTGAAAAACCAACCACGACAACTTAATCTGTATGGATCCAATTATCTCCAAATAGGTATGAGGAAGTGTTGAAATGCGGCTGACGTGCACAGCTCTACTCGGAACTAAAGGTGAAGCTGGTCATTCATAGCATTGGTATAGAAAAGCTTGTGAAACCATACTTTTTATCCGCGAACGTTCGCAGCCGTTGGGCGCATTGAACCATATCTTACATTACTCGCTTCCTTAGGGTTGATTCACACGTGAGCGCGGGTGGTTTCCGTGAGAACTGTAACGTACTTTGACGCATTAGTCCCGTACCGGTGGTCACCGATTGCAAAACAAGTGCAAGTGTACTCCGCAATTAATAAGTGTTGGAAGTGTCTCGAAGCAGGACAACGTGTAATTTGTGCCCATTTACTTTATGTGTCACTACTCTGTGACCCAGATGTAATCTTTAGGTAGATTTGACATACACGGACTTGCAAATTAACTGGTGTGCTCAATTTCTTTAATATTACTGAATTGGCTACGTCGTATCGTCTAAAAAAACACACACTGCGTACTTATCTTTACAGACCAAATAATAAATAACTTAATTCTACGAAGGAATTATTTTTAAATATAAAAAATCCAGAAGAAAAATATTTTGATGTAATTTTCAAGCTATCCAACAGAGCAAACAAATAAATAATAGATTAGAATTTTATAATAATAATACCGTAGCTATACCATCCCTCGCAAATGCAACACGGTAACGAACGTAGGGTAGGCTATAAATATTGTAGAGCGGAGCGCGGGGCAGCAGATGCAGGGGAGACCGTTACCGGCCCCCGGTCTCTCCAAATTTGAAAATTCACAACACGTGCGTTGACAGCATATTTATCACCCACATATTCCAATTTTTACTCCAAATTTCGTTTGTCCCAATAATTTTGTACTAAAGTATACTCTAGAGAAAGTGGATACTACTGTTATTTTCATGATAGTATAGAATTTACTACAATGCTAACATTTACATACTAGAAGTTTATAAAAAAAATGTTATAATATTCTTTTATTACCTATATTTTTATTGCCATATAAAAGTTACTTTAGAGGTATAATTTATTGCTTTTAGAACAGTATTGTTCTGCTACAGTGATCTTTGCATTTCAATGGCGGAAAAAAAGATAGAGGGAGAAATGACAGTTAAAAAATCGATATGACCGTTGGTGTCATGCGAGGGTGCCAACAAAGGGCACGAGCCACTGCTGCGCCCGCGCATTACGAATCACAATGCGGATTTATTAGGGACGCATGCACTTCTATTCGGATACAACAATTAATAATTTCGCGTTCGGATACACGCACTAGATTTTTTTTATTCACTTTCGTATTACCATGAATTTCAAATAGATCTTATCCCTAAGCGTGTGGAATAGTGGAACATTTTTAACGTTGTTAAAATAACGGTCAACAGAATTATCAAATTGTAATCTGATCATAACAAAATTGGTGGACGAAATTTCAAATGCAACAATTGTACAATAAAATATTAGAAACCCCGCGGATGTCCACTCACATTCCCATACGCAAATCAAATCGTAAAGTTCGACGAACCCGTAAAAGGTATAATTATGTTCCGTAACAAGCAAAGGGATGTAAGAAATTGGGCGACACGATTTCTTAGACCCCCTACATAGTTTCTACGGCTGGTCAGTTCCAAACAATGAAACTGTGACCCCAAAGTACGATTAGAGTGCTCTTAGAAATTCATAGTAAAAACACACATCTGCCGAAAACGCTCTATTTCACGGTTAAGCGACAACGAAATTTAAAATTATGTCGTCTATTCTGCTAATTGTCTTTATGATTTGCCGCAATTAAGATAAAAATGAGGTCGCCATTTTGCAAAATGGCGCCAAATGAGACGAGTAATGTGCCGGTGTGTACCGCGCGTGGGTGCGACAAAGACGTGAGATATTTACTAGGCAACGTACGTTGAGTCTAGGAAATATCAATTAGAGTGTTACTATAAAACACAAAAGCTCAATGGTTGCGTGGATTCAAAGATTCCCAACAACGCAAAAGTCGTCGAAAATAAGATACAGTAAAGATAACATTATAGGTTAGTCTGAATTTAATTAGAGAGTATATTTTCTTCGTAAAAAGCATTGCCTACATATTTTTTGTATATAATAAAGTTGCGGAAGTTTTACTACTACATTAACGGGTAAAAGTTAGATTTAAGACTAAAACTACACCTATCTTTGCAGTACTTTTATCTATCTGTACACAGCATTAATATGATAGTCTTATGCAACGTATAGACCATTCAGAGCGTAACAAATGAGATCGGCAACATCATTGGCAATTACATTTAAATTGCACAATCGATTATATAAAACAATCTTCTTCTATACCTGAATTAACAATATAGATTTAGAGTATAGTTTTCAAATAAAATATGTCGATGAATTTAATAAACTGTCTGTTGCACTCTAGCCGTCAAATGGTATCTAAAGCCGTCCCTAAGGGTCAGTAAACAACTATAAAATACATTTTTCAGAGTAAATAGGTTCTATTATATAATTAATAAAATTTGTTTATAGATAAATTTGAATTCGTCCAAATATTTGTTATGGCAGTATTTTGTATGTACAAGTGATACTTTGACCTACATAATCCGTTTGTTTATAATATTACTTCGCTCCCACACTTGGCCTATTTTAGTCCGCATGTGTGGACCACGCGAATCAAACTAACGAGAACATAGTAAACACTATAATAAATTGCTAATAATAACTTAATGGTGAACACACTTATAAAAAAACAAGCGGGAATCAAATCCAATACCGTTAAAATCCGACACCCAGCATCTTAACCCTTTTTTTACTGATTAAATTCGCTAAACAACTTAATGAGTAGTACGACAACTTTTTTGTAAGTAAAATAAGGCATTACCGGATGTCAAATTAAAAACCAACTAAGGAAGGATTAAGATTTAATTTTTAATTATTATGTTGTAATAAGGTCTTCCTACTTCGATCCTTTATGAATAACACGCAAAATGGACAAAAAACTTCGCGGGCCGACCGCATAATTTGACAGCATTTCGTTTTAAAAGGGTTGTTACACAAAAGATTATAAAACAAAAAATTCCCTACAAAATTGACGTGATTTTGTATAGTAATTAACAGAAAAAACAATATAAAACGATATTTGTTTGCTAGTCATTAGCGGTACCGCAGATTTAATGCAAAATAAATGGATAAGTAACGAGCTCGTTTTCTACCAATCAATGTACTCTAATAAATTAAAACTTTCTAGTTTAATCAAAGTTAAATACGTATTCAATCATTTTTATTGAACAATTTCAAATTATGGCCACGCCATCTTGATTTATTTGATGTATATTAGGTATTTTTCGGTACAGTTGGTTGTTCAATATGTAAAAATATAAATTACTGAGTCTGTTTGCATTAGTAGAATCAACAAAACAATTGCATTGTCCGATAAAAGTGGCGTCGAACGCAACGCGAAATGACCTTGAGTTTGTTCCATTCTGTTACCACGTGCTATTGCACTAACTCTAATAATTTCGCAAGCAATCTTCTTGCTTCGCACAAAGGGCATAAAGACTAGAATCGTTTTCTTTCGCATATAAGGATAAATCAAAAATGTCAATTAGTCAACCTCAGAGCGAGATAGAAATAACGTGACGTTTTACGGAATGTTTATTTTTGTAATTACGCTTGTGTTATGTTATAGCTACGAAGTGAATAAAAACATGTATGAATTTTAATGTTGACCACTGACCTGTTATCCTTTTTTGTGTTTTCGTGTTCTCTGGGCTCGCCACTTGAGTCTCCTGTGAGGGTGCACTTGGCTTGGGAGCGGCGACCGTGATCGGTGCTCTTCTAAGTGCCACTGGTATACTCGATATAGGGACCAGTTGCCATGCGAATCTTTGCGGCCCCGGTAAAGGTTTCTCATTTGCGAAATCGAAGCCCCATCTTTGACTGTCTAATTCCAGCTGCCGTGCCAACTCACGTTCAACAAATCTTCTATTCTCTTCTCTATCGGTGCATCCGAATAAGTTTCTCCGCACGGTGTCAATGTTAGTGACGCCGCGCACTCTCAGGGACCTCGTGTCCAGCATGCTGGTGGCCTGGATGCCGGGGGCACGTACACTCAACGTAGACATCTTCGAAACGGAGTCCAACTGCACAGCCGAACACAGGGCGAACGCACTTCCCGATCGCATCCGCGACGCTCTTCGCCTAGCAGAAATCAAAAATTTATTTGTATTAAGTTAACAAACGCGATTAATTTAACACCGTTGTAACTTAAAGGTTCATCACGCACTTAATAGTTTAAGTTAATCTAAAAGGAGTAAACAAGACGTACAAAACGCGACGCTACGGACGATTGGTAAAATACGTCCGCACGCACGGAACCAAAGTCTCGACTGCGCAATCGAGGCGAGGCACGCGTCGCTGTCCGCGGCAGCGGCGTGGAGCGCCGAGCCGACCGACGCGTTCCTTAGTTTCCCTTTTTGCCACAGCGTGGCGCTGATACTCATAGTATGGTTTTAGTAGATATATGTATTAAATCACCGCATGAAATTATTTATATTAGTCAATTTATAACATTGAAATTGACTTCTAATAAGAAATAGTATTTTTACCCAATAAATTAAAACATATTTCGATTTTGTATTATATTTTCTAATTCCTATCTATTACCTCAGATATATTTTTTTCTATTCGAAATACAAATCACCAGGAGCTTGTTTAAAATTGCACTAATAACATATTATTGTATATAGTTAGATACAATACAAAAAATGATTTGAAATTGAAAAAACAAAATGCTAAAACCTCTCTTCTGTAAATCAGCGATATAAAAATTACTTAAGTCTATTATCGTTACATAAATATTCCCTAAAACTCGGGCGATACGATTGTGTATAGAATGGCAACACTGCCGTCGGACTTGTTTACGAAGAACGAAGACGTGTCTAGTTACGTGTGCAGCATACTTTAAATCTACTTATCGGAAATATTACCGTCTCTTTTGCTCTTTCCCCGAACGCCCGGTGTGAAAAGAGGACAGAAGATGTATTAATAGTACTTGACATCGCCGCCATTTTGCCGATGCAAGACTGACTAGATTTGTATGGTACGATATATACCGATTATTTTAACTTTACTGTAATCGTTCTACGGCGTTATTTTAAAATATAGATAAATATTCATTTATTAAAATAATAAATTATCATCATAATGTGGCCCGCGTATTCTGGATTTGTTGCTCACCGTCACAGCAGAAACAAATCGTGAAATATTTCCGATAAATTAAGTCTTCCACTCGTGTAAATAAGAAAATAATATTGGATGAACACTTTTTATGCTAAATATTACAAAATGTTACTCACCTTTAGATATATTCTACAATATTTCACGGAAAAATCGTCAATTAACCGTCGGGGTTCACTGCACTGTTGTACTAATTTTTGAGATATGACAATGACGCGATGGCGAGAACGCGGGATCGACGCTCATTGGTGGAAAATGGCGGCCACTTGTCTGATTGGATATACGATTTTAGGCGGCAAATTTCGGTTGGTCGAGGGAGCGGATGGCGCGAAATAAATGTAAGACTTTCCGGTGCGCGTAAGCTTTGTTACGGAAAATCTTATTTGGCGCCTTTTTGTTCAAGAGTGTTTTCTGTTAAAATCGCACTCGGTACATTTAAAGGACTCCTAGTCGCGGTTTCGTTTGTTTTAAAAGAAATTAGGTAGGTTTAAAATGAATTTCAAAAATGTGAAATGAGAGTACGTCATTATGAACAATTTTCATAATACCTTCACAAAACCTTACTTCCTTATTCGTCATAAGTTGTTACAATTGTCTAAAAATTATTTTTATCAATAATTATGTAACTATATTGACATTCTTGGACATATAAAATAAATGAATGACCACTGCATTTAAAAAAAAATGTGAAATTGAATTATGATATTTATGATAAATGAATTGGTGGGTTTAAAAATATATAATAAAAATGAATATAATTTAATACATCTTGTTAAAGATATGGATTACATTTATTTTTTAGCAGGCGCTTTTAATAACGCACTTAGATGTAGTTGTTCAGAATTTAACATGTTTTCATAGAATTGCTATCTACAAGTAAATGTCTGTTTAAAATGCTAGGCTACAGGGCAATTGTAAATATTATTTCTATGTTTATAATTTATCACTTTATACTAACGGAAACTTATGCTTTACCGAACGGTAAACGCACAAAAAGTGTTTCCGTTCCAAGCAGATGTTTTCAGTAGATGTTTGAATTTTAAACAAAAAAATTACTTTCTTTGCAGGTGCATAGTTTCATGTTAATGTTTGGGTACCTAATTATATCGCGAAAATATTAAATTTAAGTATATATCGAAATTAGATAAAATATGAATATAGAATAGTTTTTTTACTTATTTATTTTAAAGGTACAACTATTATTGTTTTTCCTTGCATATGCATATTCTACCATCTTCCTTAGAAGCCTTTAACATAATGTAAGACATACTAGTACCTACCTATAAAAATCGTTTTAGTAGTGAATAATTTCAAAAATATCGTCATGGTCAACAATGACGTCATATTTAGACAGATCCCAGTTTCCTTATTCGATTCCGTATTCATGTACTAGTAAGTGACAATAACGATACTATTTCCTGTAATAACCAGAAAATAAATCAATGTGGTTCCTCTATAAATCGCTTATATTAAAAACAGGACGCAAGTCGCGAGTTGACGGTTATTTTTTTTCTTCTAAATTTAAAATTAGTGTAGGATCTAACCGCATGATGATTGATCCGAAACACATTTTCAGGCCACACTTCATCCTTGCTACAAAAACTATACCCTCCGACCAGCTGGCAAACACAGATTATGTACGTTTCCGACTTTTTAAACGGTTATCTTTCTTTCACAGATAAAATATGCAAATACCACAGATTGTAGAAAAACCACAGATTATACACATGTAGGTAAGTATACGTTATTATTTTATTTTTAATATTTTAATCTATCTATATCTATACTATTATAATGAAGCGTAAACACACACTTCTTTGTTGCCTAAGATGTCAGCAATTACAGCATATTTTTGAATAATTCTTTTTTTAATAAAAAGCCCTATACTTACGTCATGCTTTAGGCTATATATTTTCACGCCATTAAACTTAGGGGGTAAATATTTTGGATAAAAATCCTAATCTGGGAAAGAGACCATAAGTTGCTGCCAACATAAAGGAAGCAAAGTTAATATGGTGACGGTATTTTGACATTTTCCAATTGATTTGACATCGACAAATGTAACAATGAAGTAAAGTTTTTATAATTTCATGCGGATGCAGCTGCACGAGAATAGCTAGTTCTCAATAAAGTGCATTTCTATGTTTTTTATTAAAATTTTTCGTATTATAACAAACTAAATCTAGTCCAACTCATGGGAGGTCAAAAAATCGTGGCTGAATTTACTCAGTTATATAAGATCTGGGTTCATTCTAATTAGTAACGCGTGGTAATAAAAAAGATAAATACGAAAATCAACGCATGACGTCTCATAAGAATTAAGGCGGGATACACACAGGAATGGACACGGTGTGCGTGTAATTGATAGAAATTGTGTGTAAAATTCGGCGACCTGTACAGTTGGGGAGAGAATTTTTTTGTTACACTTTTATTAATGGCAACATTTGTTTGTATAAAATTGGACAACTTTTGATTATGTAAATGAGATTAATTTATGATTTGTGTAGATTCATATTTATTAAATTTAAATAAACAAATTTTTTTTTACATAAATTAATAAGACGTTAATAAAAGTAATTATCAATTTTTTGTAATTTTTCAGGCATTCCACGATTTAAGATAGCAAATCTAGTCACTAGATAGGCAATTTCTGCCAGTCATTTAGGGGGGGGGGGAAGGAGTAAACATTTTTTTTAATTCCAACAAAATGCTAATCAATAAGTGGTCCAATTTTTTTGTTGAAAAACTGACTAATCGTATTTTGATATGATTTCTACATTTACTTTATAATTTACGAGCCGTTGCTCGCGACTTCGCCCGCGTGAAATTACAAATATAACCTATTACGTTCGCCCTTTTTTTCAACCTATTACCAAAAGTATTAACTTAGTAGTAATCTACGTACTAACAGAAATCTACCGTTGCAAGATTCCAAATTTTTAAGTCCGGTAGCTTGTAAGCTGATTTTTCGGTTACCCTTATTGTTTGTGTTCGCGATATCTTCTAAACTATTAGTCCAATTTTAATACTGTAAATGACAATTTTATTCTACATTAAATTCTCCTGATAACAAACGCATTTATTTGGATAAGGATTAATATTGAAACCAATAAAAGAACGCTGCAAATAGCGTTGGATTTTTAATTCATTTTGTAAACACAAAAGTGGTTATTGTAAGAAAACCGTTAAAGATAGATATATGCTATCGCGGACTTTTCTGTAGAACTTTTTAAGATCTACAATTCTTTTATACATCATTTTTATATACCTCTAACGGTTTAGGCAGCGTAAGCCGAGAAAAGTTAAAGTTTAGTGAATTTTTAACGCCGGCGTCCAGAAACACGCTGTTTATTAATAGTTCCTAAACATTAGTAATAATAAAATATAGCCTATGTTACTCACAGATAAATTACCTTTCTGATGGTGAAAGAATTTTTAAAATCGGCCCAGTAGTTTTTGAGTTATTTCAATACATACAAAAATACAAAAATACAAAAATACAAAGTTTTCCTCTTTATAATATTAGTATAGATAGTATAGACGAGCCGTTGCTCGCGACTTCGCCCGCGTGAAATTACAAATATAACCTATTACGTTCGCCCTTTTTTTCAACCTATTACCAAAAGTATTAACTTAATAGTAATCTACGTAATAACAGAAATCTACCGATGCAAGATTCCAAATTTCTAAGTCCGGTAGCTTGTAAGCTGATTTTTCGGTTACCCTTATTGTTTGTGTTCGCGATATCTTCTAAACTATTAGTCCAATTTTAATACTGGAAATGACAATTTTATTCTACATTAAATTCTCCTGATAACAAACGCATTTATTTGGATAAGGATTAATATTGAAACCAATAAAAGAACGCTGCAAATAGCGTTGGATTTTTAATTCATTTTGTAAACACAAAAGTGGTTATTGTAAGAAAACCGTTAAAGATAGATATATACTATCGCGGACTTTTCTGTAGAACTTTTTAAGATCTACAATTCTTTTATACATCATTTTTATATACCTCTAACGATTTAGGCAGCGTTAGCAGAGAAAAGTTAAAGTTTAGTGAATTTTTAACGCCGGCGTCCAGAAACACGCTGTTTATTAATAGTTTCTGAACATTAGTAATAATAAAATATAGCCTATGTTACTCACAGATATTTTTAAAATCGGCCCAGTAGTCTTTGAGTTATTTCAATACATACAAAAATACAAAAATACAAAAATACAAAAATACAAAGTTTTCCTCTTTATAATATTAGTATAGATAGTATAGACGAGCCGTTGCTCGCGACTTCGCCGCGTGAAATTACAAATATAACCTATTACGTTCGCCCTTTTTTTTAACCTATTAACAAATGTATTAACTTAGTAGTAATCTACGTAATAACAGAAATCTACCGATGCAAGATTCCAAATTTCTAAGTCCGGTAGCTTGTAAGATGATTTTTCGGTTACCCTTATTGTTTGTGTTCGCGATATCTTCTAAACTATTAGTCCAATTTTAATACTGGAAATGACAATTTTATTCTACATTAAATTCTCCTGATAACAAACGCATTTATTTGGATAAGGATTAATATTGAAACCAATAAAAGAACGCTGCAAATAGCATTCGGTTTTTAATTCATTTTGTAAACAAAAAAGTGGTTATTGTAAGAAAACCGTTAAAGATAGATATATGCTATCGCGGACTTTTCTGTAGAACTTTTTAAGATCTACAATTCTTTCATACATCATTTTTATATACCTCTAACGGTTTAGGCAGCGTTAGCCGAGAAAAGTTAAAGTTTAGTGAATTTTTAACGCCGGCGTCCAGAAACACGCTGTTTAATAATAGTTCCTGAACATTAGTAATAATAAAATATAGCCTATGTTACTCACAGATATATTACCTTTCTGATGGTGAAAGAATTTTTAAAATCGGCCCAGTAGTTTTTGAGTTATTTCAATACATACAAAAATACAAAAATACAAAAATACAAAAATACAAAAATACAAAGTTTTCCTCTTTATAATATTAGTATAGACTACCAAGCCCCTTCTCTCATTTGGTGACCCTTGTGTCTATCTAATACATGTAATATGCTTGTTAACAAGTATGTACTGAATATATCCATGTGCCTTATCAATTTGGTCCCGGACAATGAATGGTGTCAGAATATCTCTCGCTAACTGGGTCATCCAGTTCAATGGCATTAAGTTGAGATAATATTTTGATGCATTTCAGTCATTCATTATTTTAATACATTCAAGTTACAACTTGTATCCGATACTATTTTTACTGCAATTTCACTTGCGTTATCACATACTGTCTTTGTTTTTAAAAATGAGAATGTAATTGCAATAAAAATGTCAGTGCAGTCGAATCTTTATTTTGAACAGCTACGGTTTTTTAAACTCAAAAACTACTGGAGCGATTTAAAAAATCACTTAATATTATAACGTAGGATTTTTTACTAGATTTTTTGCGAGGATGAAGTCGAGGAAAAAGTGACTTTAGTTAATAATATTTTAAATATGTGTGTCATTTGAATGAATATTATATTATATACTTTCCTGAATCAGATCTATTAAGATTTTGAAGACTTTTGCACCCGACAGTACAACGGGCAAGGCATGTTCATGCACTGATCGATTTACGAAAAAGGTAAGGTCTAAGATCACACAGGAGTTGTTATAAAAAGTTTAAACACGCAATAGAGGTCGGTACTGTCGACTCATGGTCAACGTGAGCTTGGCAAATCGCGGCAAGGGTTCACTTCATTAAGACGAATAACCATGACCTTTTACTATTAAAATTATAGAAAAACGAGCTGTCGCCCGCATACTTCATTACCGCATATTTGGACCATCCGTTACGCCATTTTCGCAGCGCGGAATTTAAAAAATTGGCCTATAATAAGCCTATCCGTGTCAGCTACCTTCCAGTGAAAGTCCCGTCGAAATCGGCCCAGCCGTTTCGGAGATTACCCGGAACAAACGCAGCTTGCGGACAGACAGACAGTCAAAAATTTTTTAAATGCGTTTTTCGTTATCAGTATCGCGAATACATCATCTTCCCGAAATCTGGAATTTTTCTTTTGATATTACAAACAGACACTCCAATTTTATTATATGTATAGAAGATAGATTGACGTAATTAACATTTAACGGGTTTTTTCTAAACGTTTATAATTCTACATTTAATTTCTTCAAGAAGCGAACCTTCTCGAAGGCCGGCCATCGTATTGATATCCACAAGCGTTGATGATCACCTTATCCACCGCTGTTTACTCCTTTATCAGTCTTTCTGAGTCTTTCTACAATGAGAAAAAGATTACTCAAAAACCTTTAAATGTTGATTTTTTAAATTACAATGTCTAGCGTAAAAATAGATAACGAACAAATTGTTCCAATTATCGGACCGTTAGTGATTTGGAGTATTAGAATTAGAACGTCCTTTGCAAACGCAGCATAATAATTGTTGCGGTGACGTGGTATGGCGGCGGTTGACAGGTGCCAATCTTGTGCAGGCGCGATGCACACGGCATGATTTTGTATCAAACTTTTTATTTGAAATGCTGGTATAATATAGCAATCTAAACACGATGTGCTCCACAGAATAATTTTAGGTATAGTTACGCGGGGAAGGGTAATTTTAATTTTGCGAGAACTTTTCGTCATACGCAGGTGGCCAATAAAACGACATAAGTATTAACTTTATTTTTAAAATAATAGATTTTAAGTAGTAACATTTTTGAATCTCATATTATTTATAATTTATACTTCATTCAAAAACATGTTGTTTACAAAAGCATGATTTGTGAACGCGTTGAAATGAACGGCAATGGCAGTGAACTCATATCTTTGAACAACCTTTAAAATATTTTCAAACAAACGTATTGGTATTTTTAAGAAGAATTCATAATTTGTTTATTTACATTCTTCATAATTCTATCACCGTCGGGAACTTCGGTATTTTTAATTCAACTAATTATTTGACGTCAGCTGTTTTTTGTGTGTTTTATTTATATTGTCAATCGTCATATACGTTGTATAGATAAAATGAATTTGAATGGACGAATAGCGGCCATCTTTATCAAATAGTTCACGTGTTTCTGATCGCATATGTTTTACCAATTGTTTTACTCGTATTTCTCCGTTTAGAAGAATGGGCAGATTTAACTCTAAACTATGCGATTTTTTCGTTTACTTTACTTGAAATCTGACTAACGCGCCGCGTATAGTATTTTTTATTTGAATTGTCAGATACATTTTAAAAAAAGTTTTTTTTTTTTCAAAACACATCGTGTGAAAAACCCCTTGCACGAATAAGTTCATGCGTCACAAACTGTGTAGTGATTGCGGGAGGATGAAGCCCATTATAGGACCCCTCTACACTCCCCTCCCTTCCCTTTACCTCTACGTTATAAAAACTATCGAGGATATCAAAGTTCGGGGTTGATTACAAGGGTCGGAACGAAAGTGAAATTTTGACCGCAAGATTGTATCGATGCCGAAATCGAACAAAAACAGTGCGCAATCAACTGTGAAATTTATCAGTGATCGTTTTTTTCTCTCATCACCTCGTTATCATTTGTTTTATTTTAGAATTCGAATTCGATATTTGAAATGGATTATTTTTTTTAAGTTAAACAGTCGAAGGGTTAGCCAGTGCTTGACGAAAAATTGTATTGAATCTGATAAAAGTGAAGCAATTGATTATACCTTTATTGTTCTTTTCTTTTGGCCCTTTTATTCCTTTTTAACAAACATTTACTTGCCTCATTATATTCATGACCATTCAAAAGTTGAATTTTAATTTCTAATCCGCACAATTAAATCTTTCACACTTTGTAAACAATCAACTTACTCTAAAATGTTAATTCAAGATAAACGTTAGTTCCTCTATGAATTATTCAGATTAGCTATCTACCCAAAAATGGTGAAACGGTAACATTAATTGTCTATAAATCTTACCATTGTAAAGATCTAATCTTATAAAAGATCGTTCAAAGACGTTTACGTAATAGTTTCAAGACGAACTTTGAAGTATGTATATATGCTAGTAGACCGCTAGATGGCGCTATATGAGCTAGTTTTTTAAACTAAAAATAAATTTTAGTCAAATGTAAAGCTACTTATACAAAATCAGGTAACAGAAAGGAAATCTCTAAATAGAATTTAATATAAGTGATAGGACGGGGGGGGGGGGGGCAACTGACCCCCCCTAGAGAGCTGAAAAATCTAAGAAATATTTATTATTAGAACGAGACCATATTTTTAGGAGTTAAAAGTTTAGATTACTGGCAGGCGACACCTAAATGGGCTATTAGATCTTACTCAATTCGCGAGTTTTGTTTATTTCCTTGTAGTTGCAAGTCCAGTGAGACAAACCAATTTAGTAAAACAATATGAATCTTGTGTTAATTTTGGATGGTTATAAATATTTATCATCACATTCCTTACTTTTTAACATGCCATAGCCTCGGTCTGGTGACGTCATTTATCATTTATAGCTTTCAATCTTCCAGGCTACGTGTATATTACCTTTTCAAGTTAGGGCGATGCGTTGTCACACTTGAATGAGTAAGATGGAGGGTTAAGTTATTGTGTTCAACTTAACAAGTGCACGCTCGCTGAGGAAAGGGGTCAGGCGGATTGTGTTTAGAACTGCGAAAAGCGTAGAGGGGCTACGTTGATAAACTATTTACACATACGTTCATTTTATTTATTTTAATAAATAATCCGTATTTATTACTTTACACTACTACAGTGTAGTTTTTTTATAGGCGAAGGAGGAAAAATGGGACATAATTAGAGGTTACTGTAATGGGAGTTAGAAGGAGGGAGTAGAGTTTTCTCTTAATTTACAAAAATTACTTTCAATTCACCCTTCGAGTCTATGTGATTTCTTCGTCTTTCTGTCTTTTTAACGCCGTAAAATTACTAAACAAGAAGCTGATAATGTTTGGTATACCACTTTAAAAAAATGAATTCGACTCCACACCCGACTCTGTTCTCCAATTTTAATAGCCCTCCTCACGAAATTTAGAGCTTAGAAAGGATTTCTAAAAAGACGGGCCGAAGATTTTGACAAAGGAGCGATTGCACGTGTGGACAACACGTGGGCCTGGGGTCAACGCACTCCCAAAAACAATATGCACTCATTACTTCGCATGATTACGTATAAAGAAATAGAAGCAAAAACATTCGTCCGCATACGTGTGAATGGGATCTTTAAATTTCGAATGCTATCTTTTGTTTTTAAACAGCTGCATCTATTTAACGGAAGTTTGGGTTCGTTGTTTGATATTAAATCGGTCTATTGTTTTTATTAACATTACTGTCGTTTGCTTATTAAAATTAATTTAAAGATTAAATCGTTTTGTTTTTATAGTCAAGGAAAAATAGCTTGCTACGCCATTTTATTCGTAGAACGTACGACTTGTAGCACTAGGCAGAATAAAAAGAAATTTCCTTTGTTTGTTAAGAATTTTTGTCTTACAGTTTCAATGCAAATTTTATTTTATTGTAGTAATAAAACGTTACGTTAGAAGTCAGTAAGTTATAAATGTTTATATACTTTATTATGTTTTTTTTTTAAAGTGGTAGATACAATGGTTATTGTAAAACCACAGACAAAGGGATAACTAATTAAGAAATCAAATATTAGTCAATAAGCCACCACAGAAATCAATGAATACTAAACATTAAGCTATACAATCAAATATTGACATAAGTGAAAGAAGTCAACAAAAAACCGCTGTGAATTGAATCGTAAAATGCGTTCCAAAAGTTACAAAGCTAATAGAAACAAACAGTTTTCTGTTCTCTACACAAAAACCATCTGTATGTCGGTTCCGAGTAATTATAGTTGGAAGAAAAAAGACGATTTCTCAAACAAAAGCAACGCAATGATTCATTCTAAATTCTCTCATGGATCCTTGCTTTACAATGTATACTAGTCTAATCGGTATATCTCAGAGGCTTCTAAGGGCGATGACCTTAGCTTTTTAAAAAGTTTTAAGGGTTCACTCGGAGTTGTATACAATGTCTGTTCTTGATCCTGTGACAGCCTTTGAGACGGGAGTGTTCCTTTTAATTGTGTCGTAAATGTTTCCGGGGTTTAGCTTTTGTAATGTTCATTACGTTCAGAGTTCGGGCACGAGCTAGTTTTTAATCTATGACGCTTTAGGACAGACGTTTATGAGTGTTTAAGAATTTTTTTTTTGTTTAATGGTAAATGGTTAAAGATTGACAAATACTGCCTATGCATTGAAGGGAATGTGAAAACAATAATTGAATGACGAAATAGAATAAAATCTTACTAATATTATAACTGCGAAAGTTTAGATGGATGGATGGATGTTTGTTAGAGTTTGTATACTAAACGGCTGAACGGATTTCGATGAAATTTCGCATAAACGTAGAGGATAGTCTGGAAGAACACAGGGGCTACTCACTTTTATTTTTTTTTAATTTCACGCGGACGGATTTGATCGTTACTGGCCAGTACAACTAAATTTTTTTTTACTATTCGTCGAATAACGTTTAGAAATTTTTATCAAGCAATTTTTAAATGTTATCTTTTCTATAACATAATTTCAAATGATTAAATTTTATCGATGATATCAACATAACTATTTAAAAAAAAACTCACACTTTTTATTGTTTTTCAAGGGCAATGTTAACAGCTGAAGAATTACTTGTCGATTATAGATAATAAATAGAAATGTTACAAATATAAAGGTCAAAATGGCCATCAAATCTATACATACGTTTATCACCTGCTTGTACAAGAAATAATAATATGCCAAAATAACATCTGCAAATTATTCGACATTAGCTATCGACCGCGATTCCGTCTGTACCAATTAAAATAAAGTTAAACAAATAACCTGTTCTTCCAGACTATCCTCTGCATCTATACTAAATTTCAAGGAGATCCATTCAGTTGTTTAAGAGATACTTTCCAACAAACATACATACAAACTTTTACATTTATACGTAAGATTATTATGTCATTCCTAGAACGTAATTACACATATGTTATCGTATATCTTAATTATTATCGATAAAACTATCACGTGAACGAGGTATTGCCCATTTTTAATATAACTAATATGTGCTTGAAAATTGTACGAGTATATTGAAATAAGTGGTGGTACAACCATGGTGGTCTAAGATCACTTTTGATTGACAAGGTAAAAGCGCTGTCGGCTTAAAACGATCTCCACTCGAATGATATAGTTTTTTTTTACAGTATTGAATTATAATGCATTTTGGTTCAAAGTACGAACAAAACAAACACCCTGTAGTTCTGATTTATTTTCATATTTTCATCAGACATTTCATCTAATATTATAATTGCGATAATTTAGATGGATGTGTTTATGATAGAACTATGTGTTTGTTAGAGTTTGCAGCCTAAATAGCTGAATATTCGTCATAGACGAAGGGGATAGTCTGAATGATCATAGCCTACACACTTCTGTTATTTCTAATTTCACGCGAATGGAGTCGCGGGTGAAAGCTAGTTTTTTATAATTCAAGAATGTTTAATAGCGTTGCTTATTGTGGTTTGTCATTGATGTAATAGTCAGACAATATTATTGTCTCTCTAATTATCTTAGAAAAAATGGAATGTCAATATGTTCTTGTATGTGTCTAACGTGAGTGGAAGCCTACGCTTATTGCAAGTAATGTAGGCAGTGATTGAGATCATTTTGATTGTTGCCGCTCTTCTTTCTGGCAAATTGCGCAATCTCAAACAGACCGTGAAGCGATTTTTTTTTATAGATTAAAAAATATATGCAAAATAAGTATTTTCGATATTAGTGCATTATTACGAAATGGTATAATGTTTTCTTTGTTTGAAATTGATGTGGGCTCGAGTTTTCTTTGATTGCGTAAACAGTTCTCTAGGTATATTGCGTATAATTATTAGAATCAGGTAACTTCTATATACTACTTTTAAAGTATAGTGTTTTAGTATGGTCGATTTCCTATATGCGTTTAACCATTCGTTAGTGTTTTTGAATTCATGAAATGCGTTTCCGAATTACATAACTTGAGTTTTAGTCCCTTGTAACTTAGATAAAAAAAGACAGGGTGTCTTTCGAAGATTTCCCCCCCGATACCAAAAAATGGCCAACCTAATGCTAATGAATCACAAAATAATTGGAAACTTCAGAAACCCAGCGTGTGCCATTTCGACATTGGAATCAACAAACAATTGGTAGTTAGTTTTAAAACCAGAAAGTTTAAAGTTTACCTTAGTAAAGTTTGTTAAATAATACTCGTATATTAAAATTTTTCCTACTATAATGGGCGATTAAAATATTCAATTGCAATACTGAAATTTAATTAATAAATTAAAATGATTTAATAGTTGGATCTCAAATTAAAGCGGTTGTTTGACCTCTGTGTGTTGATAACAGTGCAATGACCTTACTGCAGTGTAGGCCGAAGTTTACGCTTTATCTTCAATAGTTATTAAATAAAATATTTTTTTTATTTATTTCTCCATGTTAATTTTTTTCTCTAAATTCTATATTTTGTACATTTGCCAACAAAGGCTGAAAACGCATCATTTTTTTCCAATCATGTTATCGAAATAACTACGTAAAAATAAAATAAATCGTCTAATCAAAGTCAAATAATATTTACTTAATGTTTTATTATTTCTATCTCATCTATCTATCATTCTATCAAAAGATTGGTATTATTGTATAGTTATGTAACGAATAAACGCGAAACCTAAATTGCCACTACCAAAGTCGGGGGCAAAATCTAGTTTTAAGTAGATTTATTAGAAAATGTGCGCAGATATAGAAACCGTATTTAGTAGTTAGAAATTTTTGTTATTGTTGATTTTATGTTAATTATAACACTTTTTGAATTGCAATCTATAATCAAATATCTGCAATAATTGTGTAGGCACGCATAACATATAATTGCGTGTTTTTTTCGTTGGAGCGCACATCAGTATCGGCGCAGGCGCATTGTTGTCGCTCATGCACCGTGTCCGGACAGACAGACATCTCCTAAATTAAATTCACTGATTTTTTATGTATCACTACCCTACTGCATGGTTTAACATAATATACAATCCGCGTTAAGATTTTTCGCTAGTTGCTGGTGGAAGAAATCCTTAAGTCCGTAGTTGTGCGGGTGGAAGGGGACCTATATGTTGTACTTCCATACTTCTCTGAGTCTTTTAAAACTGAACTTTTTATGATGATAATTGCTTATTGAGATGGGTGTATGAGAGAATCTTAAGGAGTAAGTCGTCGAATCAATTTTCCCAGATTTTTTAAGGCGAGACTTTTCATCGGATGGATCGTATTAATTTATACTAATATTATAAATAACTCAAAAACTATTGAGCCGATTTCAAAAATTCTTTCACCATTAAAAAGCTACGTTATCAGTGAATAACATAGGCTATATTTATTACATTTTCTATTTTAGCGCAAACGAAGATGTGAGCAACAACTAGCAGTTAATAAGCTCTATGAAGCTTACTTTATTCAATCATTGTCTTCTCAACTCTCAGACTCCCGCATATATTTCTTGTCCGTCTGTTTGTACGGATGTTATAATGACGCACGAGAATGGATAATGGATATCTGTTGTCACACGAATACTTAACATTTGGTTTAATGTTTGTAATAAAAATATTTTAAATAGCATTGCTAAAAGATTTTAAACAATTCGGATGAATAAATTCAAACTTGTAAAGTTAATTGAATGAGAACTTTTTGAATAATCATACTATCATACTTCATACTAATCAGACTTCATACTTATCATACTAATATTATAAATGCGAAAGTTTAGATGGATGGATGGATGGATGTTTGTTAGAGTTTGTAGCCTAAACGGCTGAACGGATTTCGATGAAATTTGGTATAGTTAGATGTAGAGAATAGTCTGGAAGAACACATAGGCTATTCACTTTTGTTTTTTTTTAATTCCAGGCGGACGGAGTCGCGGGCGACAGCTAGTCAGTTAATAAATGCGAATGTTTAGATGGATGGATGTTTGTTGGAGTTTGTAGCCTAAACGGCTGAATCTCATCGAATGGCATACATGTAGTGGATAGTTTGGAATAATAGGCTACTTTTTTTTTTTAATTCCACTCAGACGGAGTCCCTGGCAAAAGCTAGTAAAATTTGTATACAGAGATAGATTGAAAAAATCAAAGAAACGAAAGTTTATGTCTAAGGAGGGTAGATGGCGCTGATAAGGTATAATTATGTACAGTGGACGGTCACTTTAATTGATGCGACTGTCATGTAATCAGGATTGAGGACTCTGGGCGGCCATTGTCCAGACAAATTACGCACTGCTGAACGCGAAAATCTTATTTTATTGCCATTCTTTTGGCATGAAAATTACGAAGTAATTTAATATAGGGGAATATAAAAGTCATAACTGGAAACGAAAATCTTAATGTCGGAATAATCTATCTTACTAATATTATAAATGCAGAAAGATGGATGGATGGATGTTACCTCGTAACTCTAGAACGGCTCAACGGATCCTGCTGAAAAACTTTTGTTTTTTATAGGAAAATCGGGCAAACGAGCAACGGATCGCTTGAATAACTCATATGAAGAACATAGTCTGGAAGAACACATAGGCTATTCACTTTTGTTTTTTTTTTTAATTCCACGCGGACGGAGTCGCGGGCGACAGCTAGTCAGTTAATAAATGCGAATGTTTAGATGGATGGATGTTTGTTAGAGTTTGTAGCCTAAACGGCTGAACGGATTTCGATGAAATTTCGTATAGATTTAGAGGATAGTCTGGAAGAACACATAGGCAAACTTTTGTGTTTTTTTTATTCCACGCGGACGGAGTCGCGGGCGACAGCTAGTCAGTTAATAAATGCGAATGTTTAGATGGATGGATGTTTGTTGGATTTTGTAGCCTAAACGGCTGAACGGATTTCGATGAAATTTGGTATAGATTTAGAGGATAGTCTGGAAGAACACATAGGCAATTCACTTTTGTTTTTTTTTTATTCCACGCGGACGGAGTCGCGGGCGACAGCTAGTCAGTTAATAAATGCGAATGTTTAGATGGATGGATGTTTGTTAGAGTTTGTAGCCTAAACGGCTGAATCTCATCGAATGGCATACATGTAGTGGATAGTTTGGAATAACACATAGGCTATTCACTTTTGTTTTTTTTTTATTCCACGCGGACGGAGTCGCGGGCGACAGCTAGTCAGTTAATAAATGCGAATGTTTAGATGGATGGATGTTTGTTGGATTTTGTAGCCTAAACGGCTGAACGGATTTCGATGAAATTTGGTATAGATTTAGAGGATAGTCCTCTACATCTATGCCAAATTTCATCGAAATCCGTTCCGCCGTTTAGGCTACAAACTCTAACAAACATCCATCCGTCCATCTAAACTTTCGCATTTATAATATTAGTATGAAGTATGATGAATGTTGAATATCTTTGGTACCAGTGGGTCTTTATCATCTTTGACTAAACAATCGCACAAATGTTGTGCGATTGTCGATTGTTTCGCAGACCATTCAACTGTTTAGTTGCACAACTACAAATCGCATAGTCTGTGCATCTCCATAAATCTCATAGGAATCAAAACGCGATTAAACAGTTGTGCGATAGTTTAGTCAAAGGTGCACACACTCTTATTTACCCTTGAATAGTCAATTGTTCTAATCATAAAGAATATTGCAGAATTGTCTATAGTATAAATATTTGTTTGAAAACATCATCAACATTATATTATCTGGATAAGTCACACACTTCATAGTTCTCACCCTATTTCAATTAGACGATAAGTGGAGTGCGTCAGTCTAGCTAAGTGGCTAAAGACGTTTATACGAAAAGAAAAAAGTTGACAGATTTACTAAACACTTGGTGACAAAATCTAGAAATGGTTCTAGATAAAATACGAACAAAAAATAATATTTTCAATTATATTTTTTTTTCAATGTTTTTATTTATTTTTTTACTTACTAGTATTTAAAACTACAGATTAAAAATTCTCTTATGACATGAAAATGGCGTAAATTATCAACACACGCACAGTATAATTAGATTATTACATTTTTAAGCAAGTAACAATTAAATACAGGTATTAGTAGCAGTACTAACCTGATTATTAAAATGATTTTTCTATTATTGTCAATAAGGTTTTAATTTCTATCGTATGATCACATCAAATCAGCTGCAAGCCCTCGCATGCGTCAGTGTTGGCGCGAACGTTGCGCGCGCTTCATGCGCATGTCAGATTTGCCGCGCTTTTTACGTTCGGAAATACGTTAAATAACTATAAAAATACGCAACATTTTTATAAAAAAAAAATTAAGGTCATCTTTATTTTGGTAAGTAATTGTCAAGTTTGTTTTTTAATTAGTGTTGTTTTTACTTTATTTAATGTTTTGTTTTAGGTTACGTTTGTTATGATGTCGATTTATTATTTTTAAATGCATTTTTTATTCTACATGTTTCTTTTTGTGTGTTTTTAGAACAATTTATTTAAATTAAATTTAATGACGTTTTTCTTTTGTTTTAAACGGAAACATAAAACGAAGCATGTTTGATAAGGAGTACATTTCACTTATTACGTGCGATTTTGAATGCCATTTTCCCACGTATTGTTACCGCTTCGATGAAGCGTAAATATAATTTCTTCGTCGTTTAGATTACAGGAAAATTAAAACGATTTCTTAACTAAGGTTAGGAACTCTTTTAATCTTCATCTATACTAACTAATACTATAATTATAAAGAGGAAAGACTTGTATTTTTGCATGTATGCACC
This sequence comes from Papilio protenor, assembly GCA_029286645.1. Taxonomy (NCBI): domain Eukaryota; kingdom Metazoa; phylum Arthropoda; class Insecta; order Lepidoptera; family Papilionidae; genus Papilio; species Papilio protenor. The sequence continues at coordinate 1,814,021 of JAGSMZ010000009.1, forward strand.
TTAAAAACTACTGGGACGATTTAAAAATTATTTTACCATTTAGAAGCTATATCAGTGAGTAACACAGGCTATATTTTTTACTATTTTTTTAATTTCACGCGGACGAAATCGCTCGTATCTTTAATAAAACAATAATTTATTAAATACCCTCAGGAATGAGGAAAGGATGAAGAGAGAAAGAGTTAAGAAATCCTGCCAAGGATATTACTTTAGTTGGTACTGATTTGAAAACTTTGCTAATCAGCAGTGGAACACGTGCCTATAAAACATTTCGTAGCACTACATGACTCTTGTCTCTTGTATTGTTGTTTTTCCAAGATAATAAAAAACAAATAAACCACAAAGTATTTACTATCTATATTTATTATAAAACTTTACTTTAGAGTGGGATTCGACTGCCAACGCACATCAATTATCATCCATTATATTCTCTTTGAAAAAGTAGACAACGATATTCATATCGAACTGTCGAATTTCTTTATTAAAAATGCAACGAATTGCTTACCAATGAACTTGAACAATCATAAAGTTCGTAGAAACCACTTTATCCACGTGAACCCATCTCGGTATAGTTCTAAACGGGTTCATTGACCTCTAAGTCCGGGACTGTCACGTGGTATCCCGCCGGTATGTCATGACACTCTTACGTAACATCTGGTATCTTTGATAACACCTTGATAGGGCCCGTTAAATAAACCATGCCTTAACATGACAGGGATGTTGATAGACTCAAATCCGGAAGGAATTTGAGGATCTTAAATCTACTACAAACTGAATAAAAATCTAATTATGACATACTAGCTTTCCCCCGCGATTCCGTCGGCTTGAAATGAAATAATACAAAAGTAAGTAAGTAGTCTATGTGTTTTAGACATAAAAATATAGTAATCATGATATACTAGTTATTGTCCGATACTCTGCGTGGGATTTAAAAAAAAAACAAAAGTAAGTAAGTAGTCTATGTGTTTTAGACATAAAAATATAGTAATCATGATATACTAGTTATTGTCCGATACTCTGCGTGGGATTTAAAAAAAAAACAAAAGTAAGTAGTCTATGTGTTTTAGACTATCCTCTACATCTATGACAAATTTCATTGAGATCCGTTCAGCAGTTTAGGCTACAAAATCTAACAAACATCCATCCATCTAAACTTTCACATTTATAATAGTAAGATTGACATAGAAGTTATTTTTTTTACCTTCTAAGTAATTTTGTTTCAAGATAATTCATAGACTTTCTTCCTACTTTTTTTATTATCGCGTATCAAAATCATTGTAATAAATAAAATACTCGTCACATCACTAGCAAACTTTATCTCGCTACAATGCTTTATGATTTATTGCATAAATTATTTCTCATAGATACATTTTCACTTAGTCGACGGCAAAAAGGGAATGCAATATTCGCGGGAAGTATCAGACCTCGGTTTAGATTAAATTTCATATAAAAACTAGTGCTGTAACTTCGCACGCATTCCGCTCTCGCTGCGGTAATGATTTTCTAAGGACTAGTTTCCTTTGCGATAGGGATGGCCAATAGATGTTCGATATTCGAAATAAAACCGTGTATTCGATTTTTAAATTGTTTCATTGTTACGGATACTGGCTGGCTAAAAGATGTTCCATATTCAATTTTCGTTGAAATGAATTTTTAAACCATTCTATTTTTAAGAATCATTTGGAATATGCATCCTTAAGATACAAGTTTTTAAAATGTTGCTTGAGGAATTACCAAAACGTAACAACATTACTTGGACAGTTAATTTTATATTATAAAAACGCAGTTGTTAGAATAAACATCCTATATTTTCCAGTAATATGAATTTTCAGGCATTAAAGTATCCTAAGTACGTGTCATTTTGAAAAGAACGTGACTTAGTTAATGACATGAAAGGTTAAGTCACAACGAAAATGTGTCGCAGAAATGACTAACTCTTAAAAATAATAATATTATAAACTGAATCATTATTTGAGCCTTTGGGTACTAAGGTGACATAAATTCGAACGTAATGATTGAAATCACTTAGTTCGTCCATATAACGCGTTCACAGAACACGTCTTTTAGCACCTATTGTCTTGGCGCTGCGGACAATCGCTTGTTTTGACTGTCAACTCATAATATCCTCTCAATAACTCTTCAATCGGAATGCAAACGGCGTCGTGTGTCTAATGGTCTCATTATGTTTCTAAACATATCGTATGGGTTTGTAACCTTCTACTGTTTTATGCTACCCTGGTACCCATATTCTATGAACCGGAGCATGTTTTAAATAAAAAAAACGTAATTCGTAAAGCAACAACTTTTCAATTATTACTATATTTTTAAGGTAGCAACGAACAAGCTGCCAACATAGTTTCATCATCATCATCATCTCCTTATCCTACTCCCGTAGGGTCGGCGCAACAGGTTTTTGTCCTTCACATAACTCTATCATACGTCATCTCAGTCATCACTCCCTTTTTGATCATGTCAAATAGCTGCCAACATAGTTTATAGACATCTGTGTTTGCAGATGCGTTGAACCTTTAAAGAGCAGATGAAAGGATATTTCCCCTAACTATGCGTCCACTCTAACACTTTCAACTTCCCTTTTGTTGTACGAAAAGGATGCAAATAGGAAGAGGACTAAAATTTGGCTTTCTGCACTTATCTGCTCAAACGAAAGGTGGAGTGACTTCCATTTCACGCCTTACTTCATAGTTCCTTTAAAAATGATAATTAGAATAATTTCCTTGCTTTCCTTATTCAATGGAATTATTAAATTGATTTCATTTACTACTTAAACATATAGTATCTATTTTAAACCATTTAATTGTACTAGTTACAAATGTTTTTCAAGCAAAGTTGGTGCCCATTGATTTTCATTTATAGTAATAGTGTAAACATGACTTGCATGTACACAACGAAATCGAAACTCCAAAAGCAACTGCAACCAAACATTGATTGTAAAAACTTCAAGTATTATAAAACCTGTGTACTTTTTGCTTTAAATTGAAAGTGAAATGAGTAAACAGAAAAAAAGTGTTTGGAATGCGAGCATCACTTAACGAGTTATTTAACTATTAACTTAATGTTTTTACAAGTTGTTTGTGATGACTTAGGTGTTAAAGACGCTAAGGATGTTATCAGTGATGTGATAAAATTGAATATAGACAGTTGATTGGTGTCAATGGGTTTTGGAATTAACGTTTAATTTGTTTTATAATTTTTTCCTTTGTAGTTAGCTTTTCTACATGCAACTAATAATCGAAGTACAATTTGATAGGATCTTATTGTAAATTGCCACCTCAAAAAACCACCTACAATCTATACTAATATAATATTATAAAGAGGAAAGATTTGTTTTTTTTGTATGTATATGAATAACTCAAAAACTACTGGGCCGATTTTAAAACTTCTTTCGCCATTAAAAAGAACATTAACCACAGGACGTAGCAGAAGTGATGAGAAAATGAGTCAATCCTATGTTCTGTAATTTATAACACAATGAAGTTTTATTTATAACTGGCAACAATTATTTAACTTTATCCCAGTGCAAACAAACATATTGACGTTCGAGCAAAATGTTTACAACAGTATGGACGTTTTTCGCACGATATGCTCCGGAATCTTTCAGCAACGCACGTGTTTGTGCAGTTGCAGCGTGGGACCGGCTGACTGAAGGTCGTTGCAAGTGCAAAAAGTCTTGGGAAATAGTTCCGTACCCGTACCGGAATATTTGGTACACCATTAGCCTATCTTACTTGATATTATAAATGAGAAAGTTTAGATGGATGGATGGATGTTTGTTAGAGTTTGTAGGATAATATGTAAAAGGCATTTTGGTTTTTAAATGAAATCTATTGAAATATAATTGCATCAACATGTAACGGTTATCTTCATGGCAATGCTAAAACGACTAGAATTAAGTAAATACGAAATGTACAGGAATATTAAAACCAGTAGATAACGTAATATAAAATTAAACTAGTTATATAGTTATACTTCGCCTCTTAATTTAAATAACAAATAAATTGACAATGGCAAGTATCAAATAAGATATCTTTCCAAAAATTCCATAAATCTTGTATTAGTTTTATTGGTTTTCCGTACCAAAACTATCCGTACCAGAAGTTGAATAGGCGAATATCCATCACTGGTCCAACGATGTTTACTGAGGCGCGTCCTTGCCTATTGTTAGCATGCAGATCGCCTAGATCTTTGTACTAGGATTTATCGATAACTAGTAATTCACTGCAAACTTGGCCTTGTTTAATTCATTAACAACATAAGTATAAGTTCTGAGTAATCTATCTAATAAAATTGGAGTGTCTGTTTGTATTATAATAATAAAAGAAAAATTCCAGATTTCGGGAAGATGGTGTATTTTCGTTGCTGATACCGAAAATAACTTTAAAAAATTTTTTGTCTGTCTGTCTGTCCGCAAGCCACGTTTGTTCCGGGTAATGGTCAATAAATTATTATTATTTTTTTTTTATACAAATAGGTGGCAAACGAGCAAGCGGCCACCTAAATCCGCCAAAATGGCGAAGCGACCGCTGCCCATAGACATCCGTAATTGCAAATGCGTTGCCTACCCTAAATCGACGTAGGAGGAGACGCACATAAAGAGGATATTTCCCCTTCCTATGCGTGTCCTCCACCGTCAAATCCACTTTCCCATCCAATCCTTCTCTTATAAGAAAAAGGTGGGACGGGAAAGGGACTAAAATTGGGCCTCCGGCACCACACTCATCAGACGAAACGCGGAATTGCTTCCACTTCACGCCTGTCTTCTGTGTGGTCGTGGTATTACACCGGGCGAGCCGACCCATTCGTGCGAAGATGTTAAAGCGATAATGGATCCTATATGAAGATTTGGGTTACTTAGCAATTTTTAATTCTACACTGATTGGTCAGATATTTGGGATGAATAAACTAACCTCAAATGCAACAAGAACAATGCTACGGAGATCAAGATGAGATTAAAAAAATGATTTTTATTCGTAATTCGTAATTGAGTAGTTATTAAATAAACTATTACCTTGTTATAGTAATTTACAAAACGTAATAATACGAAAATATTAACCTAATATCTGTTATAATAATATTTTGTGTTAATTGTCATTGGATTAGACATGTTTATAATTAATAAAGTAATTTATAACCATTTAATGTGCACTCTTTATCGTAATTTAAATATATGACCGTTGTTATCTGCACTAATGAGTTAAATAGTTCAAAGGTCACATAGGCAAATAATTATATAGAGATAGAAAACAAATATGCACTATTCTGATGTAAAACTCAAGGAAATACGTAGATAATTTCAGGAATGCATTGAAAAAATAATAAAAAGGTTTAAGTAACCATAGATAAAATACAATAATTTCAAAGACAAGAAAATTGATTTTATACGCAGGCGCGGGGCTCGCGCATGCGTACTATGTGGAACGTATAACCACATTTTTTACAAATTTTAGGATATTGAACAATGAAACTAAAAATAAATATCACCAAAGTAATGTTGGATTTTTCCAATTTACATTCATTTATCAAAATAAAACTTTCACATTATCATAACAAATTAAATTTGCTGCCTTGCTTTGAAAAATTGACGTCGATTTTGGTCTTCATAAATTATGGTGTCCCTATAATGCTACCGTGATTTCAAAACAGCTGCAACTTTATTGATTTTATATCTATCTCCCTCGCACGTCAGTCTATCGGGTGTCATTTCTCATTTGACAATGTCACTAAGTTGAAAATATTTCTGTTTGTTTACACCGGTTTGATATTATTTTATTGTGTTAGCGGCACGAGTTACTACATCGACATGGTGAGTGTTTCCAAAATATGTTACTGTTACTATTTGATAAGATTATTTCGACCAGATTGTTTCGAAATAACACACTTTTGTTAGCATATTCTGGAAGTAATAGTCTTGTGGTTGCTTTATTTTAATTAGAAGATAGCTTCTAAGAAACTAGGTTTGGCAAGGTTTTGTTACTCTTGGTTTGGAAACGATAATACCTAATACACCAACATAACCTTAAACTTCGTTTTAAAAAGTATTCAGGTCAATCATATTAATATTATAAAGAGAAAAACTTTGTTTGATTGTAATGAAATAACTCAAAAACTAATGGGCCGATTTCAAAAATGCTTTCACTATTAAAAAGCTACGTTGTCTATTAGAGGAAGTTAGAGAGTAGCCCCCATAGTAGAGAAGGTAAGGAGTAAAAGGTTAGCATGGTATGGGCCTGTTATGAGGAGGGATGAATCGCATGTTACAAGGAGAACGTTAGTTATGAGTGTGGAAGGGTACATCGGTAGAGGTAGACCTAGAAAGAGATGGATGGATTGTGTAAAAGGTGACATGATCAAAAAGGGAGTGATGACTGAGATACCGTATGATAGAGTTATGTGGAGGACAAAAACCTGTCGCGCCGACCCTACGGGAGTAGGATAAGGAGATGATGATGATGATGATGATGTTGTCAGTGAGTAACATAGCCTATGTTTTATATTATTTTTTAATTTCACGCGGACGGAGTCGCGGGCGAAAGCTACTATACTATATAAGAGCATTTGTTTATCTTCAAGCTGCGAAATAACGTAGGCAGGTGTATTATAATTATGGGATTGCGTAAGACATAGGAACGAAGTTATTTAGAAAGTGGTGTCATTGACCTGAACTTGAATATCGGCTGCCCAAACGTGTGGCATAGATCTAAATCTAAGGCAGGTGGATTCGAAAATCTATCACCTGTCTAACCTTCGATTGTTAAATCTGCCTACTCGCTAATTATGCGACCCTGGTACTTTTGTGAAAGCTTTGCTTGATCACCTTGAAATTTTACCTTGGAAAAACACCCTTCCTAGGTTTACAACGATTTTAGTTATATTTTATGGCAATTTGCATATGTTTATATGAAAATGGATAATGATTTTTTTAAATAGTCAAACTCGTAGCATGAAATAAGTAAACAGAGGAAATTTTATACGTGAAGACCTATTAGTTTGGTTTAGCGAAAATATTAAGACGAAATTGATTGATATTGTAAATTGATAAAATGTAAGTGACGCTAATCGTGGGTTAAAGAGAAAATGTGTTTTTATACGGTAATTGTTTAAGCGGTATGTGCAGTTTTTGGCGAAAACATTCCCGGTTTGGATTGGTCCGTATACTAAAGTACTACGAAGTACGGAGTCCGCTTTAGATCTTAAAGTTTGTTAAACTCAACCCTGGCCTTGTCACGGCACGTGTAAGTTGCATTATCTGAAGGTCAATGAACGATTAGGGGGAGGAGCATCTAACTTGCACACACTTATGATACCACTATCCCCCACTATCCCATCTAGGGTAAACATCCGGGCCCGTGCGTGGAACAATACCCTGGCTGATAAATTTATGGCTTGTATACTCGTGAGTTTGTGACGTATCACGTGTGACCTATATTGTCTTAGGGGTGACATGTTTAAAGAAGATTAGTTTTTATAAAGTAAATGAATTGTTTAAATGTGTTTCTTCAAGTAACAGAAAGAAAATTTTACGTGTAAAAGCCAAGGTGATGACAATCCACATTGTGTTAAATTTGTATTGATATTCTAGAATTGCATTGGGTTTTAAAAAAGTTGATAATTATTTCGTAAAAGACTTCTTTCAGTTTTTGCTAATAAATTTACCCCCAACCAACTTAGCGAGTTGAACTAATTATTTTCATTCACTAACTACATACAAAACCTTTTACTCTTAAGGGATCTTTTAAAATGTCTTTAGTATATCGTGTGGTGATCCATGCCATGCGTGCTCGTGTGGGCAGATCACGACACGCTCATGTCACGCGTTTTACATGTGTAGTGTGTACCCTACTTTATAGTTTACCGATTGACGTTTCCTTTTACCCATTGTTAGTTAAATTGTTGGATTTTAGAAGGAATTCTGGTTACAATAACACGGTTTATGCCGTCCTGGTGACCAGATCCATGTCATTTTGGAGATACCCTTTATCGAACATCCATCCATCTAAACTTTCGTAATTATAATATTAGTAACTAGCTGTTCGCGTGCGGATTCATCCGCGTGAAATTAGCTATCATTAAAATGGTCATGTTAGACTTAGGGTTTATTTCTATTTAACAAGTTTCAGTTGTCTAGGTGGGACAACTGCCCTCCTACTTACTAACGACTGTGATAAATGAGATTGTTACGTGATTTCTTACTTTTGAAGAAATTATTTTTGCGTACACTAAAATAATAATATTCTGTTCCAGTATTTCTATGTAATTTAACTACAATAGTATAAACACATGCGTTAATACAATTTTGTTCCCCTAAGTAAACCTACCCCAAAGTGACGTAAAATCAATACAACAAGCACGCGCACCGTTAGAAGATCGATATTGTCTTTACTTCGCCCCTCGTGCACATCTGCTGCACTTTCACTGAAAGGGTCCCCGTTTATTATATCAGCAGTTTTAGCTGCAGTTTACTGATTTACTGCGCTAGTTCAATGCTTAGTGTTTGATGGAGACGGATTTTGAAAACAGACGTTACATTCTGCCACTATTTTCTAAATAGTTCGTGAAGCGAAAAGTTTTTACTCCAGTTTATTGGGAAATTTTGCAAATAGTTGATTGAGAATTTTTAATGGAAAAAGTTTTTCTTATGAATTATTTGTTGATAAATTTCGATCAATGGGCGAAGTATAGCAATAATAATTATATTGTATAGCAGTTGTAGAGCGCTCCTGCGACTTGAGTTTTTATGCCAGTGTCAAGTAAATTTCAATTTTTACATAATATAGACTTATGTAGTTATAAACTTTTGATTTTAATTAATACAATCCCTTTGAGTATTCATTTCTTATAAACATTTCTGAGTATAAATGTTACATTTTTGTTTATAGTTTTAGTAAAAGTTAACTAGGATGTAGATATATGAGAGATATTCGAAACAAAAAAATATGAGGAAGCATTTCTTACCCAATCTATTTTAGTTCAGAGGGGTGAGGGTACGTTGGGGGATGGGGATGTTTGTTTAAGTCGGATGTTATGAGAGATTCGGTTTCCTGCTTTCGTATTTAGGTTTTTGGAATTGAGTTAAAAACAAACTATCTTTTGGAAGCGTTTGAAAACTATATATCTATATCTATACTTCTATACTAATATTATAAAGAGGAAAACTTTGTATTTTTGTATTTTTGTATTTTTGTATGTATTGAAATAACTCAAAAACCACTGGGCCGATTTTAAAAATTCTTTCACCATCAGAAAGGTAATTTATCTGTGAGTAACATAGGCTATATTTTATTATTACTAATGTTTAGGAACTATTAATAAACAGCGTGTTTCTGGAGGCCGGCGTTAAAAAATGCTAAACTTTAACTTTTCTCGGCTTACGCTGCCTAAACCGTTAGAGGTATATAAAAATGATGTATGAAAGAAATGTAGATCTCAAAAAGTTCTACAGAAAAGTCCGCGATAGCATATATCTATCTTTAACGGTTTTCTTACAATAACCACTTTTTTGTTTACAAAATGAATTAAATATCGCATGCTATTTGCGTCGTTGTTTTAATGGTTTCAGTATTAATCCTTATCCAAATAAATGCCTTCGTTGCCAGGAGAATTTAATGTAGAACAAAATTGTCCTTTACAGTATTTAAATTGGACAAATAGTTTAGAAGATATCGCGAACACAAACAATAAGGGTAACCGAAAAATCAGCTCACAAACTACCGGGCTTAGAAATTTGGAATCTTTCAACAATAGATTTCTGTTATTACGTAGATTCATCATCATCATCATCACCAGCTCACTATACGTCCCCACTGAGGGGCCTGGAGCCTACCCTAAGTTAGGGTGACTAGGACATAGTCAACCACGCTGGACCACTGCGGCTTGGTTGACTTCACACATTTGTATCTTTGAATTTCTTCTCCGATATGTGCAGGTTGCATCACGATGTTTTCCTTCACCGTAGTAGTCCATTACGTAGATTACTACTAAGATAATACTTTAGGTAATAGGATGAAAAAAGGGCGAACGTAAGTTTTGAACTTTAAACTCCACGCGGACGAAACGTGGGTCGTGGGCAATCATAATTCATACTTAAATACTATGAATTTTAAACTTTTTTAAAAAGTTTAGATCTATGGATGGATGTTTGTTAGACTTTGTAGCCTAAACGGCTAAACGGATCACCATAAAATTCGGCACAGATGTAGAGCATAGTCTGGAAGAACACATAGACTACTTTTTATCCTGGAAATAGTTACGGTTCCCGTGGGATACATTAATTTTGTTTTTAATGTTTACTCGATAATTCTGCAACGGTTCAACTTATGTTATTAAAATTTGGCACATATATTTAACAAAGTCTGGACCACAGTGGGATAATGTTCATCCCCGAAAAATGTCAGGTTCCCGAGGGACATGTAGTTTTTTTGTTATTTACATATTTACACGATTAGTCCGTAGTGGATAAACACTTATTGTGATTTTGTATAGATACAGACCATAGTATGGTATAACACGTGGAATCCTTTTCTACCCCGAAAATGTTAGGTTTCCGAGGATATGTGTTGTTTTCTTATTTACATGTTAACGCGTTAACCCCGCAGCGGCTAAAAATATTTTACTGAAATTTAGTACAGATATAGAACATAGTCTGTAATAACATGTGTGATACTTTTCATCGGCGAAAAATGTCAGGTTCCCGAGGGACATGTAGTTATTTGTTATTTACGTATTTACTCGATAATTCCGCAATGCCTTGACTTATCTAAATGAGATTTTGAATAATAATAAAATACAGTCTGGAGTAACACATGGACTATGTGGTTGCGAGGGGTTGCAGAAAAAAAAGGTTACATGTCACTACAAGAGAATGCAGATGGTGTCAGTCCTTTGCAGTTAGATTCTGGTGGATTGAGGGAGTTGCAAATGTTAGTAGGTGCTTGAAGGTAGTAACAGGTGGTTCACCTCAGGTTCAGGAAGTTGTAGGTTAAGTACAGTTGGATATAAAGGATTGCAAGGAGATCCTATTCAATTAAGGTGGTTTCTGGTAATCTGGTTTGCAAATGAATGCAGGTATAAACAGAATATTTCCCCTTCCTATGCGTCTCCTCCACCGTCAAATCCACTTTCCCTTCCATCCTTTTCTTATAAGAAAAAGGGTGAGAAGGAAAAGGGACTAAAGTTGGGCCTCCGGCACGACACTCATCTGACGAAACGCGAAATTGCTCCACTTCACGCCTGTCTTTTGAGTGGTCGTGGTATTGCAAAGGGCGAGCCGGCCCATTGGTACGAAGTTGTTAAAGCGGGCTCTACCGCTGTTGCTCGCTTAAGTTAGTTTTTGGTGGTTTTGGATGATTTACAGCTGAAGACAGTTGGCAACCGGTGAAGCAGGCGGTTATCTCTTTATTCAAATTTTGCCAATTTAATTATGTACTTCGTGTCTTTTTATTATTTTAATGCTGCGCAGTGAAGTCGCCTGGAACAGCTATTATACATATAGCACGAACCACGCCATATGAAATTCTATTTGTACATATAATAAAATTGAGTGTCTGTTTGTAATATCAAAAGAAAAATTCCAGATTTCGGGAAGATGATGTATTTGCGTTGCTGATAACGAAAATCGCATTCAACATTTTTTTGTCTGTCTGTTTGTCTGTCTTCAAGCCGGGTTTGTTCCGGGTAATCTCTGAAACGGCTGGGTCGCTTCGACCGGACTTTCCCTGAAGGGTAGCTGACATAGACGGGTTACTTTTTTATCTTAATATTGCGTGGACGAAGTCGCGGGCAACAGCTAGTAATAGTTAAATTAGATTGCGTCATAATTTTTATCTTTTAATATTTGAATTTTCTAGCTTTCGCCCGCGACTCCGTCCGCGTGGAATTAAAAAAAAACAAACATGAGTAGCCTATGTGTTCTTCCAGACTATTTTCTACATCTATGCCAAATTTCATCGAGATTCGTTCAATCGTTTAGGCTACAAACTCTAACAAACATCCATTCCCCTAAACTTTCGCATGTATAATATTAGTAAGATTTTCTGTTACCTAGTGAAATTTACTATCCTCTTGATGTTGCGGAGTGAATACAGACCCTAACAATAATTATATCCGATTTCTTAACAATAATAAAACTACTATATTTACCCTTCAATTCACAAGATATAAAATAAACAATAAATTCTTCATAACCGAGATTCCATAGGAAATTGAAAGTTTACGGGAGTAAAACAATTTAAGCTCCAAGCAGGATATATAGCAAAGCGTCACTACATCCGGCGCTAGTAATCACTTTATGGGACTTGCGTCCGCGTATCACTCATATTGAATTGACATTGTGAGTTTTGTCACATGTCTCTATTTTATCAAAGGGAGTGAAAGAGATGGCTATACAGTCGAAATCGAAATTGTTGATGTTACTTTTAAGGGCTTTAAGGGAGCGTTCATGTACTTAAAAGGCGGTTGTGTAGTGATAATTTATTAATACGCATGTAAACATCCAATTACTGTGAGAATAAGATTATAAAAACTCGCCATATTGAGGAAAAATTTAGAATTTCTTTGTGCATATTAAAAAGTGATGTGATAGCCGATTGCAGTGCCTCAATGCCAGGATTTTTATGATTATCGTTAACGTATGTATAGTTCAAGAGCGTGCGCACACCTGAAACTAAACTATCGCACAACTGTTTAGTCTCGCTTTGATTCCTATGAACTTATATGTACGTGCACACACTACTCGATTTTTAGTTGGGCGACTAAATAATCGAATGGACTGCGAAACAATAGACAATCGACAATCGCACAACAGTTGTGCGATAGTTTAGTCAAAGGTGTGCGCTCGCTCTTAGGTGGCACAAAAACTTCATACATCCATGTAGATAACTGTTTGGGGTTTATTGTACGGGAATCGCGGTAGTGTAAATCCACGGTTAAATTAATTCGTAGTGTACTTGTACCTTTGGATGGATAGATGATTTTAATTCCGTGCGAATTTGCGGTCAAAGTCTAGTATTTATTGTAATACTTTAGGTGTGTTAGCAATGACATACTTGGCTAACGTTTCAAGTGGCAATAAATATTTCATGTACATTTTATGTGACTAGAACGGTCAGTATATAACTTTAGTTGATTACCAACCTTCAGTGCAGTATTCGTGTTATGTATTTATTGCAATTATATGAAAAAAACGTGTCTATGTTTTACTTTTATTAGTAAAGAAACTGATAAGAACGAGTCGTCGTAGATAATTCTTTATTGATCATATTTTTTTACTGTAAAATTTACTTTATACTATTTTAAAACTAGAGTAAAATGCGGTTTAATTTTGGATGAAAATTAATTTAGTTATTGATTTTAAAAATCTAAACAACGAATCCTTTTACGCTAACACTTGATGAATAGCTGTTCTAATCTCAACTTTATGTAAGCAAAAGGTTTTCTCTCAACTGCCTCTTGAGACCTTTAAGTAGGGCTGTGAATTATAGGGTACTGTTTGTCCCACGTCGTTAATACATCGTAAATATTAAATAAAACGATATGGTAACACTTGTAACTTGTATTAAATAGTTATAAGTGCGGAAGGCGATGTAAAATATTTTCATTTACAATCAAAATGCCCTTGTACCAAAGTAGGGTCGACACAGTATGTGTTGTCTTTCATTACATCTCTATCAGCCGTTATATCTAAATTCCCTTCTTACGCATATCCTCTTTTATAATTCATCCATAGTTTCTTCGGTCTTTTTCTACATTTATAGCCATTTGTAAATGGTATGGTGTAATGATTCAACTAGCTTTTGCCCGCGACTCGGTCCGCGTGGAATTAAAACAAAAATGAGTAGCCTATGTGTTCTTCTAGACTATCCTCTACTTCTAAGCCACATTTCATCGAGATCCGTTTAGGCTACAAACTCTAACAAACATCCATCCATCCATCTATACTTTCGCATTTATAATATTAGTAAGATTTCACAATGAATTTGTATGAATGAATCGAATGAAGTGTTTGTAATCTCGTGAAAAAGTCTGTAATTTATCTTTGAAACTTATCTTTTAGCCTAATTTATCTGCGTGGCTTTAAAAGTGAACTTTTCTTTTGTAGAAAATAATTAGAAAATTAGAACCTTGACCGACGTGTGGCATAGCGTAGGGGCATTGACAGTTTTGCTATAGTCCGTCACACGCGGCAGCTTCCGTAATGACACAGTAATGGCACAAGTACACTGTCTCCGTAATGACACGCCAATATGCACAACTTTGCAGTTACCGACATATTGTGAACTTCGTCATTGAAGAAACTGACTAGATATTTTTATTTTTGTGATAAATTTAACAAGCCGACTTTATATTATATCTTCTTTTATACCCTAAATGCTGATGTGATATTGCTAAGTTTAAGTAAGATTAAGTTCGCCAAATGACCTTTTGCTTTTGACAGTTTATAATTGTGTCATAACTTTATGAATGACTAGCTGTTGCTCGCTACTTCGCCCGCGTGAAATTAGGAAATAATTAAAAAACTTAGCCTATGTTCTCACTGATAACATAGCTTTTTAATGGTGAAGGGATTTTATTATCAGGTGAAAAATTTTAAATCAGAGTTTTACGTTTATATTCTTAGATTAAAATCTGAAAGTTCACAATATGTCGGTAACATTCAGTAATGATACGGCAATAGGTGCACTTTGCACAAATACAGTCTCCGTAATGACTTCCCTCTTTCCGCTGTCATTTTCTACTCGGAAAAGTAATATGTGTACAATGGAAAAATCTTGCAAATTATTGTGCATATTTAATGTGCAAAGTTGGCTGCACTGATTGCTTTTACGCTGAGTTGAATACAGCTAATGTTATGTTGCCCTGGTACTTCATACTCTAACTGCTAGAAGTATGAAAAATTAATTTAGTATTTACGTAAATTTGTATTTTTATATATATTTGACATTTAAAAATAGGTTTTTACCTCTATGTGTAGGTTGGATTGGATGTATGAATCGATTTTGACGATTGAGGTATTGGTCTCTATTATATACGAGTAGATTATCTTACTTCTTACTAATATTATTAATGCGAAAGTTTAGATGTATGGATGGATGTTTGTTAGAGTTTGTAGTCTAAACGGCTGAACGGATTTTGATCAAAGGTATAGATATAGAGGATAGTCTGGAAGAACACATAGGCTACACACTTTTGTTTTTTTTTAATTCCACGCGGACGGAGTCATGGGCGATAGCTAGTAATAGAATAGTTTCTAAATTGATATTAAGGAATACACATGCTAGTAGCGCAAGCACGTGCCAGTAACTGGCGTGTGTAAACACTAAATTCTTGGTATTTAATTATTATATCTGGTTTAATGCGTGTATTAAACAATGCTCTATCGGTTAGGAGGTCGTTGACGTTTAGGTCAAGTTCACGGCACACGGTAAAGGTATGTATGTTTGGTATTGTTTACGTATGAACAACATATGAATGAAGGTTTCTGTCGTAAAATACAAATCATACTTCATACTAATATTATAAATGGGAAAGTTTATGTTTATTAAAAGAAAGTTTATTAAAATGCGAAAGATGGATGGATGGATGTTTGTCAGAGTTTGTAGCCTAAACGGTCGAACGGATTTTGATTAAATTTGGCATAGATGCAGAGGGTAGTCTGGAAGAACCCATAGGCTACTCACTTTTGTTATTTTTATTCCACGCGGACGGAGTCGCGAGCGAAAGCTAGTGTTTTAATAACGAACATACATATCCACATAAAATTGACATCTGTATGAAACTAAATTGTATATTAAGATAGAAATATAAAAATATTATTCTGTTTTATGATATTTATGTCATTTCTCTGATTATGATTAATTACAACAAACATTTTTATCTCAGGTTAATCTCAAACTCATTTACTTATGATAATATCTTAACATAAAAAGATATTGAATAATGCGAGAAGATTTGAAAAAGTATTGGTGGAATCGCCACAAATTGTCAATTACTGAGGCACGCGTGCCGCGAGTGTAGATTTCTTTGTGCCTGCCCGTCCTAGTGGAATGCGTGCGTGATATGATTAGCTCTAGTGTAGGGACGGTCAAGTAATTTCCGTTGCAAGCCAATGTTCATTATGGTAGCACTTGATGCTATTAAATGAATGTGGTCATACTGCTAGCGGAGAGCGGATGAGCGGAAAAGAAATTATTAATCGAGTTTAAAAAAAAAAAATTAGGAAATTGTAAATGCATTGTACAAATAGTGCAGTAGATTATGTAGTAATGAATTAAATTAATGCAAATATTAACTTAAAAGTCAGTTAATTGTATATTTATTTCATTTTATTGTGCAACGTTTTTAAAATGTGCAACATAAACAAACTTAGTTAAAACGTTTCTGTAATATTTATTGCCTTTGCTGAGTCAATAAACAAAATAAGAAATCGTTCCTAATCCTAAAGCCTTGATCAATCACAAAGATAAGCCTAAGTTCATCTTTTCAACAAAATTTAGTTGCAATCAGTTACTGTGCGCCCGCTAAAACTGTGACCCCACCTCAAAGGGCTCGATTATCCGCGCATCATTTGCTCTGAGCTACTGCTATTACCCATTCGTCTCCGAGTCGCGATGTATTTTCTATAAACACTGATTTTTTCTTCACGCTGTAATTTGTTATAGTTTTTCATTTACACTGACAGCGTGAAGATTAATGTTCTGATGTGGAAATGTGAGTTTTGTTTAGATAAGGATTATTTTGCTTTTTATTTTATGTTTATAGAAAATTGAGTTTATTATTTATTCGTTTTAATAGCAAACATAGACTCTATAAAAGTTCTTTACAGCACTGCATTTTGCTTATATCGAAAAGAGATTTTAGTGGAATAAAAGTGGCGACTAATTGGCGTCAATTTCTAAACTAATGTAGCAATACATTAATTTTACAGTTAAATAAAGCTCTACAAACAGGAAAAGTTACATAACATGAATTTCTTTCACTAATTAAGTCTTTTTTACATATAATTGTTATATAAAAGTCACAGTATCAAAGTTAAACGCATCCATATCTAATTGTCCGGTCGCTGTTAGTATCGTCCGGTATATTGAATTGACACATCCGATGGCGCTGTCGCGGGTTCGATTCCCGGTTAACGCTCGAATAGCCGCGAACAATCGCCGGCAGGATACACGCCGGCCATTATGTGAGACAATGAAGTTTACATTCTTTATTTTCTAACTGCTTTGTGGAACTGCGCTTGACCACTTAGGTAGGTATTGATTTTTTTCTAGATCACGGGGTCAATGTTCTTTGTGATTTGATGACGCCCCAGCTTCGCGCGATGATACGAAAATGTGTTTATTCACACCACATTGCTCGCAATTTCGTCCCCGTGAAATAAAAAATAGCCTATATTACTGACTGATAACTTAGCTTTTTAACGGTGAAAGAATTTTTAACATCGGTCCAGTAGTTTTTAAATTATTTCAATACATAAAATATACAAAAATACAAATCTTTCCTCTTTATAATATTAGTATAGACTAGCTGTTGCTCGCGACTTCGTCTTCGTGAAATTAAAAAAAATTAGCCTGTGTTACTCGCTGAAAATCGGTCCGGTAGATTTTGAGTTATTTCAATACATACAAATATACAATTTTTTTTCTTGAATCACTTTATTACAAAAATGGCATTAAAATACGTCGCGTAGTTTTAAAGATCTAAGCATACAGACAGCGGGAAGTGACTTTGTTTTATATTATGTAGTCCATAGATTGTGTAGAAATCAATTTCCTATACACACAGAATCATTAGTTACTAAGGGAGTGTTTTAGTTAGAAACAACAAGTTAATAAAGCAACCATTCTACGTTTATATTGTCAGTGAGGTCTAAAATACACGGAGATAATATCGCACGTGTTAGAGTAAATCTTTATTGGGAAAAAAAACTATTTTAATAACTAATTAAACCGTTACTATAACAAAAGCTACTAATCTAAAACAGCTTAATCAAAACTAGATCTATTTTCAGTTGTTGCTAACTCCAGTTTTGCCTATTGGATAATTTAATTGTTAAAAATGTAACAATCGAGTTCATTGACCGTTCAACTTTGCTGTAAAACTTCGGAAACTTTATACAGTGACAATCCACAATGCGGCATTGTGTCGCATCCTGCTAATTGTTTTATACAAAGCGGCGGAACCGAACTAGAGACTGGATACTTCACGCACTGCGCTACTGGGGACATCTGATATGCTATCCAATGTTAAAACAATGTTTTTTACTTTAATGTCTTTTCAATTCTAGGTTAGAGTCGTCTTTCAACAAATCTTACTAATATTATTAATGGGAAAGTTTAGATGGATGAATGTTTGTTAGTTATAATTTGTAGCCTAAACTGCTGAACGGATCTCGGTGAAATTTTACATTGACGTAGAGGATAACTTGGAATGTAGTGTACTGTACAATAATAATATAATAGTGATAAAATGTGTCGATTTTAAAGTCCTAAGTTTGATCTCCAAAAACACGCGTTTATGTGATTATTGCCAAATTAATGAAAATAAAAATTAGACAATAATATAAGACTATCTAGTAAGAAGCGTTTGGCAAATATAGCACAGCGTTGCAGATGTTCATGGGCGTCGGATCATTTAATACCAAGCGATCCGCTGCTCGTTTGCCCGCTTTTCCTATAAAAAAAAACCTACACACTCATAAATACACTCATAAACACACTCATAAATAAAGTTCTTGTAACATGTAATTCATCCCTTCTCATAAGATGCCATATAGGCATGTAATCTATACTAATATTATATTATAAAGAGCACAGCGTCGTTATTGATATGAAGCCTATATACTCGTACGCTCAGTTAAAGGTGACATTTTTAACTAAAGAGTCGATAGTTGAGTAAAAACTGTCGGAACAAGCGTTTGAAGTAGACTTACATTACTTGGTATCTTTTACAAAATGACCATAATATTCTTGCTGAATGAAATATAATATCTTTAATTTGAACCTGGTGCTTACAGTAAATGTGTGGTGACTAGGAAGACATTACGTAAGGCCTGTCACACACGTCATATTATATGCAATAAAACAGTACACGGTAGCTAACACGCGTGAGATAACGCGGAAGTGTGCGGTCGGGTACAGTCGCGGAAATCCGTGGTGTTCTACTTCAAGAAAAATTGCCTTGTTCATTGCAACGAGACAAACTCCGCCTTATCTTAAATATAACCAATTAAATACATAAAGAGATAATCTATACCTATTATAATAAAGCGTAAACACACACTTCTTCGTTGCCTAAGATGTCAGCAATTACAGCATATTTTTGAATAATTCCTTTTTTTAATAAAAAGTCCTACACTTACTTCATGCTTTAGGCTACATATTTTCACGCCATTAAACTTAGGTGGTAAATATTTTGGATAAAAACCCTATTGTGGGAAAGAGACCATAAGTTGCTGCGAACATCAAGAAAGATAGATTGCTAAGGTTTGTCATGTCATGTCAAAATGACATTTGCAAATGACATAAAGTTGTTATAAATTTATGCGAATGAATCCGCACGCGAACAGCTAGTAACTAATAAAAATAAATTAGCCGTGTAATTAGACACATTTATAAGCTGCGTTGTATTGATCTTTGTTCCGCGTCTCGCTTCAAAATGTTCAAACAATGGTAGCTTTTAGGTGGCACACCGCCAGTTTCCCCGACTGTACAAGCAGCAGAAAGTGTTTCCAGTACGGAAACATTTGTAATAAACATATAGTCATCCCTTTCACTCTCATTGGAAAAGAGAGACGGATGATGTTTTTTATTCTGGTGTTTAAGCGGTCTAGATGCGTTGCTATGGCAACGCTTGTGGTTAGTTTCTGGTGACTGTAAGTATATGTAATGGTAACACTTTTGTCTTTAAGTTTCCTGGATTAATGCGATTTATTAAATTGATTCTTGTGGAGATTTTGTAAAGAAAATTCAAGTTGACTTGTCTGTTTATACTCTATGGTTGTAAAATTTGTGTTTTAATTTCCATCTGTCTTGTTGTTAACAACATGTAATTACTCAAACTATTGAGTGAATTGAACGACAGAGGAAGGAATTCGTTGAAAGGATGCAATTTTAACAATCGAGAGGTGAACGATATGACCGGAGCGTTGAACCTTGAAATATTGTTACGCAGAGAATTTCAAAGGAAATCATACTTCATAATCTATACTATTATAATAAAGCGTAAACACACACTTCTTTGTTGCCTAAGATGTCAGCAATTACAGCATATCTTTGAATAATTCTTTCTTATAAATAGATAGGTACACTACAAATGAAAAGCCCTACACTTACGCCACGTTTTAGACTATATATTTTCACGCCATTAAACGTAGGGGGTAAATATTTTGGATAAAAACTCTAATGTGGGAAAGAGACCATAAGTTGTTGCCAACATCAAGAAAGAAAGATTGGTAAGGTCATGTCATGTTATTTTGACATTTGCTATTGACAATTTCACAAATGTAAACAATAAAATAAAGTGTTTATAATTTCACGCGGATGAATCCGCACGCGAACAGCTAGTAATATTATAAATGCGAAAGTATAGATGGATGGATGGATGTTTGTTAAAGCTTGTAGCCTAAACGGTTGAACGGATTTTGATGAAATTTGGTATAGTTGCAGAGGATAGTCTGGAAGAACACATAGGCTACTCGCTTTTGTTTTTTTTTAATTTCACGCAGACGGGGTTGCGGGCGAAAGCTAGTGATAACTAATTTAAAAAAATCAAGTGAACTAGTTACGAAAAAAAAATACGTGAAATTTTGATTTCAGTGTGTTGGTAACATATAATATTCTTTTGCTATAAAAAAACTCCATCGAATTAAGGGTTAAAGCACACCTCAGTCTTTAAATGTAACTACAGCAGTTTTGTTTTATTAAATTAATATTAGTTGGGACTAAACGTTCCGTGTAGAGCCGACTGTTTACAGACCGTGTATGTCCTTAAAGCTTTTTATTAGTCAATCTGTTAAACCAGACGCGGGAAATAGGGGCCCGGCAAAAACAATATGCGGCAGATAACACGGAAATCGCGGCGTATGTAAATTGGCTTCCGAGAGGGCCAGATAGACATGCGGGTGGTAATTCACGCGGCTTGTTTGTGTGACCGACGATTAAGTGATACAAGTGAATTGAGGACCAATTTATCTGTTAGCCGTTAGGAAACACTGGTACACAGTTTCCATGTCTTTCTTCGAATTAAAGATTACAATTACCCAAGTCACTTACCCGGTTAAGTCTAAATAAGACAGGAATTGGAAAGAGACACTGTCATTGTTTTTAAATGAAAAATATTCAAATCAATTTTATACGTTGTTTTCATCTATTTTGAATTTAAAAAAACACCTAGATTTACTCAAAATTAAATTTTGTTTATAAAATGTTTAAGAATATCTGAAACTAGCTTTCGCCCGCGACTCCGTCCGCGTGGAATAAAAAAAACATAAAGCGAATAGCCTATGTGTTCTTCCAGACTATCCTCTACATATATACCAAATTTCATCGAAATCCGTTCAGCCGTTTTGACTACAAACTCTAACAAACATCCATCCATCCATCCATCCTTCTAAACTTTCGCATTTATAATATTAGTATGATAGTTTGATTTGTACTTCAGTGGATTTAAAATTAACGGTAAACATTTCCACTCGTTTGTTACGAAGCTTTGCTCGGATAATTCTGAAAATATATTTCCAAAATTGGAAACTATTTGAAGAAGCGGTGGGTGTCCACTGCGCTAAATCCAGAATTTCGACGAACATCCCCCGCTACCCCGCTACCCCGACCACGTCTGCGCTAATATGAATCTATTTTCATAATACCCCTGCAGAGTTTCGTATTGAAGTTTGCGCTTTATTTCTGTTACCGTGATTTCGTGATAGGATTCGTTCGTCCAATACACTTCTATATTAAATAAACCGTTTTTTTCTGTGTATATGGTACCACTGAAATTGTTTAGTTTATGGGTTGCAAACATCAAGCAAATATTTTTTTAATTTAGTTTACTGTTAACATAATAATTGTAACTTTTTCGTCTTGTGTTAATATTTAATTTTAACAGCTATTAGTTCCTTAATTTAATCTTCTTACTAATATTATACATGCGAAAGTTTAGATGGATGGATGTTAGAGTTTGTAGCCTAAACTGCTGAACGGATCTCGATGAATTTCGGCATAGATGTACATGATAGTCTGGAAGAACATATAGGCTACATACTTTTGTTTGTTTTTAATTATACGCAGTCTTGAGGATGGAGTAGCGCGAAAGCTAGTAAAAATTATAGTTCATTTCCTTATATCGTTTCATTGAAAATAACTAAAGAAAGAAAAACGATAGTTACGTGTACAAAGTAACTGTACAGTATTCAGAATCGAATGACACTGGGAAATACATATCAACTAAAGTTTCTCAGATGAAATATGAACTGATGTGAAAAAATAATTACAGTTATCGTAACAAACAGAGTAAGACGTATGTCATACGTAACTGTACTAACTAGGGTTGTCAAGTTATAATAAATGTAGACCACTAGATAAGCTAAGCAAACAACAAGGTATTGTTATCAATTCCGTAGGAATCAATCCATACTTCAATACTAATTACTACAATACTAACTAAAGATTTGTATTTTTGTATATGTTGAAAAAACTCAAAAATTACTAAGCCGATTTAAAACATCTTTCACCGTTAAAAAGCTACATTATTACTAAGTAACGTATCCTATATTTTTCATCATGTAAACCAGCAAGCCTTCTTCAGATTTCAATAAAATACTGCAATTTTATAATCAATAGATATCAGGCACAAGTTAAAAGATTGCAAATTAGTTGACAGAGAAAGGGACATAAAAAGGGATACTCTCTTATTAGTTCCCTGGCCTGTCGAATCGACATCTTTTTACATTCTTTCCTTATACACAATAGTAGAGGAATTTAACCTCCAACACGTATACATGACGTGGAATTAGTTCCACTTGATGCCTGTCTTCTCTGTGGTTGTGGTGTTTCAGAGTGACAGCCCTAGTCACCACTGTTGGATAACTGTTGCATCAGTAACTCACGACACGTATGACGCCATTTTGATACTGATCGATGTTTGACAAAAAATGTTTGAATTCAGCCGATCGTGACTATAGTCGCGACTGATGCAGTTTTTATTGTCATTTGCTAGTTAGAATTCTTGTGGATAAAAGCTTTTTGATGAACAGATCAGTTATGATTGTTTAAAAAGCAAGTAAATTAAAGCCTATCTAGAAACTTCTTGCTCATAAATGCGAAAGGATAGATGGATGGATGTTTGTTAGAGTTTGTAGCCTAAACTGCTAAAAAAAACCTCGATTAAATTTGACATAGATGTAGAGGATAGCCTGGAAGAACATATAGGGTACTTACTTTTGTATTTTTTATTTCCACGCGGACGGAGTCTCGGGTGAAAGCTAGTATAGAAATGATTTCGTTATGCACATTGGAAATTGATGTAATAAAGAAGTCTATTACGCCCTCTGGCCAGTATTAATATGTTCTTGGTTAGGCTATATGTTTTTTTTTAAATGTTTAAATTTTGATTTGGAACATTGTGTGTCCTGAGAATATCCCCAGCTTCCGACCGCGTTATCCCCTGTGGGATGTGACGTGCCAGGATTCGGATGCACTTGCCGGCTTCTGTGCGGAAGCGGTTCGTTGTGGCGGCCATTTTGCATCCGCAAGGAGGCGCGTGCGCGCATCAATTGGTACAAACTACCGCGCCCCTGTTCGAATTTAGAACGCTCCCGCAGTTTGTCGCCTTTCCGTGTGACATTGTCGGTCGCTTTGATTTGGAATAACGTTTCTAGAGTCAGTAATTTTATGACAGATCCTGTGCAACAGCTGCACTCAAAGTGGTTAATTGGAGATTAAGGGCCGTAGATCTCATAAAACACTATAAGAGCCTTAACAACTTTGTGTATGGTCTGTCTATTAGTACTGTGTACACGACTAAGAAAACTTGAATATTTTTTTAGTAAAAATTAAAGTTTCTAGTAAAAATTTAAACTTCCCATATTCACTGCAAAAGATCAAAGGAAAGTTTTTTTTTTAATCTTAGATTTTGTTTCTGTTTGACGTTTCTGTGATGTTTACGCGCGTTTTCTATGCGGACGTTGAGAGTAAAAGTGAACGGAAGTATTACTAAAACATATTTTATTACTACCAAGTCAAAAACTCGCCTTTTGAAGGGTGACTTTTTGTCACTTCGAATTTTATTTTATGACTAAACTATTAGAAGTTTAAACTTCATTTAAGAATGCAAAGAAACACGGATATTAAAAAATCAACAAGGGAAATTATTTTTTTAATAGAAAATTACGGAATATATGAATATATTTGATAAATGGTTTTCAAACAGTTAATGTGACTCTTACATAAAATATCATTTAGTGTACTAGTTTTTGCTTGCCATTACATGTGCGCGGAATTAAAAAAAATCTACAAATAAATTTAACCTATTTATAAAGCTTTTGAGTTAATAGTTACATACAAAAATACGTATCTTTCCACATTATAATAGTAGTATAGAAACTATACAATTTACATCAATTAGCCATTAATATATGAGCCCTTAAAATAATAGCGTATATTTAACATTGACTTTTAAATAATAAAAGCAATGTCGCATTAAATTCTTTCTCTGTCAAGTTTAATTACAATTAGGTCAATATTTGTGTCAAGTTCATAATAAATTGTTTGGGGTTTGGGGCTTAAAATGGTGTTCCACTTATTAGATTGGTAGCTCTAAATGGTTTAACATTTTTTCCAGTGTTGGATTCCATTGTATTTTGTGATCGCGCTCATTTTATTTTACAAAAATAGAGACATTATTTTTTAAATAAAAGTACGTGTTTAAATTCCTAAAGGCTAGGTTAGCTTAAAGTTGGTAAGAAATGTCAAAGAAATAACTTTTATATTTTATATATTTGTATGTAAAGAATAAACTCTAAAACTACTTGGCCGATTTAAATTCTATCGCCTTTAGAAAGCTACATTATCACTGCATAACAACTGATTAATATAAATGCAAAATGGATGGATGGATGGATGAACGGATGTTTGTTAGGAGGTATCTCCTGAACGGCTCAAAGGATCTCGATGTAATTTTGCATCGTTGTAATTTTTGTAAATATTTCATTGCAATAATTGATTGCACTTATTAAAACTTCGCACAATAAAATCTCTCCTTAATGTGACTTACATCGCAGTCATTCGTCAACAAGTCTAGATATAGATCTGAATCTAGGTCACAACCATTGTCGTTCCTGACATTAAACTGTTCTGAATATATAATTGACTAACGACTTAATTTGACCTAAATACAGGGTGTTGCATTCTTGATTAGAGTGCTCGGTTCTTTTAAATAGCATAGTATTTATTCATATGACGATTGATTGTATAAAATCGATCGGCCCAATGGTAAAATAAATCCTATCGGTTCGGTCGGTCAGTAGACTGATCGGCCCAACGGGAAATATCCGTTATGATGATTTTACGCAACAGATAAACATATGAAATGAATATTCACCGGTAATATTCTCACGACAAATCTGAAAAACCACCATTAGTAAGTGTTGCGAATACATTCTTTGTGATCACAAATGTTGCCGGTGTTGCAATAAACAGTGGTGGACTATCGTGTTGTGGATTGTGGTGGGTGTGGTGGATGGTAGTGGTCGATGGTTGGCTAACGGTGACTGCGCTAAATGTATGCTAATCGCTCTATTAACAACATAACACAACTTGCGTTGTGTTTACTGCGAAAACGTACGCTTCGTTTCTTTACTCATTTATTTACCGAAAAATTAAACTGTATCTTAATTTAAAATCTTTGTCAAACTGTGTGTAAATGAAAGATATTTTGTCTGGAATAGTTTAAAATTAAAGTAACTATGAGGCATGAAAATAATTGTCCATTTTTTACGCTAACGGCTCCAAGCAACGCCGTACTCGTGCGTTAACAGACAGTGTGTCGGCACCTTAAGTGCGTAACGTATGCTGTGAACAGATTAAGGCATCAACACACGACCGCTCATCGCTACGAGACGTAACGCAGCGTTTTATGTTCATCGGAAGTTCAGAATTTTTAATGTCGCGCTTTGATCCCTAAAGGATTTTTAAACTATTTTGTTGTAACCTACTAAATTATTTTATTTATACTGACATTAGACCATCTTTAAGTGTGTAAAATGTAATTTACCAGACCACACTTCAAAGCTTAAAAAACTAACACTTCACTTCTCCATCGCCACTGCAAACCAATATGTCTTCACCGAGCAGTAACTTGGTCTTGCTTGTCATCACCTTACTACGAACATTTTACAATGTTTGACAAACATTGGCCAAATCAATTGACCTCTGACAATTATCACATTATTAGATTGTTATAGAATTTTTAAATTATTAATGCTATTATTGTTATAACATGACCGTACCCTAACGACAAATACAATGAATATTAAACAATGTATTTTAATTGAAGAGAATGCTCAATATTTATAAAAAATGTTTGTCCACAGACTACCTCAAACCACCAAAGAGCCATGCACAGAATATCACCCGACAATCCCGTGAGACGGCGCCTCTTCCCAACCGACGATTTAACAGATCAAGCTAAAAACGACAACTATGCTAATATGCTTCAAGAATCAGCTACACGAGAGAAATTAGAGAAAATGCACAAATGGAACTTTGATTTTGAAAATGAAATGCCTTTACAAGGCACTTACGAATGGTATCCATGCACCGGGTCACGTGATTGGATCGGTATAGAGTCAACTAAATTTGATACTGATGACGTCATCAAGGCAAATGACTTTTTGCGAATGAAGTTTGAAAACGAATTGACACCGAAGAGCGACAAGGATGAGAATATTCCGCTACTAAGGAAGAGAAGGACGGAAGATTTAGAGAAATTGTTAGGGGATAGACGGGCTAAGCGCAAAATTAGTTTTGATTGAACCTAAAATTGGAACAAAAATGTAGTAAAACTCTTTACATTTTATTAATTAACAGAAAAATAATAAAAACGTCTTCATTTTAAAATTTGTTACTTCTAGTTATTTTAAAAACGAAGTGATTAAACTAGAATTTTAATCAAAATTTCATTTCATAAAAAATAACTAATATAATTTGTCAATTCAAATTAGAAAAAGAAATTAAACAAACTTTAATGGAAATTAATCAATATTTAATGAAAGTGCCATGATTTGATTAAATCAATGTAAAAATATTTATTTTCACCTTTCATTTAATTTCTTTTATTTAATGTAATTAAAATTAAAATTAATTATTTTGATAATTGTATGGATGAATCAATAATTCACCAAATAAGACTGCTTTTTTGTAAAATATTTTAATTTAGTATTTATTTATTTAATTGTACATATTGGTTAATTTTATTTTATATACAAAATAATTGACAATATTTTGATGAAATATTAAAAAATTTCGAGTGCCAATAAAATTACCAAGATATAAAATGAAAATTGGAAATAACAGTTTATAATTTAAAAAAAAGCCAGAAATAAAATTCCGATCTCTATTAACAATTTTAGTTTTAGTAACAATTAGTAACTTTATTTTAAAGGACGAATGTGATCACCGAATGTTTAAATTTTTAGTTCATATTATATTTATAGTGAGATTAATTTATTTTTCTAATGAATTGGTATATTTTTTTTGTTTGTAAAATAACTAAATAAACTATTGTGTCATATTAACCAATACTAAAATAATATAGGTTTTAATTTCTACTCGAAATACTAAGGAATTATAGAAGTTTAATGTACGATTTTTAATTGAACATTTATTAATAAATATATTTAACTCAATGTTTTTTAATCGATTAAAATAATATTAATCGATTCTATACATTCCAATTTCATTTTACTTTAAAAATTAAAACCTATTATAGAATAACAAAACCTAAAACTAACGTAGAATCTAATTTAGTCAAGTCTAGTCTAGATTTGAAATTCAAATATACCTTTTCAGTAGATAGTTTATTCTGTGTTTAGCATTATTTTACTAATTGATATTGTACCATTGATGTATTTATATTTTTAAAGCAATATCTATAAATAGTGTAACCTACATGAGAAAAAAATCCAATTATATTCCCTTTATTGAAAAAAAAAAACTAAAAACAGAAAGTTGACCTTGAAAGATTTTTCCATGAAATCTCAATTATAATTTTTTTTAGTGGAATGTATTTTTAATGTTGCATTATTTTATTTTCGACCTCTTAGTCTGCATTTCCACTGCCGACAATATTGTAAAGATATATTTTAGATGTCTCTATTTTCAAGGTTAGCGTGGTATGGACATGTTATGCGACGAGACGATGGGGACATAAACCAGAAAGTGTTAAGAATGAATGTGGATGGCTACAAAGGAAGAGGAAGACCGAAGAAAGTATGGATGGATTGTGTGAAAGAGGATATGCTTAAGAAAGGAGTGGATTCAGATATGACGGCTGATAGAGATGTATGGAAGAGCAGCACATACTGTGCCGACCCTCCATAAGGGATAAGGGCAAGTTGATGATGATTTTCAAGGCGTATGAGAAAGGCCGTGTGTTTTTGTACATGACTTACAACTGTGGGAATTAACCCTTAGTTTGCTGACAAATTGAACGATTATTTGACTATTTTAAAATTTCGATTGCTATTATAACAAATCTCATTTGTGTCTTTAAAAACTCATGTATGTTTAGTTTCTTTCAACTCTTTTTTTGATATTAATATATTTTCTCGTATGTTTTGTATAATTTTAAAACACAGCTATATTCCAAAGTCCAAGTAGTACCTTTTACATTACAAATGTTTGTACATTCTTTTATAGTAAAACAATAATAAAATAATGTAATTTATTTATTTCATTGACTTTATTGTACTTATCGTGTCTTCTCTTGTTTAGTTAATTTCTTGTTTATTTAAAACACTTGCCATTATTTAGAATTATTTGTATAATATTATTATAACGATGTATTATAGTTTTAATTTATTTAATAAATCATGGTCATTTTGAAATTATTATTTACTAGTTTTCGCCCGCGACTCCGTGCATGGAATTTAAAAAAAAGTAGCATATGTGTTTTTCCAGACTATCGACACTCGTTCAGGCGTTTAGGCTACAATCTCTAACAAACATCCAACCATCTAAACTTTCGCATTTATAATATTAGTAAGATTTTGTGTTGAATACGTATTTTTTTATTTAGATATCTTTATCAAAATCTATTAAAACTTATTACCTTGACATTAAATTATCGCCGTTATATTTAAGGTTAAAGGTTAGGGAGCCAGACAGAGTTGAAATCGGGACGATATATTTTCCGTTTTGTCAGACGAACCGTAACGCATCCGGTCCATACCGAATCCACCCCACGACAAATAAATTACAAACTGAGACATTTAAAGTGTTACAAATTTGTATTAAACACTAGCTTTTACTATCGACTTTGCCTACGTGAAATAAAAAAAAAACAAAAGTAAGTAGCCTATATGTTCTTCCAGACTATCCTCTACATCTATGCCAAATTTTATCGAGACCCCTTCAGCAGTTTAGGCTACAAACTCTAACAAACATCCATCTAAACATTCGCATTAATAATATTAGTAAGATTACTCTCTGTTCAGTGGTTAGAAAGTTAGAGTAACACAATAGTGATCATGGGTTCGATTTCTGAACTGTTTAAGTTTTAGATGAATAGAAAACAATACGCATTCATCCTAAGAAATAAATCCAGAGTAGACAAACGCATACAAGACAAACAGCAATAATAACCGTAAAATATAGCTAGAAACCCGCAAATGAAGTTCAAAAATCCTACCATAACTGTGATCCCGTTAGTCATACATTTAACCGAGAATAAAAACACCTTGATTTTATAAAATCACAGGACATTTCCAGGAATACCCAGCCCCAGTCAGCGCCCGTGACGTCAGATTGCATCGCCTCGTGCCAGGACTGTGTTCCCACGGGACAAAAGAAGGATAACATCTGACCCCTTTTTTTGGAGAAGTTTCATGCATTGATTCTGCAATATATTGATTATGAAGCCTCAAGTAATGAGATTGGAAGATGGTTACAAATTAAGAAAGTATGGATATAGTGCGTGAAAGAACATTTTACTGTAATCTATACTAATATTATAAAGAGGAAAGATTTGTATTTTTGTATGTATTGAAATAAACCAAAAACTACTGGGTCGATTTTAAAAATTCTTTCACCGTTAGAAAGGTAATTTATCTGTGAGTAACATAGGCTATATTTTACATTTTTTACGCGGGCGAAGTCGCGAGCAACAGCTAGTAGTTAAGTAAGTTAACTACGTGATGTTCTTTTTCTTAGTATTTACGTTCCCGAAGGTGGGTACTTATCCAATGAATACAAAAGTGAATATCATGCATAGTAATGTAGAGGAAATCCTGTAGGAACCCTCCAGAAACTACATACTTGAGGGAGATTGTTCGATTTACATGCGAAAATTTGGTAATTATTAACATTCGTAAATTGCTAAAAAGTTATTGTAGTCTGCTTATTTTTTTTTTAATTTAATAGTATGAAGGTATTTAAATTGTTTTTTCATTGTGTATCTTATACGCGTATCTATACTAAATATTATAAAGAGAAAATATTTATTTTTTTGTGTTTTCGTCTGATTTGAAATAACTCAAAAACTACTGGGCCGATTTTAAAAAATCTTTTTCATTTAGAAAGGTAATTTATCTGTGAGTAGCATAGGCTATATTTTACATTTTTTACGCGGGCGAAGTCGCGAGCAACAGCTAGTAGTTAAGTAAATTGACTACGTGATGTTCTTCTTTACTTAGTATTTACATTCTCGAGGGTGAGTCCTTATACAGTGAATACAAAAGTGAATATCATGCATAGTAATGTAGAGGAAATCCTGTAGGAACCCTCCAGAAACTGTGCATATTTGAGGGAGATTGTTCGATTTATATGCGAAAATTTGGTAATTATTAACTAAACATAAATTGCTAAAACGTTATTGTAGTCTGCTTATTTTTTTTTAATTTAATAGTATGAAGGTATTTAAATTGTTTTTTCATTGTGTATCTTATACGCGTATCTATACTAATATTATAAAGAGAAAATATTTATATTTTTTGTGTTTTCGTCTGATTTGAAATAACTCAAAAACTACTGGGCCGATTTTAAAAATTCTTTTTCATTTAGAAAGGTAATTTATCTGTGAGTAGCATAGGATATTTTTATTAATTTTAATTCAATAGTATGAAGGTATTTAAATTGTTTATTCAATGTGTATCTTAAAAGCGTATCTATACTAATATTATAAAGAGAAAATATTAATTTTAATTTCACGCGGTAAAGTCGCGAGCAACAGCTAGTATGTAAACTACTTACGAATTGATAATTAAATCTTATACCGTAATGATAGAAAATTTAATATTAGTATATGAAAGATACAACTTGGTTACATGATAGTTAAAGTATCATATAACGGCCGCAATTCATATACAGTGTCACCACACGTGTTCGGTAATCGAACCCGATACCGTCGTGGAAACGGACATCCGCGCCCTCAACCATCTGGCACTTTGTAGGGCTTCCAACTGACACTTGCGTCTAACTCACATTTCTAGGATCAATTTACATAAGGCTGCTGGTAGTTAACTTCGTCTGAAAATCTAGATAAAAAACCTAAATAATCAACAATACTGGAAATGTCTATCGCTTACAAACTATTAATTTTTGATGATAGATTGCTTTGTAAATTTTGATATATGCAACCTTTTTTGTAAGCAAAGCGTTTAAATAAAGATACAGGCCATTAAGAAAACAAAGCTGTCAAAATTGCGCTGAAAAAGACAATTCCAATTTCAAAATAATTAATGTTCATTTTAATTAAATTAAATGTAACTATTTTAATCGCGACGCAGATGTCGATAAAAAAAAATATGGAATTGTAAAACATTTTTCTGTTTTTAGTATAACAACATTAGAATCATTACAAAAATTGTAATACATTTATAATGATAACAATCACAAACAAAATTCAATTACCAACATTCAAATAAAATCATTTCTAACTACCAAACAATAACAAAAGGGCTTTCTCAATAATGTTGGTACGCGGACCGTGACGGCGAGACGCTGCGCCTAGAAATGCTATAGAAAGTGAAATTTTATACCAAATAGGTCGGTACACTATTAGAAACAGTAAACAATGTTATAAAAAAACTTTGTTAGTTTAGATTAAAAGAACTAGCGAACTAGAAGTTTCAGGAAATGAGTTCAAATACGCTATTTATTCATGTTCACTAACAGCGGGCGCACACTTTTGACTAAACTATCGCACAACTGTCGATTGTCGATTGTTTCGCAGCCAATTCAACTGTTTAGTTGCATAACTAAAAATCGAGTAGTGCTCACCTCCATATAAACTCATAGGAATCAAAGCGCGACTAAACAGTTGTGCGATAGTTTAGTCAAAGGTGTGCGCGAACTCTAAACTTTAACTATAGTAAAATATGATCTATGCAATTTTTTTTTTTAAATCTGTTCCGTTATTTCGTAGTCTATTCAATGCAAGCTATCAAATGAATTCATATCATTATATTATTACTAAGTAACATAGGCTTTATTTACAACAACGGCAAGGGTTTGGACATGACAGAAAATATATGACATATATTCTTTGTCAGACGAAGCAAGGGCGCATCGCTAGGTACATATATCGATAGTTAAAAGTTCCTTTTATTATCATCATCATCACCAGCTCACTATGCGTCCCCACTGATAGACTCGGAGCCTACCCTAAGTAAGGGGTGTCTATTAGTAAACCTCGCAGGCCCAGTGCGGGTTGGTTGACTTTTATTGTGTTACTAGCTGTTCGCGTGCGGATTCATCAGCGTGAAATTATAAAAAAAACTTTGTAGGTTATGTTGAAAAGAACTAGCGAACTAGAAGTTTCAGGAAATGAGTTCAAATACGCTATTTATTCATGTTCACTAACAGCGGGCGCACACTTTTGACTAAACTATCGCACAACTGTCGATTGTCGATTGTTTCGCAGCCAATTCAACTGTTTAGTTGCATAACTAAAAATCGAGTAGTGTTCACCTCCATATAAACTCATAGGAATCAAAGCGCGACTAAACAGTTGTGCGATAGTTTAGTCAAAGGTGTGCGCGAACTCTAAACTTTAACTATAGTAAAATATGATCTATGTTACTCCGTGATAATGTAGCTTTCAAATGGCAAAATTTTTTTTTAAATCTGTTCTGTTATTTCGTAGCCTATTCAATGCAAGCTATCAAATGAATTCATATCATTATATTATCACTGAGTAACATAGGCTTTATTTACAACAACGGCAAGGGATTGGACATGACAGAAAATATATGACATATATTCTTTGTCAGACGAAGCAAGGGCGCATCGCTAGGTACATATATCGATAGTTAAAAGTTCCTTTTATTATCATCATCATCACCAGCTCACTATGCGTCCCCACTGATAGACTCGGAGCCTACCCTAAGTAAGGGGTGTCTATTAGTAAACCTCGCAGGCCCAGTGCGGGTTGGTTGATTTTTATTGTGTTACTAGCTGTTCGCGTGCGGATTCATCAGCGTGAAATTATAAAAAACTTTATTTTATTGTTTACATTTGTCAAATTATCAATTACAAATGTCAAAATGACATGACATGATGACTTGCTTCCTTGATGTTGGCAGCAACTTATGGCCTCTTTCCCACATTAAGGTTTTTATCCAAAATATTTACCCCTAAGTTTAATGGCGTGAAAATATATAGCCTAAAGCGTGACGCAAGTATAGGGCTTTTTATTAAAAAAAGAATTATTCAAAAATATGCTGTAATTGCTGACATCTTAGGCAACAAAGAAGTGTGTGTTTACGCTTTATTATAATAGTATAGATATAGATTGTGAAATTGAATTGTAAAACTATGCCCGTACCACTTTCGCTGTGGGTCAATGAAAAATAGATAAAGCTTGATTTTTATGGCGTATTTCGTAACATGTGGGCGGCAAACGCGATATTTGTAATGTCAAATATGTTAAAACTACGTTATAGAGTTATTGTGATTAGCTAGTAGTTATAGGAGGTTTTAAGAGGAAAGACTTCGTATAGCTTGAATATTCACACTAAATATGTGAGAAATACGTTATTTAAAACTAGCCGTTTCCTACTATATTTGAAAAAAATAATCATCGAGATATGTTAAGCCGTTTTGAAGATACGAGGTAACAAAAAGTCAACAAAACTTTCGCATTTATATGTTTGGAATTTAAATAAAAACGTCATAATGTACCGCATTCCATTTTAATATAAATAAATGATCATTTCATCCTTTCAACCCTTATTCTACATTAGTATTTAAGGGTGAAATTACCGTAACATGATTATCAATCTTCATCAATCGAAGTCGACAAGTGCAGGAAAAGCGCAGACAAAACTCACCCTAATGATTCATTAGGGAGAATATTCTTTGTCCGGGGGTTGATCGACGAAAATCAATTTGATACAGTTTATGGGGTAGACACACGTGTTCAACTCTACCATGTTGGTGCTTTGCCATTCGGAAATATTTGTATAAAAAACTAGCTGTTGCTCATGACTTCGTTCACGTGAAAATAAAAAAAAAGTTAATAAAATTTGGCCTATGTTTGTGTTGAAAAATGTCAAATCGGTCCAGTAGTTTTTGGGTTATTTGAATACATATAAAAATCCAAAAATACAAATATTTCCTCTTAATAATATGAGTATAGATATAGATTTTTTTATGAATGAGGAATATTCTGTGGCTTGAAAACATAACAATTTTTTTTTCATTTGCGATACGAAATATATAAATAAATTTCAGTTATAACAAAGCTTTTTTAAACATTTTTATTGTGGTCAAATTTGCATCTGCTTGTATTTTTGCCCAAAACAAAAACATAGTTGGTATTTCTAAACACGTTACCCGACATAAGCCAGATGGCACCACTGTCTTTTGACACCAAAGTTGAGCAATTTTTTTCTAACGGACAAAAACTAGCAACGCATACGGTTTTCGCGATGATTTACGTTTGGTTTAGATTAAAATGTAAAAGTTTTTATAACTAGTTATTTTGGTGCGTGGCCTTTTTAGATGACGACAAAAAATGATTGCTTGATTTTTAAGACGTTTTCAAGCTTTAAAAATTCTTCAGTTTGATAAGTTTACTCATTTTTTAAAAAACTTTACCAAAAGCTGACTCTTTGATAATCTAAGGCTGTTATTTTAAAAATCATGCTCTGAATGTATAACAATAAAAAACGCAACTGTTTTAATTACTCATGTATTCGTTTCGTTATTTCTTCTAAAATAAACTTTTTTACGGAACCGTATCGACATCTAGTGTCGGATAGCAACAATAAAAAAGTTTCGACAACTATTTATTAATACGATTATATCTTTATTTAGTGTAGAAATAGTTCTATTAATTGTTTTTTTTTTTCATATAAATTGTATTAATCAATTATTATGAATATTATTTAATTATATTGCGAGAGTTGCGTCTACTCATTTCTAGATGGCGGTAATTATCGGGTGAACAAAAACGACTTAAAAAAATCATTGTTTAATAATATTTAAATCCAGACCAGATAATTTAAAAATATGGTTTTACGGTTACCATAAAAATGTATTGTATAATATAACAATCAATGCTGATATTTTAAAACAGTTAGATAATTTACATCAAAGTTTAAAACTCACAGACTATAAATTTACAAATTCATTCATTAAAAATCACAAATCACAAAACCAAATGCTCTAATTGACAATAAAATAAGTAATAAAAGGCGTAAACTACAGTAATAACTTAATTTACTGCCACAAGAGTTTTTAACACCCCTATATCTCTCGACACTTTTCTCTAAAAAAACATAAAGAATACACCCGTATAGTGCTGAAGTGGTACACCAGAGGGCACTGGACGTATGTTTAACTCGTTAGGGGCGTGTCGATAGTTTTTTATTCTTTAGCTGAAGATAAGGGATGCTGGTACTCATCTTTGTGGCTGGTTACTATTACTAAGATTAATAAAATCTCACTGTTTTCCTTCCGTAAAAGTCTTCAAGGATTCAACTATCTTACTAACTCTTACTTTAAGATTTATAAATGAGAACGTTTAAATGGATAGATGGATGTTTGTTAGAGTTTGTAGCCGAAACTGCCTAAATCACGATAAAATTTGGCATAGATGTAGAGAATACTCTGGAAGAACACATAGGCTACTTACTTTTGTTTTTTCATTCCAAGCGGGATCGCGGGAGAAAGTTAGTATTACATAATCCGTAAATTAATAGTTTGAGAGTTTGAGAATACATCTGGCATATCAACTAACCTTCAAAATCAACCCCAAAACAACCCCGTAAATGAGTTATGCGAGTTTAAGCTGCATCATTAATTTCAATCGACAGATGTTCTCGCCTTTGTTTTTGATACAAAAAACATGTTCAGTAATCCCCTGATCGAATGTATGAAACAATTTGTTCACAAGATAAGAGTTAACTAACAATTTATCTTTACAGATCTGTTTTCAATTCGACGTTAAACTTATTTTTAGAATATAACCGTATTAAAAGATTACAAGTTTTGTTAATTTTTTAATTGTTTTAACTTACTTTTGTTTATAATTTGTAAATAATATAAAGATAATAAAACTCCTCACTTTGTATTGTTTACGTTCGTTTTCATAAACTAATAGTAACTTAACGAATACCTTATTGTCCACTCCCTTTACTTACATGATTGTCATGCTACTATAATCTTACTAATATTATAAATGCGAAAGTTTAGATGGATGTTTGTTAGAGCTTGTTGCCTAAACTGCTAAAAAGATTTCGAAGAAATTCGGCATAGTTGTAGAGGATAGTCTGGAAGAACACATAGGCTTCCTTTTGTTTTCTTTTAATTCCTCGCTACGTTGTGGGCGAAATATTGCAGTTTTTTATCTATACTGATATTACAAAAAGATTTGTATTTTTGTGTTTATTGAAATAAGTCAAAAACTACTGGGCCGATTTAAAAAATTCTTTCACCATTAAAAAGCTACGTTATCAATGAGTAACATAGGTTATATGTTTTAATTTCAAACAAGCGAAGTCGCAACAGCTGATAATAAGTAAACTAAAGCTTTAATATGTTCGAGACTACGTACCGCACGTTAGTCGACATAAAAACTAAATAACCACGTTAACAATTATCACTAATTCCGTTATCGATGTTGTTTGAATCGGTGATGGGGGCCAGCGGTGACAGATGCGTTAGATACCATCGCCAGTGGACACGCGCCGTAATACCGAGTTAAGGGGAAGCTTACTAAATATAAAAAGCTAAAATAACCCCAATTCTTACTTCTATATTAATATTATAAAGAGGATAGATTTGTATTTTTGTATGTATTGAAATAACTCAAAAACTACTGGGCCGAATTTAAAAATTCTTTCACGGTTACAAAGGTAATTTATCTGTGAGTAACATAGGCTATATTTATTAATTTCACGCGGGCGAAGTCGCAAGCAACAGCTAGTATGTTATAAATGCGAAAATGCAGATGGTTGATTGTTAGTCTTTATCGCCTAAACGTGGCAAACGTAGGTGGGTTGAGCACCAGGATTTTCTCCACCATATTAATTTATCTTTCATGCTCTCAGTCATCGCTTCTTGATTATATCACCTTCAACGCAATCATCCATCTTTTCCTATCCCTACCAACTCACAGTGTTATATCGTATGTAAGGTAGAGTGATCTCTACATTCCGTTGTTGTTACCTTACAAGCTACATGGTTAAAGAAATTTGTTTTTAACAAATCACTTATTTTTGAAAATGAAAACTCTCATAAATTATAACCTACAAATTCCTATAAACTTGTGTATTTTGTGAATGATTAAAAAACCCTTGTCCAAACAATAATTTAGTTTCTTTTAGTATAATTAGCTAAATTTATTTTTACGTGACCCGTAAAATGTTGTCAATATGTCTGTTATTATTTTTAGAATAATACAAAACAATAAGCAGCTTCGCCTTAATACTACGTTCATATACGGTATCCCGCAGCGTTGTCGCATCCACTATTCTTAATTTATGCACAAACAGACGTTACGATCGCAGCGATATATCACGATCCTGTCATCTTTGTGTCATATTCACATTTTATACGAGTGACAAGTTCTTTAATCCATAGATTTGTAAAGATTACGCCTTTGATTCTATTATAAGGTTGTATTCACATTAAATTGTTGTAAAGCTGATTATTATGACAAATTACTTTGAAATAATAATGTATTACTAATTATTGTTAAGAAATTATTAGAAATATACTAACATTTTTTTAACTATTAAGTTATTCATGCTTCCATGGACTTATTCGTACTTTTATGTCTAAAATTTTTGTAGTCTCTAAAGGGAGGTAACTGCTCCTCCCATCACTAGCGACGCCCATGGGTAGATTAGTTCTGTGTTGTCTATAATAATAAGATTAAATAAAGATCAGACCTCAATCTATACTGATATTATAAAGCGGAAAAATTTGTATTTTTGTATGTATTGAAATAACTCAAAAACTACTGTGCCGAATTTAAAAATTCTTTCACGGTTACAAAGGTAATTTATCTGTGAGTAACATAGGCTATATTTATTAATTTCACGCGGGCGAAGTCGCAAGCAACAGCTAGTATGTTATAAATGCGAAAATGCAGATGGTTGATTGTTAGTCTTTATCGCCTAAACGTGGTAAACGTAGATGGGTTGAGCACCAGGATTTTCTCCACCATATTAATTTATCTTTCATGTTCTCAGTCATCGCTTCTTGATTATATCACCTTCAACGCAATCATCCATCTTTTCCTATCCCTACCAACTCACAGTGTTATATCATATGTGAGGTAGAGTGATCTCTACATTCCGTTGTTGTTACCTTACAAGCTACATGGTTAAAGAAATTTGTTTTTAACAAATCACCTATTTTTGAAAATGAAAACTCTCATAAATTATAACCTACAAATTCTTATAAACTTGCGTCTTTTGTGAATGATTAAAAAACCCTTGTTCAAACAATAATTTAGTTTCTTTTAGTATAATTAGCTAAATTTATTTTTACGTGACCCGTAAAATGTTGTCAATATGTTATTCTTCTTAGAATAATACAAAACAATAAGCAGCTTCGCCTTAATACTACGTGCATTCATATACGGTATCCCGCAGCGTTGTCGCATCCACTATTCTTAATTTATGCACAAACAGACGTTACGATCGCAGCGATATATCACGATCCTGTCATCTTTGTGTCATATTCACATTTTATACGAGTGACAAGTTCTTTAATCCATAGATTTGTAAAGATTACGCCTTTGATTCTATTATAAGGTTGTATTCACATCAAATTGTTGTTAAGCTGATTATTATGACAAATTACTTTGAAATAATAATGTATTACTAATTATTGTTAAGAAATTATTAGAAATATACTAACATTTTTTTAACTATTAAGTTATTGATGCTTCCATGGACTTATTCGTAGTTTTATGTCTAAAATTTTTGTAGTCTCTAAAGGGAGGTAACTGCTCCTCCCATCACTAGCGACGCCCATGGGTAGATTAGTTCTGTGTTGTCTATAATAATAAGATTAAATAAAGATCAGACCTCAATCTATACTGATATTATAAAGAGGAAACATTTGTATTTTTGTATGTATTGAAATAACTCAAAAACTACTGGGCCGATTTCAAAAATTCTTTCACCATTAAAAAGCTACTTTATCGTTGTAACATAGCTTTTTTTCTATTTCTTATTTTAACGTGGACGAAGTCGCGAGCAACAGTAGTTTATATCATGAATAAATACGAGACAATCTATTAAATTAGTCTCATTGTATGCAGATGTACTCGTAACCTGTAATTTGGATGTTTAACATAGAAATTGCTAATATACGAGGCCATTATTGTCGCAATACAAACTAATTCATTTCATAGTACGTGAAGCATGAACGATATTAATATATCTACATACTAGCTATTGCTCGCGACTTCACCCGCGTGAAATAAAAAAATCCAAAAATACAAATCTTTCCTCTTTATAATAGTCTACATATAAATTTAAAATGTCAATCTTTGGACTTGTATACAAGACTAGCTGTTCCCGCGCGGTTTCATCCGCATGAAATTATAAAAACTTTATTTTACTGTTTACATTTGTTAAATTCTCAATTGTAAATGTTAAAATTACCGTTACCATAATCCTTAATGTTGGCAGCTTGTAGTTTATGGTCTTTTACCCATATGACATAAATGAGAGCGTCGGTGGCTCAGTGGTTTAAGCACTTGACTTGTAATCTACAGGTCTTGGGTTCGAATCCCGTCGTACCAATGTGATTTTTCGATTTGTCAAATTTTCATATGTACATAATTTACCCGACGTTCTTACGGTGAAGGAAAAACATCGTGATGCAACCTACACATATCGGCGAAGAAATTCAAAGATATATGTGAAGTCAACCAACCCGTAGTAGGCCAGCGTGGTTGACTTTGGCCTAGTCACACTAACTTAGGGTAAGCCGAGCCCCTCGGTGGGGAAGTTTTAGTGAGCTGGTGATGATGAAATAAGAAATCAAATTATAACGAATATCTTTATTGGACTATAGCATGTAAGAAACATCATAAACAATCTTGATTAATGCCAACCTTTTTCAATCAAAGCACATTTGATATTTTAATATCTTACACGGTTGTTTTTATATACTTTTTTAAAATCACAATTAAAGTAATTATAATTTCACAGTCCTACCCTTAACGAGCAGGGATGAAGCACCTTGAACAAGTTAAGGGTTCATAAAATACCTTAGAACCCCAGCCATAAGGCGTTATGCATTTACCGCGTGTATTATTTAGACCGTTTTATGGTTAATTTGAAGTTACATCTATATTTAAATCGAAACTTTTAAAGCACGCAATTTAGATGTAGTTTAAGACTAAACTATCGCACAACTGTTTTGTCGCACTATGATTCCTATCATACTAATATTATAAATGCGAAAGTTTAGATGGATGGATGGATGTTTGTTAGAGTTTGTAGCCCAAACGGCTGAACGGATTTCGATGAAATTTGGTATAAACGTAGGGGATAGTCTGGAAGAACACAAAGGCTACTTACATTTGTTTTTTTTATTTCCGCGCGGACGAAGTTGCGGGCGAAAGCTAGTGAGTTTATATGGAGGTGCGCACTCTACTCGATTTTTAGTTGTGTAACTAAACAGTTGAAGGCTGCGAAACAATCGACAATCGCACAACAGTTTAGCGATAGTTTAGTCAAAGGCACACCTTTAAAAGATATTTTTAGATAGCTAAAATCTTGAATTAACAATTTTAATATAATCGTTTTAATGAAAACGAAATATTAAGCCTCTGTCCCACCAAATTGTAAATTTTCTAATAAAAATCTAACATGTAAAATATGTTATGGAAATATCGGATTTTGTTCCCTTCTCGTAGTGACGTCATTTTTAAGCTATCTGATTTATCAGCCAGTGGTGGAACAGGCCCTTAGTCGTTTAAAAATCACGCGAAAATATACAATGTTATACAATGCTTGCAACAAATATAAAACATTATGAATATTATTATCATACTCTATCATTATAAAAAGGGCCCTTTTATTTAAATGAAATTGATATAAATATACATTGGTGAGTTACGTTCATATTGAATTAATAATACAAAATACGGATGCGAGCTTTGGGCGCGTGCCTCGATTCGTAATTAATTCAGCGATATGCCACCAGGTGGCGCCGGCAGATGGGCATCATGGCGCCGGCGACACACCGCAACGTTTTGTTTTAATTTGATGACAGTTTACGTTATTTGTCCACTGATAAAATAAAAATGGTGATATACATGAATATACTTTAATACTGTTGCTCGCGATATTTTAAAAAAAATTAAAAATATATCCTATGTTACTCAAAGATGTACCTTTCTAACGGTGAAAGAATTTTTAAAATCGGCCCAATCGTTT
Source organism: Papilio protenor (assembly GCA_029286645.1). Classification (NCBI taxonomy): domain Eukaryota; kingdom Metazoa; phylum Arthropoda; class Insecta; order Lepidoptera; family Papilionidae; genus Papilio; species Papilio protenor. The sequence continues at coordinate 1,856,154 of JAGSMZ010000009.1, forward strand.
TTACGTGAATCGAATACATACAAAAATCCAAAAATATAAATCTTCCCTCTTTATAGTATTAGTATAGATAAATTAAACTTAGAGCTTGTGCACAATATTCGATTTTTAGTTGTGCAACTAATTTGTCGAATTGGCTGCGAAACAATTGACAATCGCACAACAATTGTGCGACCGCTCGTGTAGTTCTGTAATGTTTCTACAAGGAAATATTTAGTCTCTTTTGAGTAATATTACATTGTTATTTCTTAATGCCTTTAAGTGTTTAAACTTGAATTAATTTTAATTAAATTGCACCGCCTTTTAAGACATGAAAATCTTTCTCTGACTCGTATCATTTATATTGGGTTTTAAATGTATTGGAAACTAATATTTCTGGTTCCAATAACTCGGTTAACAAAGAAAGATATTAAAGCGTCTAATTATTATAAAATATAACGAAACAAATTACCGTCAAAACGTACAATATGCTACGTAAATTAAAAATAAAAAACGACACTAATCTAATTTTTACACGTATCAGCTGAAACTTGTTATTAGTGGTATCAGTTCCAATCTAAGACGTTAGGGGTCGCTACCCCGTCGCGCGCGGATGACGTCACCAGGTGAACACTTTACCGCCATTTTACCATATGTTTGAAGCCTTAAAACAACTAGAAGTGTCTGGCTTTTTTACCTTTATTTCGAAAATAAAATATTATTATCTATATCTATACTAATATTATAAAGAGGAAAGATGTGTATTTTTGGATTTTCGTATTTTTGTATGTATTTGATTCACGCAAAACTACTGGGCCGATTTTAAAAATTCGTTTACCATTGGAAAGGTAATTTATCTGTGAGTAGCATAGGCTATATTTTGTATTTTTTTTAAATTCCACGCGGGCGAAATCGCGAGCAACAGCTAGTAAACTATAAAAATTGCTAATGTTCTACCTAAGGTTGGTGAGATATGTACTGCATCTAGGAGTATAAATCTATTCAGAATAAACAGCACTTTAGATATCTGATGTTAACTGGAAACTGTAGGAAACTGCAATACGAAGCAAAATTAAATAGATAAAATAAATATTTAGAAGCTATTCTTTTTATTTATTTTCCTTAATTACGAACAAAAGATAACTTGAATTATTTTTTGTTCATCAGTTCTAATAATTCCTAACTCTATGTAAAGGTTCGTCTCCATTCAGTTCAAGGTATCGTAAGACACCCGGCTGTAGGGCAGTCGGTAGATTACCTTTTTTCCAATTTATAAGACACCTGGAGTGTGGCTTACCCTTCAAGATGATAGGATAACCTTAATTTGTATATCTTACTGTACACGGCTTTGCTTGGCTGAATAATAACGGACACAAACCGATATGTTAATTTTAGGATAAATTCACTTATTAATATAATAATAAAATAATCCATAGAACAGAAAATTGTCTTCGTTATCCATTTTTCTTACATCCTTTTATTGTAATAATAATGAGCACAAAGTATTATTTTTTATTAGTTTAAACCACAAATGCATTTCCAATACTGTTTCCTACACCATCTATTGAAAACCCCCTTTTTTTGGTATCGGGGGGGGGGGGGAATCTTCAAAAGATACCTTGCCTTCTGGAGGGAAAGCAGGGTTATGTAGGAACAAAGGACAACTCTAGATTACCGTCTATTGATAACCCCTAGAAAAATGCTTTTGGTACCTATTTTTGAACATATAATTTCGTTACTAATTACTTAATCATAAACCGCATTGCGTTGTAGGTAATAAAAGAAAGTACCGCATAATTTGTGTCGTTTACAGACGCACTGCGAACCTCCCTTTAGTGCGATGCGTTAAATTGATACAAGACGATCGCAAATTAAGGAATTCAGGGGGAGGATGCGGTGTGTTTCTTGATCGAATATCGCCGTGGAATTTACGTCACATCCGGTGTGTACACACCCTTATCAAGAAATTAATTATTTAATTTTAGTGATATCTTTTGCGATTACTGTGAAATAAAATGAATAAGGTTATAAATCGACTAACTATATTTATACAAATTTAAAATATATATATTATAATATAAGTTTAAACTCAAAAATCTTTAATTTTTTGGCGTCTGTAATAAAAAACTAAATAATTGTTATTTAGACGGACCAAAAGTACGCCTTTATCTTAAAGGCCATTGGTTATTTTTATATCAACAATTTCCTTAATATCTAGTTATCAATATTAAATAAGCTATGTATGTTTTGTATTTTTTTTTAATTATGGATTTAGCATCGCCATCTGGCGGCGAGTAGTCGACTTATTGTGAACGCATTTTAAACTATTGCAACTACTAAAATAATAAAAAATGATTTCTTATTTCGCTTACATAAGTCCTAGTAAACTCAAGCTATAATTGAATATTTATTAAACTAAATATGGAAACATTTAGAAACCGGATTAAACGAATCCAATTGTTTGTTCATTATAACAGATGGCGCTTAACAATGGGCAGATGCGTTCAAGGTGTGCACAATGGTCAATCAAACTTCCATACGGCACGCACCAAGTATTTAATTTCATCCCCTAAATGCAATCAGTTCCTATTGTACTCGTAAAGAATTATCAAAACATATTCCCCTATTTTATAATACATACAAATAGCCGCAAATGATCACTAAATTGGACGGTAATTATGTTTTGTGGTCTGTGTTAATGTTTAGCACGGGTCATACCTGTTTATTTGTTATTTCAATACTGGGGGTTATACCTAATAAGTGCCAGAGCAGATCGACATACGAACAATTTTTTTTTATGTTAATGGTTGGTTATTAAAAACCAAAATGTATAAAACGGCTTTAGTTCTTGGAGATTTTCACTTCATCGATTTATTTACCTAAAAGAATTGCCAAGTTAAGGTATTACTTATCTTAAAAATTTGTACTTTTGTACACTTTACTTATTGTATATCCCAATTTTTATCGTAATAGACGTATAACGAAACGGAGTTTCAATTAGAAAAATTAAGATATAGGTACGCCTTGTAAAAATAGTGCGGCAATTATTTTTGATTGAAATTAATAGACGAGCAATAATTAAAGCAAGAATTTGTTAAGTTAACAGTACATTCATTAAGTAAGATTGACTTAAGCTTTCATCAAGAGATTAGAAAATTACATTTCCTTTAAATCTGCTGAAATGTTTAATTAATTAAAATTGCTTGTTACTACAGTAAGAAAAAGAAAGTACCGTAGGAAATATTTTACCAACGTTATTGGATATACATTGTACTAAATATAAAAATGTCAATGATTATATTGAAGAAAGAACCAATATTATCTTGTTTGGCATCTGAAAATACATTTTTAAGAAGCTAATAAGACAATCGTATCAATTGCTAAGTTGTTTCTATAAGGCGCTACGTTCTTGCTCACTAGCGCATTTCTAGCAAGTAGTAAATACTTGATTTAGCTATATTTAAATATTTTGTAAAAAGACATTTCATACTAAGAATTTTTTTTTAATAAATGAGATTCTATCATTAAGGTACTCCTTCTCATCTTAAGAAATAGAAAAGACGATCGTCTTGATTGCTATTTTATTTTACAAGGCACTATTATAAAATAAGTTTGACATGGTCAGTGTAGATATTGTATTTGTTTTTTATTATTATTTCAAGAACCTTATTCTATTTTTATTTTCTTAGTACTAAAAGATTAGATATGCATATCTACATGGAATTTAATCAAATAATGTCTGAAGTAAACAAACTTTGCCGACAAAAGGGATCTCAAAACATTTTTTACCTAAAAGGCCTATCGTAAATCTCGTGTGAACTCGTTTATCACGGTAGTCAATCTTTTTAAAAAAAGTTCGATATTTAAAGTGACCGGTAGTTCACAGTGATTTATTGGGACCAGGAATTCATGAATCAGTCTTCCCAGTATGAGTCAAGTCAGAACCCAGTGGTGACTCATATGCCTTTCTTTCTTAAGAATTTTTTGCCTTTAGACCGTGCGTACACTTTTGACTAAACTATCGCACAACTGTTTAGTCACGCTTTGATTCTTATGAGCTTATATGGAGGTGCGCACACTATTCGATTTTTAGTTGTGCAACTAAACAGTTGAATACGAAACAATCGACAATTGAGAATCGCACAACAGTTGTGCGATAGTTGAGTCAAAGGTGTGTGCCTGCTCTTAAAGTAGGATGGTGTAATTTGACATACAGGAGTTTTCAACGCCAACGGGAATAATAAAAACACATTTTATTTGTCAATATTTTATTTGAAATTAAAAAAGCATTTCCATAATTTAATTTTTTATGTACAAAATATTTCTTGAAATCATTTTTACTTTGAACAAATAGACGTTGTATTAAAAAAATTACAATTGAAATACAAAATTGCATGTAAGGATTTTATTTTCCAGTTTCTTGAAGTGTATATGGCTGGAAGTGTTAATTTTTATTTTTATTTTAAATTAAACAAACCAAATTCCAAGATATATAATAATATTAAAAACTAATTTAGTACTTTCAAATATAAAATAATCCACTAATTAATAATTAGTCTTTTCTTAATTAACTTAAATAAGGGACAGAATTATAAGGAAGTATTCGCACTAGCGTGTAATAATTAATTATTATAATAATTATTATATTAATTATTATTGCAGAGATCACAGACTAGATTCTACATTAAGAGGTTTTTAATCTGTAGTTTGTATTTTAAATTCGTAGTTTCGAGGTAATTTACATTTAACCTGTAACGTTAAAAAATGTAAAATGATTTTGGAAATAATTTTACATTATATTATTTTTATTATTAATTAGATTAATGTATACTATATAACAATACCGAAATGTATAATCATTTGTTATAATTGTATACTTTGTGTATAAAATTGCAGTGTTTTTCTATCTATTTCTATCAATAGATAATAATAGTTAAAAAATAGCGAAAGACAATTTTGTTTTCTAAATTTTAGCCTCTGATATAGCAAGATTTAATTTTGATACCAAAATATTTATACGTTTTTCTTAACTTAGAATACATTTTCTTTTGTTTTTTCATATTAAAATACATTTTCAAGAACGGGAAGATTTAATATGATTTTTGTTTCTATTTTTAAAAATAGAATGCATTTAATTAATTACAAGTAAATTAGTTAAAAGTAGAAGTTTGATGATTTTACATTTATGTAAAATGTTTTGTTCGTGAGAATATTTTTATGGCAATGGAGTTATTTATAGATATTTTTAGGTTACTCTAGGTGGGATAAATTGGCTGGTATAACTACAAACCTAAAGCTTCTTTATAAAAAAGCATATTTCTGTGATGTAAATTACTATGTTTACATTTTCCCGCGCTTTTTAAAGCTGGGATTGTATCGATTAGTTCCTTTATTCGAGTTAAATTAAACTCATTGTGGGCTTTCACTGTTGTACAAAATATTGAAGACCCTTTCACTCAATTTGCACATAACAGAGAAAACAAGATTTTAGTACAGTAAAAACCGAATATCGAACTTGTAGTTTTCATTATATTATTAATTTGATTAATTGAATACATATTATTATTAATTAAGCGTACACACATGATTAACTAAGTGTATAGTCGATTTCAATGGAAATTAGATATTTTATTTACACATATTTCTGGCTGGAAAGTTCCTTTATTGTCTATGATTTTTTTTGTTTCTGTTTTTTTTTATGATATAAACATGTGTTTTAGTAAGTCTGTGATTATAGACTTTTTATAGAACATATTATTTAGATATATTTGTTATATTATTATATATAATAATATCTTATTTTCATTGAATTCGACTTATTATTACATTATTAAATATTAAAATTGGTTCTCTTTAATAATTTAGAAGCCTGCATTTATTTAGGCATTTAACTAATTCTATTATTATTACTAGTGCTAATTTTCCTTATCACTAGATCCGGAATCGGCGTGTTTTCTTAATGTCCAGTAATCTGAAAAAAAAAGAAGAATATTGTTAATCATACTGATATTTTATTTGAATGGATGGATGGATATTTACATATCTATAAACCGCTTAAAGATTTCGATATATTTGAAAATTTAGTATGCAGATAAAAAGATTCTAATATATACCCTCATAAAATGAATCGATTTTTAAGTACTTTTTGACCGACTTCCCAAAAGAAGGAGGTATTCAATTCGTCCATATATTTTTTTTTTTTTAACAAAAAACATACGTTATTTTGGCTCAGGTACGATAAGTTTAAGGCTTCAGATATCCGATTTCCAGTTTGTGCTGTAAATCGATTTTTACGATCCTTTGAGGTCGCATAAAAGTTTTTACGTATTCTTAACATTTGAATACTATATTTTGTGGAGTGTTAGTATCAAAAATATAATTTAACAATGTTATTGACATGGTTATGCAATATAATTGCATGCACGTATATAAAATCGATGTTTTGTTGTCTATAAGTTTATAACTAGACTTTTGAAGAACCCGTTTCGGTACAAAGAATGATAAGGTAAAGTTTATGACCAAAAAAAAAAGTTAAATGAATCTTTTGTTTGCATTAATGTTATTTTATCACAGCAACTATTGTGTCAGAAATTATATAGCAACTAAATTAGTCTACAATAATTTATTCCGTTCTGATTGTTTTTACATATCCTATGTAATAGTGGTAGAGCCCGCTTCAACACCTTCGCACAAATGGGCCGGCTCGCCCGGTGTAATACCACGACCACACAAAAAACAGGCGTGAAGTGGAAGCAATTCCGCGTTTCGTCTGATGAGTGTGGTGCCGGATGCCTAATTTTAGTCCCTTTACCTTTCCACCCTTTTCTTAAGAAGAAAGGATGGGAAGGAAAAGTGGATTTGACGATGGAGGAGAACGCTTTCCATTTCGGTAGATTCAGGTTGCCACCTTATTATTATAAAAAAAAATGTCCGTCGGGATAAAAAAATATGGTCTTATTACTTCGTATTCTTGTTTATATTGACCGTGTAGATAATACTGCATATAACTTTAGTCAAGGGAATCTATAGCGTGAAATGATCCTCACGACAATTATCACGGTTCTCTGAGAATCTTACCTTTGATTACTAATGTTTATAGGAGGAATGAGAGGAAAAAATAGGTGTACCATTAATAGGCTATTGTCTTTGCCTATTTTTCTTAGAATACAACTCTGGTGGGGATCCAAATAGGATAAGTTATAAGTGTATTATAACTTAATAGCTGTTGCTCGCGACTTCGTCAGCGGGAAATTTAAAAAAAACATAGCCTATGTTACTCAAAGATAAACTACCTTTCTAACGAGGAAATATTTTTTAAAATCGGCTCAATAGTTTTTACGTGCATCGAATACATACAAAAATCCAAATCTTTCCTCTTTATATTATTAAGTATAGACAAGCTGTTGCTCGCGACTTCTTAAAAAATAATAAAAATTGTAGCCTATGTCACTTACTGATAACGTAGCTTTTTTAATGGTTAAAGAATTTTTGAAATCAACGCAGTAGTTTTTGAGTTATTTATTGAAATATTATTAAGTATTGACATACAAAAATACAAATCTTTCTCCTTTATAATAGTTGTATAGATGATCTATACGTAAATGGTCTTTCCTTGATCAGCAACGATAATCGAAACGTTAAGTCTATATTACTTAATTCATACTTTGAACTTTAATTTATAGTTCCTAATAAAATATTCCGTCGCCACTTCACAAAGTAAAAGCTATGGAAAGCGTATGTACTGTTATTAGAATACATCGCATTAAGTTGTTTTTTTTTATCTGTGCAAAGTTAAAATTGATTCCTTTTAAATTCAGCCAGTCGTGTTGTATTATTTTTGTTATATTCGTCAGCTTTAATTAGAGATAGTTTCTCCAGTCGATTGTGATTTGATATTAGTAACAAGTCGCTCAGTGAGTTTTCAAATGCATCTAATGCCAACGACACGAAAGAGAGTCAATGCCTCGATTATCCTGCCAAATAAAGGACAACATCAACCCGTGTACGGATGCTTATTAAAAGAGATATACAATTTAACAAGGTTATACCGAAACAATTGCCTGATCCTCTCAAAAGTTAATTTAAAATAACAGAGTATCTAACTTGGTTAGACAGAGATGGTGATAGTGCTGGACAAAAACTGGTTTCTGTTTCGGGTGACAATACTTTTGTACATCGAAGGATGTCTTTAAATAAACAAAGTATACTTATATCTAGTATTTGTACAAAAACTATGTAGAATAAATACTTCTAACTGTTTCACACGGTTTCTATAGACTAGAATATCCCTTCCGAGAAACACACTCATCAGGCAAATTACTTCCACGTGATGCTCGACTTGTGTGTGGTCGTATTGCATCGGTACAGCGGAACAATCCTGCAACACCTAATACTGCTACAGACTCTACTATGTGATTTATATTTGCGGTTTCTAGTTGAAGATTAGACATTGTTGGATCAGGACTTTCCGCTAAGTATTTTGGTCACCCTACACCGCACACCCCGGTGTCTGACACAGAATAAAAAAACAGCTGCACAAAAACAGGCGCAGAGAGTATATGAACGTATTTATTGAGTCTGCCGGCCCGCTACCTGACTTACGCGGGGCTTACAATGTAAGAATATTTTACAATTTACCTGTTTTTTTTTATACTCTCGACACGACAATGGATGAGATGTGGTTTACCGAATACATTTGTTTACGCTTCGAGTTTATTGCTCTGCGTAATTTTATGACATGAAAATACCAAATTCTTACATTTTGTGTGGTTATCCAATGCTAAGGGCTTGTCCCACCAAATTATAAATTGTCTGATAACAACTAAACGTGTAACATATGTGATGGAAATATCGGATTTTGTTCCCATATCTGACAGTGACGTTATTTTTAAGCTATCTGAGACTCTATCAATCAGTGGTAAGACAGACCCTACATATAATTTGTAGAAAGTAGCATTTTGTATTAAATGCTTGAAAACAACCGGTTGTTTTATGTAGTAAACAATATATCCTTATTTTGCAATATTCCATAATAAAAATATGAACGTAATTATCTAACGAAAGAGCAATATATCATAGGATTTCAATACAAAGCTAAGAGTTCCTATGACTTATCGTTACATTTATAAAAGAAAAGAAAAAACCTTGCAGACGAATTGAGAACCTCCACCTTCAATCCAAATCCATAATATTTTTATCTTAATTGGCAATTTAGTTACTAACCTTTAATCGAATGGTAATCAAACAAGCAAGAAATAAATAATCGCATCGCTTCTCGATTCACATCGATTTAAAAAATCGATTAAAACGATATTCTCATGAAAATCAATTTAGCACCTGTTGTAATAAACTACGACTAGACGCTATTTAACTGTCGTTTATCGATCGATACTATCGATTTAAACCGAACAGAAAACAAGTTTGATTATAAATATTTACTCGCAAAATTAATTTAACTCGCCCTCTACTGCTGTTTACTCTATGACGTTTATCTTTGACGTTTAAATGAAGAATTAAACAATGAAACAAAAAATGTACAAAGACTAAAAAATTAAGTAGATCTTTACATTTTAATTCAGCAATCCTTTTGGTTTTCACGACTGATTATCAAAATGGGATAGTCAGAAACAAACTACTATATATTCAGATTTCGCGCCAAAAATTTAATTTAATTAAACCTTTGTCTATTTTAATGGAGAGCCCGAGATTTTAAAATGAAGACAAGCAAAAAGAATTAATTTATTGTAGATTGGAAAAAATATTCGAAGTCTACGGAGTATAATGTTATATAAAAACAAACTTTTTTTTCCATTTTTTAAATAACCCACGGTACTTAGTGTGTGAACATCCGGGAAGTTTTGGGAATGTCGGCCTCGTGTACGTTCCTTTATTACCGATAATTAGCCATGCAATTGCCGGCATTCCTCGGAACTTTACTAATGACCGAGATTCATGGAATGACTGCAACGAAACGGAAGTTTTAAGTGTAAGATTTTTGTATGGAAAAAATTAAACCAAGTTAGTTAACACTGTTTAAAATCAAAATGTGGTTGATTTAACTAAGATAATTATTATGGTATTATTAATTGATTATTGAACTTAAAAAATTTACGATATCAATCTTAAATGAATGAATACGCATTACAGGATACTGAAGGACTGTTGTAAGAAAAAATGTAAAACTTAATTTCTTATCTACGTGGCCGAATAATTAAGTTATTAGTTAGAAAGAGTCATTCGATTTATTTTTTGTTTTATAGTTTATGTATAAAAGTATTTAGTTTATAGAAATGTATGTACCCATAATACAGTTATCGCCAATAAACTCTGGCAGTTTGGCGAAATTATATATTTTTGTAATAAAAAGCTACTTATAATAAATGAGTATATTAGAGGAAGTTTGAGAGTAGCCCGCGTAGTAGAGAAGGTAAGGAGTAAAAGGTTAGCATGGTATGGGCATGAGGAGGGATGAATCGCATGTTACAAGGAGAACGTTAGTTAGAGCGTGGAAGGGTACATCGGTAGAGGTAGACCTAGAAAGAGATGGATGGATTGTGTAAAAGGTGACATGATCAAAAAGGGAGTGATGACTGAGATGACGTATGATAGAGTTATGTGGAGGACAAAAACCTGTTGCGCCGACCCTACGGGAGTAGGATAAGGAGATGATGATGATGATGAAATAAATTAAAAAAACAAATCGATCGAGTAAATGTAATTAAATACCTATGTTTTAAATTGTCCGATTTGCATCCTTAATAATTCTTTTCAAACCCTTTGCCAATAGATTCCGCGAAATCGTTTACACACATGTGATGGCAAAGCCCTTCCAAGAAGACCGCTTGTATGTTCACAAATCACGAATTACGCGGGAATTAATGAGGACTTATGCCAGATTCATGAAGCTATATTTGCATATAAGTCAACGACCCGAATAAACTGCATCCAATAAAATGTATTAAATGTATACATTAATTTTATTTTAATCTGCTTTCGGTCTCTGATAAATAATTTAACGCGCGATATTTTAATCTCAGTCTGAAACGAATATTTGTACCTTACCCGATATACGATACGAGTGGTTTTTGTGCTTTTACATATAAAATACTAGCTTTCGCCCGCGACTCTGTCCGCGTGAAGTTAATGTTAAGTTAAATTAATTTGCTGAACACGTAGTTTGACAATTTGTTGGTGCTATCTCACTTCTAACTAATCTTACTAATATTATAAATGCGAAAGTTTAGATGAATGTTTGTTAGAGTTTGTAGCCTAAACTGCTTAATGGATCTCGATGAAATTTGGCATAGATGTAGAGGATAGTCTGGAAGAACACGGGATGTTTATTTTTGTTTTTTTTTTAAATTCCGCGGTGGCGGAGTCGCGGGCAATAAAATTTTAGTTATAACAACAATAAACATAGGTTTATAATCTACTAACTTTTGCGCGCGACTCCGTCCGCGTGGAATAAAAAAAAACAAAAGTGTGTAGCTTATGTGTTCTTCCAGGCTATCCTCTAAATCTATACCAAATTTCATCGAAATCCGTGCAGCCGTTGCTACAAACTCTAACAAACATCCATCCATTTAAACTTCCACATTTATTATATAATATTAGTATGTAATTTATATAATATAAGTATGATGTTCCGAATTGTTCAAATATTAAAAACGTGTATTTATACCATAGTAGGATTCGATATGACATTTTTGGCAATGCCGAGGAGGTCATTCACCTCAAGCTAACGGTATTCGGATTACGAACCGTGTTGGTAAACAATGTCTTGACTTTCTTTACCACTGTATTAACTGGTTTTTAAATTTACGTGTTTATTTTGTAATTTGCAGGATAACATTCACACCCGTAAATCAATAGGGTAAGCAGAGCATGAGGTATCTTTAGATAAAGTAGTATATCTAATATTAGTACAGATATACTAATATTATAATGAGGAAAGATTTGAATTTTCGGATTTTTGTATACATTGAAATAACTGAAAAACTACAGAGCCGATTTCAAAAATTCTTTTACCATTAAAAAGCTATATTTTTTACTATTTTTTTAATGTCCACGTGGACGAAGTCGCAGTTATACTTATTTTAAAAGAATACAATTGTCATCTCTTTCACTACCGTTTCAAAAGCTGAGATAGCATATTTCTGCAGCATGTTTGAGCAATGGAAACACAGATTTATATAGACATTTCATACAAATACTGCAAGATAACTGTTTTAAAAGCTTATATGTACACGAGGAATTTATAAAAATGTTCGATAAATACCGAAATAAATGTATTTTGTATGTGACTATAGGAAGTGGTATTACCAAAACCCCCGCTGGTTACCAAATTTGGTCACCAGATGGCATCAGCAAAAAGATATGGCGTTCCTTACAGCCCTTTCTTATTGCAATAAATGTTTGCGATCACATAACGTACGTGTTTTCCTTTAGTTTTGGAAGTACAGTTACTTTCAAAATTACGATGCATTTTAACACATGATATTATTTTAATTACTTTTACCAAATTATTGTCTTGTAAATAAAGAAGGGGAGACATTACGTTGCATAATTTTAACAAAAAGGTTGCAATTTATCATAATAAAGTAAACCTATACAATATATCCTAATATCCTGGATTTGTTTTCTTAAATTTCGACGTAAAAATTAAAGTCTCATTCATTGCTTACTTCGAGAAAAATGTTGATATTGCTTACAATATTTAGGTTATGTGGAGCTGAAAATTAACTAATTTTACTTTTCGATTACATGGCAATCTGTCACTATCTAATGTGTTTAGCTTTTCTTTATCTTACTAATATTACAAATGCGAAAATTTAGATGGATGGATGTTTGTTAGAGTTTGTAGCCTAAACGGTTGAACGGATCTCGATGAAATTAGTTAAAGATTTAGGGTAGAAAACACAGGCTACACACTTTTTTTTTATTCCACGCGGACAGAGTCTCAGGCGAAAGCTAGTTAATATATTTGTTCCTTAGCTGTTCCCTATTTTAATAACTAGGGCAGTTTGCGGCGTGTGCCGTGTATTGTGAACGGATAAGCCTTCACAAGTCGATTCTTATCAGGCCAAGCGTTCGTTGAACCTATTTTTCTCAACACCTGTGTTCACGATTAATTTATAAACATATACAAAAGCTATAGTAAACGATTTGTAGTTAGTGTTAGCTAGATTTCCTTTTAATAAAGACTTTAGTAGGAAAAACTTTCGAAAAATAAACTATAAGTACAAAACAGTAATTAAAAAAATTGTAACTTTAATGTCTACTAATTATATGTTTAAAGATGATTGATATAAAATATCCGTATATTGAAATAATTGTAATATACTAGCTGTTGCCCGCGACTTCGTTTGCATGGTATTAGAAAACATACTAACTATAGAAATAACAAAAAGCTACGTATCCTTCGGAAACCGGACATTTCTCGGGGATGAACCTTATCCCATGTGTACTCCAGACTTTGTTTTATATTTGTGCCAAATTTCAATAAGATATGTTGAACCGTTGCAAAATGATCGAGTAAACATTAAAAAACTAAATTAATGAATCCCACGGGAACCGTAACTATTCCTGGGATAAAAAGTAGTCTATGTGTTCTTCCAGACTATGCTCTAAACCTGTGCCAAATTTCATGGAGATCCGTTCAGTCGTTTAGGCAACAAACTCCAACAAACATCCATCCATCCATCTAAACTTTCGCATTTATAATATTAGTAAGATATGATTTAATAAACATTACTGCAACCATTTAATTGATCAATTCTGAAAATTTTAGTTACCTGTGCCTCTGATTCTCGGAGGCAAATTAAAAAAACAAAATCGCCGAGTAGCGTGAGAAGGAAGTTTTGCAATTTATAAATCTTCGTGATGTATTACCGTTTGGCTGACACGAGAACTAGTGTTGTTTTATCGATATAAAATCCTAAGTTACAACTGTCTGCAAGAAGACTGCATTTCATGCTAGATTACTTGGGACGGTCTTTTCGGGGCATTGGAGATATAAAAAATTAAAAATACATCAAAAACATGATGATATAAGTAATACTATATCGATATTATTTCCTCTGCTCTAAAGCATTACAGTGTCATTTAAAACCTATTGGCATCTCTTTCACGTCCTTTGATAAAACAAGGACCACTGCAAATACAAGTGCCACTGCAGTCGATAGAAACATCGATACCGACATTTATAGTACATCACTATATTCGAATGTCTGGCTCAATACGTACCCGCGGGCAATGATCAGCTCTTTTAAAATTAGAATAAAACGAGACGTCCCGTTATCCGAGGAATGCCGGACGCTTTCCAACATACTCGCACAAATATGCACATTTTTACACGAAAATATATGTGCATAATTATTACATTTTGATATACAATTTTTAAATATCATAATTCAAATAAAAAGCGAAACTGGTCTAATGCGAACAAAACTATTATTGTATTGTTGTCTATACTTATACTTACTTACTTACTATTATAATAAAGCGTAAACACACATATCTTTGTTGCCTAAGATGTCAGCAATTACAGCATATTTTTGAATAATTCTTTTTTTTTTAATAAAAAGCCCCACACTTACGTCACGCTTTAGGCTATATATTTTCACGACATTAAACTTAGGGGTAAATATTTTGGATAAAAACCCTAATGTGGGAAAGAGACCATAAGTTGCTGCCAACATCAAGAAAGAAAGATTGTTAAGGTTTGTAAAGGTTTGCAGCCTATGGCCTTAAAATTTGTAAGCATATCACAAGCAACAACAACACAGCAACTATCACAAAAGCAAACTTTATACCGAAAAAAGGTATTTTCTTTTCGTTTTTGTGCATAACTAACTGGAAAATAATAGTATAAACTTTAGGACAAAGAACGAAAATTTTTTTGTAGAGTCGTGTAATTTGACAAATGTAAACAATAAAATAAAGTTCTTATAATTCCAAGCGGATGAATCCGCACGCGAACAGCTAGTCTGAAATACAAAACGTGATTTTACGTCCAAAATTATAAATCAAATAAAATATACCAGAGTTGCCTTAATTGTGTTAACTTGTAATTTTTATCTTTTACCAGAACGTGCTCTAAACTCTCATAACCCAAACGCGTAGAAACTTTAAAATACAAAGCTGAACTAAATGTAGCGCATTAAAATGCCGCAGTTACGGATCCAGAACGAACCGTGGTCCGTGACGAGCACCGTGCCCTATGGGCCTATGGGAATACATTACTATCCGGGTGAATGATTCCTAAACAGTTTGTTGCTAACCGAACTTCGAACGCTATCTGAACTCTGAAAAGAAAACAATTGAATAGACTATTTAATAGTTGTTCTATATGGCCAGATTAGTTTAATACAGCGAGTTACTTAGTGTAGCTTTAGTATTAGAATGACCATTTAACAATCCTGAGTATCTATACTAATATAACAAAGCGTAAACACACACTACTTCGTGGCTTTCAGCAATCACAGCATATTTTTGAATAATTAAATCTTTAATAAAAAGCCCTATACTTACGTCACGCTTTAGGCTATATATTTTCACGCTATCAAACTTAGGGGTAAATGAATTTGACAAAACCTTGCGGGAAAGGGACCATACTACAAGCTGCCAACATTAAGGAAGCCAGTGTATTATGGTGACGGTAATTTTGACATTTGCAATTGAGAATTTGACAAACGAAAACAATAAAATAACGTTTTTATAATTTCATGAGGCTGAAGCCGCACGGTAACAGCTAGTTTAGAACGGAAAGGACAACGTGTTTATTACATTCTTAATCTACATAAAATGTTTAAGCAAGTTCCTTAGGTACAGAATTTCCCACAGCACCGCGAGTCGACCTCATACGAATTATACCTAATCTAAGTCATACAATTCGATATGCGTATTGAATACAAACGCAATTATAGCTGGTGCAAACAGACTGCCCATAGATTGTGGCTCCGAAGTAAATTGTAAGGATTTAACTATTTGCATATTTAATGACATAAAGGTAATGTACTTTTAAAGTTATTTAAAAAAATAATGCATATTTTTATAGGAATTTTGAGAGTACCCCCGTAGTAGAGAAGGTAAGGAGTAAAAGGTTAGCATGGTATGGGCATGTTATGAGGAGGGATGAATCGCATGTTACAAGGAGAACGTTAGTTATGAGTGTGGAAGGGTACATCGGTAGAGGTAGACCTAGAAAGAGATGGATGGATTGTGTAAAAGGTGACATGATCAAAAAGGGAGTGATGACTGAGATGACGTATGATAGAGTTATGTGGAGGACAAAAACCTGTTGCGCCGACCCTACGGGAGTAGGATAAGGAGATGATGATGATGAATGCATAATTTTCTAAACGGATCTCGATTATATTATATTTGGCATCGATATAAAGTAAAATCTGGCACATAAGCCAAGTATTAACTTTTTTTTTTTAATTTCACGTGGACGAAATCACAGGTGAAAGCTAGTTTAAAAATAAATGAAATGAGTAATTTATGAAAAACTAGCTGTTGCTCGCGACTTCGTCCTCGTGACATTGAAAATAATTAAAAATATAGCCTATGTTACTGAAAACGTAGGTTTTTAATGGTGAAATAATTTTTAAAATCGATGTAGTACTTTTTGAGTTATTTCAATATAGACAAAAATACAAAACTTTCGTCTTTATAATCATACTAATATTATAAATGTGAAAGTTTAGATGGATGGATGGATGGATAGATGGATGTTTGTTAGAGTTTGTAGCCTAAACAATTTCAATGAAATTTGGCATATACATATGTAGAGGATAGTCTGAAAGAACACATAGGCTATTCACTTTTGTTTTTTTCCATTCCACGCGGACGGAGTCGCGGGCGAAAGCTAGTATTAGTATAGTTAGATTGTGTAATAGAAAAATTCATAATAAGATACTTTAGTTTAGAAATTAATGGACATTTCATCGAATTACTCGACAAAATTGATAATTACTTTAAAGTGATCTGACTTGTGACTGAGTTTTCACTGATAACACACAAGTAAAATAATATAGTCATCACACTCATTCTCTTTATAAAAACAGAGATAACAAGAGTTTTGTTACAGTATTCGAACTGGAACACGGCAAAGAGTGTACATAATCACGATGTAATGATTATAGACCTTCCTCGTTTGTTGATAAAGTTCAAAATAGCTTGGCATGTACTTTATGATTCATGCGTTACGTTGGGTTGCAGGTTCGATCCTGCCCTATTGAGTCACTCAATGACCGTAACATAACCTCTTTGGTACCTCATTTTTTTTGGATTCTTGACATATCCGTAGTAACCGTTCATCGTCATCATGACGTCATCCTCTAAGTTTAAATAATCTTGGTATGATAGAATTCGAATAACTAAAATGTTAGAGCGGGCCCACACCTTTGACTAAACTATCGCAAAACTGTTGTGCGATTGTCGATTTTTTCGGAGCCAATTCAACTGTTTAGTCGCACAACTAGAAATCGAGTAGTGTGCACATAAGCTCAAAGCAATCAAAGCGCGACTAAACAGTTGTGCGATAGTTTAATTGCAGGTGTGCGAACGCTCTTGATCACAAAAATGAATAATTACAATGTTATGATTTTCTCGTACTTCCTCGTATGCACGAAATCTCTTTGTTTCATTCGTATGGTCATTTGTTAACAAATAAGACAAGCAAATAAAACACTATGTCTATACTAATATTGTAAAGAGGAAAGATTTGTATTTTTGTATGTATTTGATTCACGCAAAAACTACTGAGCCGATTTTAAAAATCTTTTACCATTAGAAAGATAATTTATCTATGAGTAACATAGGCTATATTTTATTATTACTAATGTTTAGGAACTATTAATAAACAGCGTGTTTCTGGACGCCGGCGTTAAAAATCACTAAACTTTAACTTTTCTCGTCTTACGCTGCCTAAACCGTTAGAGGAATATAAAAATGATGTATGTAAGTAACATAGACTATGCTTTTATTATTATTTTTTAATTTCACGCAGACGAAATCGTAAGCAACAGCTAGTACTGGTTAAAATCACGGAAATCGGCTAGTTACTAATATAAATTATCTAAAATATGGTTTGTATGTCATATTGATATAGCATATTACGTTTTGTTTATTTTGTTGTTGAAAAATGCGTAAAAAAGTGGAACATGTTCATAGCAACAATGTTTCGTAAGGTGATTCAGGTCAAGTGACCGCTCCCAGATATGTTTGTCCGTCTGTGTGTTAGGGTTGCCACCACTTTGAGTTTTTATGGAGCATTTGGACTATGGTTATCTACGAATCACGGTGGTATAAAGAAATTAAGTAAATCGACCCATAGAAAAGAACTAGCATGTATAGTATTGTAGATCGACGTCGGCTAAGAGTCAAAGGTATACAAGTCTCTAGTTTTTTCTTAAAAGTTGACAGCCCTGGGTATAACCTGGTATCATCCGTAAATATTTGTACAAAATCGATTTCACGATACTATTGAATCGATATTTGTATTCTGATAAAGTTACGTTCGATTACGATTAGTAGCAATTTCTAGTTATTGTAAATTGAATCATGTTTTCTTTTATTACATATGTTTATTTTACGATTTTGGTGTGAATTTTTATTGCCGTAACAGCATATGTCATTATTTGTGAAAACAGAAAACAGAATTCCTATGTTTTTAAACCTTTGCCAAATTGGTCAAATTTAAAAAATATATCTTACTAATATTACGAGTATAAACTAATATTATAAATGCGTAAGTTTAGATGGATGGATGGACGTTTGTTAGAGTTTGTAGCCTAAACGGCTGAAAGGATCTCGATAAAATTTGGTACAGATGTAGAGGATAGTCTGGAAGAACTCATAGGCTACATACACACTTTTGTTTTTTTTTTTAATTCCACGCGGACGGAGTCGCGGGCGAAAGCTAGTATATCATAAATTACACTTTTTCATCAAAGTCTACTAAAACGGTATCAATAAATTCTTTGAACATTTATATTCAATAAAAAGTTTTAAGTTGCAATATGTAAATAACTGTATGGTTTCTGAATATATTTTAGATAACAATCTAAATGCACTGATATAAATTATTCGGCTATAAAATTCCAATTAATTCTCTACGGTGCAAAGTTCATTGAACTATCAAATACAAAACGTCAATCGGTACATTCATCTTATCAATATAACTGGTTACAATTGCAAAACCCGTCACGCTGTAAGTACTTATAAGAAATCAAATGCCATAAAGGTCAACAACCTTTTCTATATTAACGTAAAAGTTTTCCAAGTTATCTATACTATTAAGAGGAAAGATTTGTATTTTTGTACTAGCTTTCGCCAGCAACTCCGTCCGCGTGGAGATAAAAAAAACTGAGTAGCCTATGTGTTCTTCCAGACTATCCTCGTCTATGCCAAATTTCATTGAAATCCGTTCAGCGGTTTAGGCTACAAACTCTAACAAACATCCATCTAAACATTCGCATTTATAATATTAGTATGATTGAAATAAGTCAAAAACTACTGGGCCGAATCCAAAAAATATTTTACCATTAAAAAGCTACGTTATTAGTAACATAGGCTATGTTTTTTATTGTTTTTTTAATTCTACGCGGACGAATTTATAATATACCTCTAACGGTTAAGGCAGCGTAAGCCAAGAAAAGTTAAAATTTAGTTTTTTTTTTTTTACAATATTAGGTGGCAAACGAGCAGGCGGCCACCTGAATCCACCGAAATGGAAAGCGACCGCTGCCCATAAACATCCGCAATTGCAGATGCGTTGCCTACCCTTAATTAACGGAGGAGGAGACGCACATAAAGAGGACAATTCCCCTTCCTATCCTTTCCTCTTAAGAAAAGGGAAAGGGACTAAAATTAGACCTCCGGCACCACACTCATCGGACGAAACACGGAATTACTTCCACTTCACGCCTGTCTTCTGTGTGGTCGTGGTATTGCACCGGGCGAGCCGACCCATTCGTGCGAAGATGTTAAAGCGGGCTCTACCACTGTTACTGATTTATTAACGCAGGGGTCCAGAAATATGCTGTTTATTAATAGTTCCTCATAAGAAATAATCAAATATAGCCTATGTTACTCAAAGATAAATTACCTTTCCAAAGGCAAAGTTTTAAAATCGGCCTAGTAGTTTTTACGTCAATCGAATACATACAAAAATACAAATCTTTCCTCTTTATAATATAAATATAGATATAAAATCATATAATGAGCGTCGCCAATGCTCTAGGCTATGTTTCGGGACTCTACTACATGCCCCTTAAACAGCCCTTAGCGACATTTATGACACCCTTAAACATTAACGAATTATGTCTTGATTTTAATAAACAACTAGCATTTTAAGCTATGACTCATGGATTTATAAATATAACTAAATCATTGATTTTCCTATTGTACATTACGTTTTTCAACAATTTCAAGTATGAAAACAATTCAAATATGCATCTTAAAGCCAATATAAATGAGGGTATGTACTCTCTTCTATCATAAGAAACTGTTATGTCAGTAATAATAGCTGGCAATGATTCATGGCCCTTTTTTGTGTTGTTTTTCTCCTTGCTTTATTACGATAAACATCTAACGTCAGTAGGGTGACAATGTATAATACAGCATGGATTTTTTACTTAGAATTAAAAGAATTTCGTCTACATTTTTTATCACCAACCTGCATTTTGTCCCTAAAGAGGGTCACAGTATATACTATTCCTCCATACATCGCTGTCATCCTTACAATCTTTTGTTTTAATTTTTCCTCGACTTTATAGTGATTTTCTACCACTTTTGCAATTTTAAGTGGCCTCTACTTTTTAGTGGATATTAAATATTAGATATGTACACCAAACGATTGTTTAAAGAAAGCTTTATAATCGATATTGTACAGTTGGGTACTACATAATGCATTTAAATGTAATCAGGAAGTAAATTACAAAACAGACTGATGAAATCCGACAAACCAAAAACGCATGGTCACCATAACATAGTACACTCAGTACAAAATTACAGATGCATTTCATTTAAGTTCAAAATACACCTTATTGCAATGGAATAAAGTCGTAAGTAAAATCATTTAATTACGACAAAAGTATAAGAGATAGCTCGGGCTTAGAGGTGGAACAAAAAATATGGTGTTGGACCATAGATGACGTAACCGGGCGATGACCTTAAAAACCATCGAACTTTTAAGTTATAGGCTGAATACAAAACATCCGAGCAAAGCTTATAGGAAATTTCGGAAGCCCTCTTCCGTTCTATTAATATTCTAATAATGGTTAAATGGCTCATTGGACATTTTTATAAATATGCCTGTATTTAATCTTCCTAATATTATATTATAAATACGAAAGTTTAGATGGACGGATGTTAGAGTTTGTAGCCTAAACGGCTCAACAGATCTGTATGTGGCATAGATGTAGACGATAGTCTGGAAGAACACATAAGCTGTTTACTTTTGTTTTTTTTATTCCACGGACTCGGAGTCGCTGACGGAAGCCAGTACAAAAAAATATATTTTAATATTTATTTAGACTGTATGCTGTTTAGACGTCAAAAATCTTTATAGAGTAAAATTTTATAACATTACGCACAAATGGCCTGGGCACATTTCATTTCCTAATATGGATAAGATCGGTTATCAATATAAACGTTCAGTGGCTATAACGCCGATCACGCCCCTTGCCCGCCATTGTACTCAATGAATTTAATGAAGCCCTCATTGTTATATCTGCCTTAAAACACATTTATTACCGAAGCTTCCGTTAAAATATCCGAACTTTATTACTGTATCTTTCGGATAAATATCCGAACATACTTGATTTGTAATATCTTTCGAATAAAATATCCGATCGTAGTCCATTAGTGTATACCCTTTTAGGTAATATATCCGATCATGGTTGAAATCATTTGAATTAAAATATCCGATCACGACACCTATGTCATGCGATTTAAATATCCGAACATGGTTGATTTGTAATATCTTTCGAATAAAATATCCGATCGTAGTTGTGTTATCCCTTTTAGGTAATATATCCGATCATGGTTGAAATCATTTGAATTAAAATATCCGATCACGACACCTATGTCATTCAGTTTAAATATCCTAACATAGTTGATTTGTAATATCTTTCGAATAAAATATCCGATCGTAGTTCATTAGTGTATACCCTTTTAGGTAATATATCCGATCATGGTTGAAATCATTTGAATTAAAATATCCGATCACGACACCTATGTCATTCAGTTTAAATATCCGAACATAGTTGATTTGTAATATCTTTCGAATAAAATATCCGATCGTAGTCCATTAGTGTATACCCTTTTAGGTATCCGAACATAGTTGAAATCATTTGAATTAAAATATCCGATCACGATTGACACCTATGTCATTCAGTTTAAATATCCGAACATAGTTGATTTGTAATATCTTTCGAATAAAATATCCGATCGTAGTTCATTAGTGTATACCCTTTTAGGTAATATATCCGAACATGGTTGAAATCATTTGAATTAAAATATCCGATCATGACACCTATGTCATTCAGTTGAAAAATCCGAACATAGTTGATTTGTAATATCTTTCGAATAAAATATCCGATCACGACACCTATGTCATTCAGTTTAAATATCCGATCGTAGTTCATTAGTGTATACCCTTTTAGGTAATATATCCGAACAAGGTTGAAATCATTTGAATTAAAATATCCGATCACGACACCTATGTCATTCAGTTTAAATATCCGAACATAGTTGATTTGTAATACCTTTCGAATAAAATGTCCGATCGTAGTTGTGTTATCCCTTTTAGGTAATATATCCGAACATGGTTGAAATAATTTGAATTAAAATATCCGATCACGATTGACACCTATGTCATTCAGTTTAAATATCCGAACATAGTTGATTGACATTGAAGGCTATAAATATTATATTTTTGTTTATCATATGAATTTTTATATATCAAATTAGGTTCAGCAAAGTTCAAGCGTGAAGAAATGCATGTATTTAATTATAATAGGATCTTGTTTTTATGGTGTTAAATATTTATGACACTACTGTGTTTTGCTTTTTTAACACATTTAATTACAACTTTGGATAATTATCAACGACTAGTCGCTCGCGACTTCGCCCGCGTGAAATTAAAAAATATAAAAAAACATACAGACGAATTGAGTACCTCCTTTTTTTTGGGAAGTCGGTCAAATAGATATAGCCTATGTTACTTACAGATAAATTACCTTTCAAATGGTGAAAGATTTTTTTAAATCGGCCCAGTAGTTTTTAGGTGAATCGAATACATACAAAAATACAAATCTTTCCTCTTTATATTACAGAAGTAGAAGAAGTATAGATATAGATATAGTTTAGTATAGATTGAGGACACTACGTTTTTACCTAACTAATTTAAATTAGGTTGGTATTATTAAACTAGTGGTTAATTTTTTTTTTTTTTTAAATTCTTTATTTCCAAAATATAATACATAAATAAGACATAAGTCATTCCCGCCAAACCACTTACGTGGTTTATAGGGTTTATTTTCTAATATGTGTGGCTTCGATGTTAAAACCGCATGTTTCCTAGACCGTACGGTCATCTCAATGAAATCATTTAATCTTCTTACATTAATAAAAAATGAACATATACATAATGCTTTTTTTTAAAATAAGCATATTATAAAACATCATTGTTTATGAAGTATTGTAATTTTTAAAGTTTATTATTTCTAAGGGGCTTGTCTAGTTCACTTTTTTATTTTACACGGGAAATCCCAGATGTGTTCAAGGTTTTTTTACCTACTGTTTATTGACTTTTATTGTACGAAATATTTCCCAACATACATATAATGCGGAAATAATTTCGTTTTACTTGTAAGGAAAAATGTCTCTAATAATGTTGCGTACGGAATTTACATCTAATACAGTTCCTATAGTTCAAAAGGGGAGTCATTTTAAATTTTTAACAAAATAGTCTCTTTTGGATTTATTAGTTCTAGTACTAACCTGTCATCTGCAGCTGCCTCCTGGAGGCGGGCGTGCGCGGGGTGCGCGGCGTACGGGGCGTCCGTGGGGCGCGCGGGGTGCGCGGCGTGCGGGGCGAGCGCGGCGAACTGCCGGCGCTGCCGCCGCTACGCCTCGACGGCGACCCCAACATCCTCAGCTCCGTATTTCCCACGCAGGACAGCGCCTCCGCACCCGTTCTTGGACTCTCCTTATCGTCATCTATAAACTTCACAGGCGAATCTAATTTGGCCGCCTTGTACGCACACTCCGTCTCGACGTCGAAGTTAAATCTCCTAATGAAACGTTTTCGTTCCCGCGCATACTGCTCCGCCATGAGGCGCCGTGTCTCGTCCCTGTCCGGCGCTCCGAACAAACATTTGCAGCTCCCGCGCCTTCTCCTCGAAGAGTTCACATCTCGTAGACCCATTCCAGAAGACATCTCGATCCTCCTCTGCTTCGGTGTACGACCTCCCGCTGCCATGGTATCCGAGTAATAGGTCAGGTGAGCGACGACTGGTTCGCGAGAAACATCTGACTAATCTCCCGAGAGAAAACAGCTGTTGTGCAGGTACGGAGGGAGAGAGAGGCGGCGCTGCGTTAGAGCGGGGGCGGCGATAGCACCTGGCGGCGAAACCCCGCCAATTCTAACCTATAAGGTACGGCGCGGCGTGGCGTGCGCGCGCAACTAACAACTGCGGCCGACTGACGCTTCGTTTCCCGCGCATCGCCGCGTGCGCCGATTTCGGCACTCACTTGGCGCGCAAAAATCAACAATGGAGCCAAGGACGCGTTTTTGTACGTCTCGGGATACAGGTGAAGTTACGAAAGGGGACGCAGAAATTGTTACCTTTCAATGACATGCCATAAACGTCGTTTGTACGGAACAAGTGACATAAATAGAATACAGACGTCAGACGTCGCCTATCTATTGTTGGGTTCATGAATTAGGACTGTGAAGATTCGAGATATTGTGGTATTATTATCACAAAAATGCATCATTTGCTGTTACAAGTCTTATCAGCTTTGGTGTTACCATTGTTAACATAATTTTTATTATAATTACGAAACTCGTAAAACTTGTAACCTAATCGATAAACGTGACCTCTAAAATGGCGCGAAATGCTTGATAAATATTTAAAATGATCGGTCAGTTTATTGATGAATCAATTCCTGACAGTGGGCGGCCGTTGGCAACAATTTTGCTAGGCTATTGCTTTAATGAAGCCAATCCACATGGTTTATTTTCTATCAATATAACCTATTACATTTATACAACAATTAAATAAATATCTTCAGTACAAATACACATGGGCGACGCCAGATCCTATCCTAAACCTAGGCAAATTAGTAGCTGGCGACTCCTATATAGATGCATTTGGTGTCTATTTAATTTGACTTCTTAGGCCTAGAATAAAAATAATGCTCAGAATCACGTGATGCGTGACGTCACAAGAGAACGTGGATGTTGCCCTTGCCAGACTTGCCCTAACTTAATTCATATTCAAGTGTTTTAATTTTAAATATAGAACTTAAAGGGTAAGATTGTCTTTTGTTCGATTGTTTTTCGTACTTTGATTTAATGTTTTTTTTTTTCTCTAAAATCGATCGGTTTTGCCGGTAAATATTGAGGAGGAATTATCCCATGATAAAAACTAAAAGTATGTAGGATAAGATTATGTTTCCTGTTTCATTTTTTTGTATTTTATAATATGAAGATTACTAAATAAGGAGCTTGATTTATTATCATTCTTTTGTGTGGAATATTCTAGAATTTGACATTTGGCTTGTGGTAAAATTCCCACACCTTTCTCTTTTTCCGACTTAAATGACATACTTTTGTAAATGTCAGAAATGTACTCAAACCAGTACTTTACATTGTTCACTAGTTGTTGCCCGCGACTTCGACCTCGAATTGAGTAAACAGCGCTTTTATTTCGTAGCAAAGCTGAGTAATAATTTGAACCAAAATAAATCTTCATGGGATACTCACAGTTTTCTGTAATTAATTAATTGAAACTTATGAGCTAGTCGAATTCTTCAGTTTTTTACATAAAATTGAGCGTATTTAGACGAAATTATAACTGTTAGTTGATATGTTAGGTTAAAGTTTTGTATATACATAGCTAGCATAACAATCGATATGTCCATTTACTATCCCGTTTATATTAAAACAATAACATTCCAATTTCGAAATAATTACCGTACGTAAATCAGGAATTCAATATTACATTGTTAAGATTAACGAACTTCTCGGTTTTCATATTAAAAAAAAACTCGTAAACTATCATTTACCATTTTATGCAGTATTGTTACCTGGAAGATTACAAGAGGTATAACCAGTAGCGAACACTTAGGTCTCAACAACGGGACCTAGACGGACTAAAGGATATTACATATCCAAAACACGTTCTCTACCTTTACTACCTATTGTGTTACAATACGTCGTGAATATGTTGTAAAGTACCGAGTTACTTATAATTGATACTCCAGCTAGACTTTGTAACAGGTCCTAAAAGTGTACCTTTTTAGAGGTTATGTTTTATTTTTTTACTAGCTGTTCGCGTGCGGATTCATCCGCGTGAAATTATAAAAACTTTATTTTATTGTTAACATTTGTCAAATTATCAATAGCAAATGTCAAAATGACATGACATGACATGACAAACCTTAGCAATCTTTCTTTCTTGATGTTGGCAGCAACTTATAGTCTCTTTCCCACATTAGGGTTTTTATCCAAAATATTTACCCCTAAATTTAACGGCGTGAAAATATATAGCCTAAAGCGTGACGTAAGTGTAAGGCTTTTTATTAATAAAAGAGTTATTCGAAAATATGCTGTGATTGCTGACATCTTAGGCAACAAAGAAGTGTGTGTTTACGCTTTATTATATTAGTATAGATTTATTTTTAAAGTCAAATTTGTTGCTCAAAACTAAACCTAAAGCTATCGTTAGGCAATAATATAATTGTAGCAATCATACTATACTATATAATGCGAAAGTTCAGATGGATGGATGTTTATTAGAGTTTAGAGCCTAAATGGCTGAACGAATTTCGATGAAATTTGGTAGATGTAGAGGATAGTCTGGAAGTACACATAGGCTACTAACTTTTTTAATTCCAAACGGGCGGAATCGCGGTCAAAAGCTAGTAATCTATATCTATACTATTATTATAAAGTGAAAAGATTTGTATTTTTATATGTATTGAAATAACTCAAAAACTACTATTTTCAAAATTCTTTCACCATCTGTAAGTAACATAAGCTATAATATACCTTTTTATTTTATTTTTTAGTTTTCCGCGGACGAAGTCGCGAGAAATTAAAAAATATAATAAAAACAGCTTGTGTTATTATTATATTTCAATAAGTCTGCGAATTACAGACAGGAATGGCATGCTTATTTACTTTCTAATTGACCTGACAGCTGTCATAGGGACGGACGTTTACGTCAATATTCCCGTCGATCTAGTGTTGTGCCGCTATGCCGGCATGGTAACGGTTTTCTTCTTACCAATAGAAGGAAAATAGAGTTATATTTACATATATTTTCTGAGGACATTAAGGAGGTTTAGAGGGGCAACTGGCCCGCTCCCTCTATATATTTATTTGAAGATTCATACTTCTGGTATTAATTAGCAACTTTTTTGTGACTTGTTAGAAATGCTTCATGATGCTCTTGATAATTTATTGCGCACACATTGATTGTAACAGCTTTGGAAATGTGTCATTATGATCCCTGTACTGTCGTGTAAAAAATTGTTAATTGTTTGTTAACAAAAAAAAATCAAGAAAGAAAAGTGATTGTAAACGAATAGAGAAAAGGCGGGGATTGTTGCCTTTACAAAAAATCGATTTTAAATTAACAATTATAGGTAACAGTTCTTTAATAGTGAAAGTTAAAAAAAAGTGATACATTTTTGTATGTAAATGTACAAGTTTGCATGTCTAATTAAATATTTACTTTGCAACGATTTTGTGTCTTTGCTAGTTGAGATTTTTATTACGTTTTCACATAATTGAATTTTGAAAAAAGTATAAAACAATTCCCTAGAGATTAAAATTATTTTAAGGTTTAAAATCAATTTCAACGTAGATTTCATCCCTATAGAATATTATCTGTGGTACTCATAATAAACGAAAAGTCTTGTTAAAAATTGTATGTTGGAATTTCCCGTACGTCGCTTAAATATATTTCGGTGTTATATATTACCAAGGAGGATATCTATAGGTAATTTTCCTCAAAGCAATAATTCTACCTGTATTTATTTGGTTTTCTAATGTTGACGAGTAATAAAAACAATGTACAATTAAAATTCAACTCTATGTGACAAGTATTAAAAGTGCAAAATGGAATGTAAGATAATCAAAGTCTATTAGTTCCGGTCTAGACTTGAAAATTGAATGTAAACTTTTGTCTAAGGTGACAAAAAAAAACAATATGATGCAATTTACAAATCTAATTTTTTAAATGAACGGTTTTTAACGGCCACATTCTTTAAAAGTTGGCTTAGCATTTTTTAGTCTATCCGGCAAGTTTGCCCTTTTCTCCTATATAAAAAGATGTCTACAGCCAGAAAAATAAAAAATACTGTCCAATAAAAATAATTCACTTGTAATTACGTACATATCATCCAACCCTATGTTTACTAAAAGTAAATTAACTAACAAAACACTACCGTGTTTTAAATTAACTTCGTACAAAACAATAATTTCGACCCTTCGGTAAGTATCGGAAATCATTATTGGGCAAAAATTATTAATTGAAAAATGCAAACCAATACTTCGGGTTTATTCGCCGTGAAATTGGACCCTGGGGTCCGCAGTGAGCAATCTGTTTGGCACAGTATGGTATTTTTTAATGATTTACGCGGGCACAGAACAATGTAAAATGATACGTTTCCCGCCTTTTGAGGTTTTTGTGTCATAACGGGTACGGGACAAGGCACGCGATTGTATTCAGCCAGTATTTTTTTAATGTAATATATCAACTTTTTTTGTACTTTTGGATGTAAATGATGGATCGAGATTTTGATATTTATTTAATGTCATAAAATTAACAGCGAACTTGACAATACAATCACTAGTTTATATGCAAAGATTAAATATTTAATTAACGTTAAAGGTGTGTTTTGTTGCGTACATTCCGTTAAATGTTACATAATAATGTTTGCAACATAACCGTACTATTAAATAATTAATTTCCTAAATTATAAAGCAAAGGTGGGCTTCGATAAAACACCTTTGCCTTTTAATTTCTTTTTATGTCAAGAGGTCGTTGACATGAAAGTAAACACGTGTACTGTTTACTTTATCGAAATTATTTTCTACAAAAAAAGGATGAAGAAATACAGACCGACAAGGATAGCCTGGCGTAAGTCAAACTAAAGCTCACTAGCGCCCTCCTGCCAACGTCAAAAAAGTGTAACAAGATCTTTGTAATACTGTAGCTATTTCCTGATACTACATAGCCATAACTCTTGCGTTTGACTTATTTATGTCTCTCTTTTAATATCAATGTTTCGCCAGTAAAAGCCTACACGTTTAATATAATTTACAAGGTATAGTACGCTTGATGTTTAGTATTAACTCGAGAGTATCGGCTCAAAAACACCTGCCGTTCCGAAGGTCGTTATTGTGCAGTCTGTGCGAAATCTTTCTCATTCATCTCGCGGAAGCGACGGCGGTAAGATGGCGGAAACGCTCACAATGAGTACTTACGGCGCCGGCTTCCGGTACAGTCGCCAACACAAGTATTTACTGTATTTAGTAAGTAGTAACGTACTAACGTTAGCTATCCTCCATTTATGATTTCAGTCAGTTCGCGTACAAAAAAAAAACGAATAAATTTTTTGTTCTAAAAATATAAAAAATATATTTGCGAGGCTTCTAAAGCATGCAGTTTTGTATCCCTAAGTGATATACTGGTCATGTTAACATTTTAGTGTTGATCCTAAAAGCGGAAAGTGTATATTTTCTCTTGCTTTTTGTTAAGATCAAAGGTTAATTAAAGATTGTATCATTAAAAATAAACTTTCTTATAACACAAACGCATTTGTAGCTGACAGTACCGTCTACCTGCGAACTAACTTTCGGAAGTGGTCATGTATTGTCTCACGCCCTACCTGTGACTTGAAAGCCAACGCATTACGCTTTTTTTTTTATTCGCAACACTCGAAATAGATTTATGAGTACAGAATATAAATTAAACGAATTGATGTCCGCGAGTTTTTCTTCTGTATATATGGAAGATAATAAAATCACTATTATAGAGTTAATATAGTTAAATTTTATAGACCGTAAATTAAAACATACTAAAAGTATGTGAATTTCCTTAAACGCTTTAAGATATTACTTGTTAAATTTGTAGTTTATAACTGGTTTTACATAAGTATGTTTTCTACTTTACTTCGCTGCATGGGAGTCGCCTTGGGATAAATTAAGATCATATCTATACTATTATAATAAAGCGTAAACACACACTTCTTTGCTGCCTAAGATCTCAGCAATTACAGCATATTTTTGAATAATACTTTTTTAATAAAAAGCCCTACACTTACGTCATGCTTTAGGCTATATTTTTTCACGCCATTAAACTTAGGGGGTAAATATTTTGGATAAAAACCCTAATGTGGGAAAGAGACCATAAGTTGCTGCCAACATCAAGAAAGAAAGATGGCTAAGGTTTGTCATGTCATTTTGACATTTGCTATTGATAATTTGACAAATGTAACCAATAAAATAAAGTTTTTATAATTTCACGCGGATGAATCCGCACGCGAACAGCTAGTACATTATAACTGCCCCCTAGACCTAGCTTAGATCATCGGCTGGTAACGTCTATGCTTCGGTGTAATAATTATGTATTAAATTAATCTTCCAGTCACCCAAAATAGGGTAGGCTCCGATCCCCTCAGTGGGGACGTATAGCTGGTGGTTATGATGATGAAATGTATCTGTGTGAACAAACAGTGTAATGTAACTACGAATGAATTTCAAGGTTTCATCTATTTAATTTCATTACATTAATAATTAATGACTCATCTACTCCTCAAAATCCTGTCTAATCCAAATTAGCGAATTCATATCAACCAGTTTGTAGAGGAAACTGCACATCCGGACATTTAGTGGGAACTTTAAGTGCCGTTAGTAAAATTTATGCGACGATATTGATACACTAGCTTTCGCCCGCGCCTCCGTCCGCGCGGAATTTAAAAAAAAACTTAATGAGTAGACTATGTGTTCTTCCAGACTATTCTCTACATCTATGCCAAATTTTATCGAAATCCGTTCTGCTGTTTTTTTAGGTAAAAGGTTTGTATTTCATTAAATTATTAAAACTAATTATTATACAGCTAAAATGTCTGATTTTACAATTTTACTCTATGGAAGATATAATTTCATTAATTTTAGAATGTTAATGTATGGTACTAAGGGATAAAGTTTTTTCAAATTCAATATGGCTTGTTGAATAATACCGCCATAAAGTCCTCAAAAGACTAACAGATGCGCTAAACACCTTTGAAAGATGTTTTCTGAATGAATTCGAGTGATCCTGTAAATTTTTTTGGTATCCCGCATATTCGTCACAATTAGGCTGCATTTACAATGATGTATAGAGTAAACGGAATTAAAATTACTTCAACAAAGTCCTTTCAGTTATTAACCGACTTCAAAAAGGTGTACATTCTCGATTCGATTGTCTTTTTTTACATTTTTAAAGTTACAAACCAAACTTTTATGGAAATAAAACTAACTGGAGAGTTATTACAAAACGCCTTATAAAAAGCTGACATTAATTACCTCATGCGTAATTTAGAAATGATATTAAGCCTCTTAATTTTTGTATACTAGCTTTCGTCCACGACTCTGTTACGTGGAATTAAAAATGAAGCAGTCTATTCTCTGCGTCTATGCCAAATTTCATCGAAATCCGTTCAGCCGTTTAGGCTACAAACTCAAACATCCATCCATCTAAACCTTCGCATTTATAATATTAGTATGATTGGTATGGTTATTATAATGCGATCATTTTAAATACACACCAGCGAGAAGACAAAACAAACATTGTCATCGCCTTCCTAACTCATTGTATAACATTGCGCCTTATTTGGTGTGTCGCAGGAAATTTCGACTGTGAATTACAATTATAATCCAACTCTGTTAATATGTCACGTAAAGCTGTCGATGTTGATGAACCGTGTACATTGATCGTTTATTTTTAAAAAGTATATTTACACAAGTACATCAGAAGCAATGAATTGATAAATCAACGATAAGAACGCGCACCCTATTGACTAAACTATCGCAAAACTGTGTAGTCGCGCTTTAATTCCTAAATTTATATGGAGGTGCGTACACTACTCGATTTTTAGTTGTGCTACTAAACAGTTGAATTGGCTGTGAAATAATCGACAATCGCAACAGTTGTGCGATAGTTTAGTCAAAGGTGTGAGCCCGATCTACAAATATTTTTAAACTAGCTGTTCGAGTGCGGATTCATCCGCGTGAAATTATAAAAACTTTATTTTATTGTTTACATTTGTCAAATTATCAATAGCAAATGTCAAAATGATATGACATGACAAACCTTAGCAATCTTTCTTTCTTGATGTTGGCAGCAACTTATGGTCTCTTTTCCACATTAGGGTTTTATCCAAAATATTTACCCCCAAAGTTTAATGGCGTTAAAATACATAGCCTAAAGCATGACGTAAGTGAAGGGCTTTTTATTAAAAAAGGAATTATTCAAAAATATGCTGTAATTGCTGACATCTTAGGCAACAAAGAAGTGTGTGTTTACGCTTTATTATAATAGTATAGATATAGAAGTATAGATAGGTTACAGTTTTTTGAGAACAGTTTAAGCGACAGGAACTGCTAGAAGTCGCTTGTGTTTCTTAACCATGGATTCCATTTCTAATGCGATTTTTTTCTATTTTTAATACAGATTTAAATAAGTGGCACGTGCGCACGGAAACATTATGATATATGACCACGAAGTCACGATCGTCGGAAATAGTGACAGTACAAGGATGGGTTTACACAGATTGCACGTGCCCTTTTTCTTTTTTTTCTGCAGATTTAAAAACAAAAATGGAATTTTAGGAACTACAGTTTTGAAAAATAACAATCAAAAATTACTAAAAAGTCATCAATTATTTTTCAATTGTTTTTGATTTGAATTTCGAATGTTATTTTTATTAAAAAGTTTAGATCATTAATATTGCTTTGAAATTGACAACACGTGTTCAAATGACATTAGGCCAGAGTTTGCGCGGGAAACGGTAATTGATTTGACATTAGGAGTAAATTGCATCTGTCACGAATGTCACATAAGTGGCTTAAAACAAAATTATTGTGCAACAAGGGCTGTGAATTGTGAAAGCCAGGTTAGGAATTAGAAAATAATAGTATAGAATTCGAATTTTAGTCTCACATCTGTGGACACGCCCTTCTGAAGCATGAAAAAAAGGGCACCGTAGGAATCCCGCCCAGGGCTCTACTAGCGCTAAACCCGTAACTGTAAACATTATATTTTACATAAAAATAAAACTGCCCTTGTTGAATGTTTATATAATTAAATGCATCTTATTAGGTCCTTTATTGCATGAATAGCATCAACAGAAAAATACCTTTTTTGTAAATTTTGTAATCTCCGCTGTTAATAGATTTAAACCCTTTTGATAATTTAAATAAAAAGTATTTTAATTAAATTGTACAATACAATATAATTTAAGAATTGTAAGTAGCAGCCCTATTTAAACATTCAACAATGGCAACCCTAAAATGTTGAGTCATGTAACGCTATTAATTTTTACACGTGGCAATGATTGATGACAAGAGCACGCGACGGCTGCATTGTTGCAGCAAAGTATTGTACACACCTGGTGAAGAAATAAACAAAAATGAGATCAGATTCTTTAAAAATAACATTCCGAATAACATATAAACATTTTATTTTCTAGAAGTACCGGGACAAACTTAGTTCAACGTTTTGTCGTACCTTTCGCAAAATTTTTATTGTAGGTGGCATACACTTCGTTCTACGAACGTGTGCAATGTTGCTCACAGCTTTGCCCATTTGCGGTAGAACTAGATTGTATAGTATGGATATTCCTTCTACTTTTGTCACATTTCTTCAAAAGAAAAATAATACAGTGGTAGCTAATGATCAGTTAATTCGACAAAAAGTATTAATTAAATAAAAAATATATCTAAACCCTACTGATTGTATTGACAATATTCTGCGTACGTATTATTTAATGATATCTGATAGTTCAAAATCTCCGTATCCATGTTTTCTTTCGCTAGTCATTATAACAGGTGTGGTCTCAGCAAACTTTGTTCTTCTCTATTATCAACATATGCGCCATCTGTATTCACAATTTTGTATTGTTTTTGCAAAAATAATTACATGACACAGTTTATTCCATATGATTAGTCTAGATACGATTACCATTATTGATTAACAAAAAAAAAACGTAAAAAGAACAAAAAGCCAACATCACGCGGTGTTCCCAGGCGGTCACCCATCCAAGTACTGACCGCGCCCGACGTTGCTTAACTTCGGTGATCGGACGAGAACCGGTGTGTTCAACGTGGTATGGACGTTGGCGACCAACTGTGCTTATTTCGCGCAAATGTTTTAATTATGGCCAAGTTTTGTTAATAAAATTATCAAAATGTTAAAATTCGTCTAACAATTAATTTACTAAAAAATAAAATAAAAATTGTAAATTCAATATGACAACAATTGTACAAAAAAAATGAACAAAAAGCCAACATCACGCGGTGTTCCCAGGCGGTCACCCATCCAAGTACTGACCGCGCCCGACGTTGCTTAACTTCCGTGATCGGACGAGAACCGGTGTGTTCAACGTGGTATGGACGTTGGCGACCAACTGTGCTTATTTCGTGCAATTGTTTTAATTATGGCCAGTTTTGTTAATAAAATTATCAAAATGTTAAAATTCGTCTACCAATTAATTTACTAAAAAATAAAATAAAAATTGTAAATTCAATATGACAACATTGTACAAAAAAAATGAACAAAAAGCCAACATCACGCGGTGTTCCCAGGCGTCACCCATCCAAGTACTGACCGCGGCCCGACGTTGCTTACTTCGGTGATCGACGAGAACCGGTGTGTTCAACGTGGTATGGACGTTGGCGACCACTGTGCTTATTTCGTGCAATTGTTTTAATTATGGCCAAGTTTTTGTTATAAAATTATCAAAATGTTAAAATTCGTCTACCAATTATTTACTAAAAAATAAAATAAAAATTGTAATTCAATATGACACAATTGTACAAAAAAAATGAACAAAAAGCCAACATCACGCGGTGTCCCAGGCGGTCACCCATCCAAGTACTGACCGCGGCCCGACGTTGCTTAACTTCGGTGATCGGACGAGAACCGGTGTGTTCAACGTGGTATGGACGTTGGCGACCAACTGTGCTTATTTCGTGCAAATGTTTTAATTATGGCCAAGTTTTGTTAATAAAATTATCAAAATGTTAAAATTCGTCTACCATTAATTTACTAAAAAATAAAATAAAAATTGTAAATTCAATATGACAACAATTGTACAAAAAAAATGAACAAAAAGCCAACATCACGCGGTGTTCCCAGGCGGTCACCCATCCAAGTACTGACCGCGCCCGACGTTGCTTAACTTCGGTGATCGACGAGAACCGGTGTGTTCAACGTGGTATGGACGTTGGCGACCAACTGTGCTTATTTCGTGCAATTGTTTTAATTATGGCCAAGTTTTGTTAATAAAATTATCAAAAATGTTAAAATTCGTCTACCAATTAATTTACTAAAAAATAAAATAAAAATTGTAAATTCAATATGACAACAATTGTACAAAAAAAATGAACAAAAAGCCAACATCACGCGGTGTTCCCAGGCGGTCACCCATCCAAGTACTGACCGCGCCCGACGTTGCTTAACTTCGGTGATCGGACGAGAACCGGTGTGTTCAACGTGGTATGGACGTTGGCGACCAACTGTGCTTATTTCGTGCAATTGTTTTAATTATGGCCAAGTTTTGTTAATAAAATTATCAAAATGTTAAAATTCGTCTACCAATTAATTTACTAAAAAATAAAATAAAAATTGTAAATTCAATATGACAACATTGTACAAAAAAAAACGTAAAATGAACAAAAAGCCAACATCACGCGGTGTTCCCAGGCGGTCACCCATCCAAGTACTGACCGCGCCCGACGTTGCTTAACTTCGGTGATCGGACGAGAACCGGTGTGTTCAACGTGGTATGGACGTTGGCGACCAACTGTGCTTATTTCGCGCAAAAGTTTTAATTATGGCCAAGTTTTGTTAATAAAATTATCAAAATGTTAAAATTCGTCTACCAATTAATTTACTAAAAAATAAAATAAAATAAAAATTGTAAATTCAATATGACAATTGTACAAAAAAAAAGAACAAAAAGCCAACATCACGCGGTGTTCCCAGGCGGTCACCCATCCAAGTACTGACCGCGCCCGACGTTGCTTAACTTCGGTGATCGGACGAGAACCGGTGTGTTCAACGTGGTATGGACGTTGGCGACCAACTGTGCTTATTTCGCGCAAAAGTTTTAATTATGGCCAAGTTTTGTTAATAAAATTATCAAAATGTTAAAATTCGTCTACCAATTAATTTACTAAAAAATAAAATAAAAATTGTAAATTCAATATGACAACAATGTACAAAAAAAAACGTAAAATGAACAAAAAGCCAACTCACGCGGTGTTCCCAGGCGGTCACCCATCCAAGTACTGACCGCGCCCGACGTTGCTTAACTTCGGTGATCGGACGAGAACCGGTGTGTTCAACGTGGTATGGACGTTGGCGACCAACTGTGCTTATTTCGTGCAAATGTTTTAATTATGGCCAAGTTTTGTTAATAAAATTATCAAAATGTTAAAATTCGTCTACCAATTAATTACTAAAAAATAAAATAAAAATTGTAAATTCAATATGACAACAATTGTACAAAAAAAATGAACAAAAAGCCAACATCACGCGGTGTTCCCAGGCGGTCACCCATCCAAGTACTGACCGCGGCCCGACGTTGCTTAACTTCGGTGATCGGACGAGAACCGGTGTGTTCAACGTGGTATGGACGTTGGCGACCAACTGTGCTTATTTCGTGCAATTGTTTTAATTATGGCCAAGTTTTGTTAATAAAATTATCAAAATGTTAAAATTCGTCTACCAATTATTTACTAAAAAATAAAATAAAAATTGTAAATTCAATATGACAACAATTGTACAAAAAAAATGAACAAAAAGCCAACATCACGCGTGTTCCCAGGCGTCACCCATCCAAGTACTGACCGCGGCCCGACGTTGCTTACTTCGGTGATCGGACGAGAACCGGTGTGTTCAACGTGGTATGGACGTTGGCGACCAACTGTGCTTATTTCGTGCAAATGTTTTAATTATGGCCAAGTTTTGTTAATAAAATTATCAAAATGTTAAAATTCGTCTACCAATTAATTTACTAAAAAATAAAATAAAAATGTAAATTCAATATGACAACAATTGTACAAAAAAAATGAACAAAAAGCCAACATCACGCGGTGTTCCCAGGCGTCACCCATCCAGTACTGACCGCGCCCGACGTTGCTTAACTTCGGTGATCGACGAGAACCGGTGTGTTCAACGTGGTATGGACGTTGGCGACCACTGTGCTTATTTCGTGCAATTGTTTTAATTATGGCCAAGTTTTGTTAATAAAATTATCAAAATGTTAAAATTCGTCTACCAATTAATTTACTAAAAAATAAAATAAAAATTGTAAAATTCATATGACAACAATTGTACAAAAAAAATGAACAAAAAGCCAACATCACGCGGTGTTCCAGGCGGTCACCCATCCAAGTACTGACCGCGCCCGACGTTGCTTAACTCGGTGATCGGACGAGAACCGGTGTGTTCAACGTGGTATGGACGTTGGCGACCAACTGTGCTTATTTCGTGCAAATGTTTT
This sequence comes from Papilio protenor, assembly GCA_029286645.1. Classification (NCBI taxonomy): domain Eukaryota; kingdom Metazoa; phylum Arthropoda; class Insecta; order Lepidoptera; family Papilionidae; genus Papilio; species Papilio protenor. Next base: position 1,894,149 of record JAGSMZ010000009.1, read on the forward strand.
AATTATGGCCAAGTTTTGTTAATAAAATTATCAAAATGTTAAAATTCGTCTACCAATTAATTTACTAAAAAATAAAATAAAAATTGTAATTCAATATGACAACATTGTACAAAAAAAATGAACAACAAGCCAACATCACGCGGTGTTCCCAGGCGGTCACCCATCCAAGTACTGACCGCGGCCCGACGTTGCTTAACTTCGGTGATCGGACGAGAACCGGTGTGTTCAACGTGGTATGGACGTTGGCGACCACTGTGCTTATTTCGTGCAATGTTTTAATTATGGCCAAGTTTTGTTAATAAAATTATCAAAATGTTAAAATTCGTCTACCAATTAATTTACTAAAAAATAAAATAAAAATTGTAAATTCAATATGACAACAATTGTACAAAAAAAAATGAACAAAAAGCCAACATCACGCGGTGTTCCCAGGCGTCACCCATCCAAGTACTGACCGCGCCCGACGTTGCTTAACTTCGGTGATCGGACGAGAACCGGTGTGTTCAACGTGGTATGGACGTTGGCGACCAACTGTGCTTATTCGTGCAATTGTTTTAATTATGGCCAAGTTTTTGTTAATAAAATTATCAAAATGTTAAAATTCGTCTACCAATTAATTTACTAAAAAATAAAATAAAAATTGTAAAATTCATATGACAACAATTGTAACAAAAAAATGAACAAAAAGCCAACATCACGCGGTGTTCCAGGCGGTCACCCATCCAGTACTGACCGCGCCCGACGTTGCTTAACTTCGGTGATCGGACGAGAACCGGTGTGTTCAACGTGGTATGGACGTTGGCGACCAACTGTGCTTATTTCGTGCAATTGTTTTAATTATGGCCAAGTTTTGTTAATAAAATTATCAAAATGTTAAAATTCGTCTACCATTAATTTACTAAAAAATAAAATAAAATTGTAAATTCAATATGACAACAATTGTACAAAAAAAATGAACAAAAAGCCAACATCACGCGGTGTTCCCAGGCGGTCACCCATCCAAGTACTGACCGCGCCCGACGTTGCTTAACTTCGGTGATCGGACGAGAACCGGTGTGTTCAACGTGGTATGGACGTTGGCGACCAACTGTGCTTATTTCGTGCAATTGTTTTAATTATGGCCAAGTTTTGTTAATAAAATTATCAAAATGTTAAAATTCGTCTACCATTAATTTACTAAAAAATAAAATAAAATTGTAAATTCAATATGACAACATTGTACAAAAAAAATGAACAAAAAGCCAACATCACGCGGTGTTCCCAGGCGGTCACCCATCCAAGTACTGACCGCGCCCGACGTTGCTTAACTTCGGTGATCGGACGAGAACCGGTGTGTTCAACGTGGTATGGACGTTGGCGACCAACTGTGCTTATTTCGCGCAAAAGTTTTAATTATGGCCAACATTTGTTAATAAAATTATGAAAATGTTAAAATTCGTCTACCAATTAATTTACTAAAAAATAAAATAAAATTGTAAATTCAATATGACAACAATTGTACAAAAAAAATGAACAAAAAGCCAACATCACGCGGTGTTCCCAGGCGGTCACCCATCCAAGTACTGACCGCGCCCGACGTTGCTTAACTTCGTGATCGGACGAGAACCGGTGTGTTCAACGTGGTATGGACGTTGGCGACCAACTGTGCTTATTCGTGCAATTGTTTTAATTATGGCCAAGTTTTGTTAATAAAATTATCAAAATGTTAAAATTCGTCTACCAATTAATTTACTAAAAAATAAAATAAAATTGTAATTCAATATGACAACAATTGTACAAAAAAAATGAACAAAAAGCCAACATCACGCGGTGTTCCCAGGCGGTCACCCATCCAAGTACTGACCGCGCCCGACGTTGCTTAACTTCGGTGATCGGACGAGAACCGGTGTGTTCAACGTGGTATGGACGTTGGCGACCAACTGTGCTTATTTCGCGCAAAAGTTTTAATTATGGCCAAGTTTTGTTAATAAAATTATCAAAATGTTAAAATTCGTCTACCAATTAATTTACTAAAAAATAAAATAAAAATTGTAAATTCAATATGACAACAATTGTACAAAAAAAATGAACAAAAAGCCAACATCACGCGGTGTTCCCAGGCGGTCACCCATCCAAGTACTGACCGCGCCCGACGTTGCTTAACTTCGGTGATCGGACGAGAACCGGTGTGTTCAACGTGGTATGGACGTTGGCGACCAACTGTGCTTATTTCGTGCAATTGTTTTAATTATGGCCAAGTTTTGTTAATAAAATTATCAAAATGTTAAAATTCGTCTACCAATTAATTACTAAAAAATAAAATAAAAATTGTAAATTCAATATGACAACAATTGTACAAAAAAAATGAACAAAAAGCCAACATCACGCGGTGTTCCCAGGCGGTCACCCATCCAAGTACTGACCGCGCCCGACGTTGCTTAACTTCGGTGATCGGACGAGAACCGGTGTGTTCAACGTGGTATGGACGTTGGCGACCAACTGTGCTTATTTCCCGCAAAAGTTTTAATTATGGCCAACATTTGTTAATAAAATTATGAAAATGTTAAGATTCGTCTACCAATTAATTTACAGAAAAATAAAATAAAAATTGTAAATTCAATATGACAACAATTGTACAAAAAAAATGAACAAAAAGCCAACATCACGCGGTGTTCCCAGGCGGTCACCCATCCAAGTACTGACCGCGCCCGACGTTGCTTAACTTCGGTGATCGGACGAGAACCGGTGTGTTCAACGTGGTATGGACGTTGGCGACCAACTGTGCTTATTTCGTGCAAAAGTTTTAATTATGGCCAACATTTGTTAATAAAATTATGAAAATGTTAAAATTCGTCTACCAATTAATTTACTAAAAAATAAAATAAAAATTGTAAATTCAATATGACAACAATTGTACAAAAAGCCAACATCACGCGGTGTTCCCAGGCGGTCACCCATCCAAGTACTGACCGCGCCCGACGTTGCTTAACTTCGGTGATCGGACGAGAACCGGTGTGTTCAACGTGGTATGGACGTTGGCGACCAACTGTGCTTATTTCGCGCAAAAGTTTTAATTATGGCCAACATTTGTTAATAAAATTATGAAAATGTTAAAATTCGTCTACCAATTAATTTACTAAAAAATAAAATAAAAATTGTAAATTCAATATGACAACAATGTACAAAAAAAATGAACAAAAAGCCAACATCACGCGGTGTTCCCAGGCGGTCACCCATCCAAGTACTGACCGCGCCCGACGTTGCTTAACTTCGGTGATCGGACGAGAACCGGTGTGTTCAACGTGGTATGGACGTTGGCGACCAACTGTGCTTATTTCGCGCAAAAGTTTTAATTATGGCCAACATTTGTTAATAAAATTATCAAAATGTTAAAATTCGTCTACCAATTAATTACTAAAAAATAAAATAAAAATTGTAAATTCAATATGACAACAATTGTACAAAAAAAAAGAACAAAAAGCCAACATCACGCGGTGTTCCCAGGCGGTCACCCATCCAAGTACTGACCGCGCCCGACGTTGCTTAACTTCGGTGATCGGACGAGAACCGGTGTGTTCAACGTGGTATGGACGTTGGCGACCAACTGTGCTTATTTCGTGCAAATGTTTTAATTATGGCCAACATTTGTTAATAAAATTATGAAAATGTTAAAATTCGTCTACCAATTAATTTACTAAAAAATAAAATAAAAATTGTAAATTCAATATGACAACAATTGTACAAAAAAAATGAACAAAAAGCCAACATCACGCGGTGTTCCCAGGCGGTCACCCATCCAAGTACTGACCGCGCCCGACGTTGCTTAACTTCCGTGATCGGACGAGAACCGGTGTGTTCAACGTGGTATGGACGTTGGCGACCAACTGTGCTTATTTCGCGCAAAAGTTTTAATTATGGCCAACATTTGTTAATAAAATTATGAAAATGTTAAAATTCGTCTACCAATTAATTTACTAAAAAATAAAATAAAAATTGTAAATTCAATATGACAACAATTGTACAAAAAAAATGAACAAAAAGCCAACATCACGCGGTGTTCCCAGGCGGTCACCCATCCAAGTACTGACCGCGCCCGACGTTGCTTAACTTCGGTGATCGGACGAGAACCGGTGTGTTCAACGTGGTATGGACGTTGGCGACCAACTGTGCTTATTTCGCGCAAAAGTTTTAATTATGGCCAACATTTGTTAATAAAATTATGAAAATGTTAAGATTCGTCTACCAATTAATTTACAGAAAAATAAAATAAAAATTGTAAATTCAATATGACAACAATTGTACAAAAAAAAAGAACAAAAAGCCAACATCACGCGGTGTTCCCAGGCGGTCACCCATCCAAGTACTGACCGCGCCCGACGTTGCTTAACTTCGGTGATCGGACGAGAACCGGTGTGTTCAACGTGGTATGGACGTTGGCGACCAACTGTGCTTATTTCGCGCAAAAGTTTTAATTATGGCCAAGTTTTGTTAATAAAATTATCAAAATGTTAAAATTCGTCTACCAATTAATTTACTAAAAAATAAAATACAAATGTTAAAATTCGTCTACCAATTAATTTACTAAAAAATAAAATAAAAATTGTAAATTCAATATGACAACAATTGTACAAAAAAAATGAACAAAAAGCCAACATCACGCGGTGTTCCCAGGCGGTCCCCCATCCAAGTACTGACCGCGCCCGACGTTGCTTAACTTCGGTGATCGGACGAGAACCGGTGTGTTCAACGTGGTATGGACGTTGGCGACCAACTGTGCTTATTTCGTGCAAATGTTTTAATTATGGCCAAGTTTTGTTAATAAAATTATCAAAATGTTAAAATTCGTCTACCAATTAATTTACTAAAAAATAAAATAAAAATTGTAAATTCAATATGACAACAATTGTACAAAAAAAATGAACAAAAAGCCAACATCACGCGGTGTTCCCAGGCGGTCACCCATCCAAGTACTGACCGCGCCCGACGTTGCTTAACTTCGGTGATCGGACGAGAACCGGTGTGTTCAACGTGGTATGGACGTTGGCGACCAACTGTGCTTATTTCGCGCAAAAGTTTTAATTATGGCCAACATTTGTTAATAAAATTATGAAAATGTTAAAATTCGTCTACCAATTAATTTACTAAAAAATAAAATAAAAATTGTAAATTCAATATGACAACAATTGTACAAAAAAAATGAACAAAAAGCCAACATCACGCGGTGTTCCCAGGCGGTCACCCATCCAAGTACTGACCGCGCCCGACGTTGCTTAACTTCGGTGATCGGACGAGAACCGGTGTGTTCAACGTGGTATGGACGTTGGCGACCAACTGTGCTTATTTCGCGCAAAAGTTTTAATTATGGCCAAGTTTTGTTAATAAAATTATCAAAATGTTAAAATTCGTCTACCAATTAATTTACTAAAAAATAAAATAAAATAAAAATTGTAAATTCAATATGACAACAATGGGGATGTTTCCTAATGTTACAAATTCAAATAAAGTTATGTTTAATATTTTAAAGACAGTATTTAAAACCTATAATAACATTTGGAGACCTTGAATGTTTGTCTCAATGAAATAAAAATTAAAAACGCTGCATTATTTTTTACCCTCCATTACTCGATCTCAAACACCAATCAGAGCTCGGTGACGTCGCTTCTTCTCAAAAACATGGCAGTGTGGCCTGCTTCAGTGAATGTCAGTGCATTTTGTAGTTATAATTTTTGTCTAAATGATTATAAAATTGAGTTTCGGGGGTTTTTTTTTGGTGTTATATTATGAGGACTCCATTATTAAGTGTTTTTATCTTTACGACATTTTAACGAGCAAATGTTTTAATTATGGCCAAGTTTTGTTAATAAAATTATCAAAATGTTAAAATTCGTCTACCAATTAATTTACTAAAAAATAAAATAAAAATTGTAAATTCAATATGACAACAATTGTACAAAAAAAATGAACAAAAAGCCAACATCACGCGGTGTTCCCAGGCGGTCACCCATCCAAGTACTGACCGCGCCCGACGTTGCTTAACTTCGGTGATCGGACGAGAACCGGTGTGTTCAACGTGGTATGGACGTTGGCGACCAACTGTGCTTATTTCGTGCAAATGTTTTAATTATGGCCAAGTTTTGTTAATAAAATTATCAAAATGTTAAAATTCGTCTACCAATTAATTTACTAAAAAATAAAATAAAAATTGTAAATTCAATATGACAACAATTGTACAAAAAAAATGAACTAAAGCCAACATCACGCGGTGTTCCCAGGCGGTCACCCATCCAAGTACTGACCGCGCCCGACGTTGCTTAACTTCGGTGATCGGACGAGAACCGGTGTGTTCAACGTGGTATGGACGTTGGCGACCAACTGTGCTTATTTCGTGCAAATGTTTTAATTATGGCCAACATTTGTTAATAAAATTATGAAAATGTTAAAATTCGTCTACCAATTAATTTACTAAAAAATAAAATTAAAATTGTAAATTCAATATGACAACAATTGTACAAAAAAAAAGAACAAAAAGCCAACATCACGCGGTGTTCCCAGGCGGTCACCCATCCAAGTACTGACCGCGCCCGACGTTGCTTAACTTCCGTGATCGGACGAGAACCGGTGTGTTCAACGTGGTATGGACGTTGGCGACCAACTGTGCTTATTTCGTGCAAAAGTTTTAATTATGGCCAACATTTGTTAATAAAATTATGAAAATGTTAAAATTCGTCTACCAATTAATTTACTAAAAAATAAAATAAAAATTGTAAATTCAATATGACAACAATTGTACAAAAAAAATGAACTAAAGCCAACATCACGCGGTGTTCCCAGGCGGTCACCCATCCAAGTACTGACCGCGCCCGACGTTGCTTAACTTCGGTGATCGGACGAGAACCGGTGTGTTCAACGTGGTATGGACGTTGGCGACCAACTGTGCTTATTTCGCGCAAAAGTTTTAATTATGGCCAACATTTGTTAATAAAATTATGAAAATGTTAAGATTCGTCTACCAATTAATTTACAGAAAAATAAAATAAAAATTGTAAATTCAATATGACAACAATTGTACAAAAAAAATGAACAAAAAGCCAACATCACGCGGTGTTCCCAGGCGGTCACCCATCCAAGTACTGACCGCGCCCGACGTTGCTTAACTTCGGTGATCGGACGAGAACCGGTGTGTTCAACGTGGTATGGACGTTGGCGACCAACTGTGCTTATTTCGCGCAAAAGTTTTAATTATGGCCAACATTTGTTAATAAAATTATGAAAATGTTAAAATTCGTCTACCAATTAATTTACTAAAAAATAAAATTAAAATTGTAAATTCAATATGACAATAATTGTACAAAAAAAATGAACAAAAAGCCAACATCACGCGGTGTTCCCAGGCGGTCACCCATCCAAGTACTGACCGCGCCCGACGTTGCTTAACTTCGGTGATCGGACGAGAACCGGTGTGTTCAACGTGGTATGGACGTTGGCGACCAACTGTGCTTATTTCGCGCAAAAGTTTTAATTATGGCCAACATTTGTTAATAAAATTATGAAAATGTTAAAATTCGTCTACCAATTAATTTACTAAAAAATAAAATAAAAATTGTAAATTCAATATGACAACAATTGTACAAAAAAAATGAACAAAAAGCCAACATCACGCGGTGTTCCCAGGCGGTCACCCATCCAAGTACTGACCGCGCCCGACGTTGCTTAACTTCGGTGATCGGACGAGAACCGGTGTGTTCAACGTGGTATGGACGTTGGCGACCAACTGTGCTTATTTCGCGCAAAAGTTTTAATTATGGCCAACATTTGTTAATAAAATTATGAAAATGTTAAAATTCGTCTACCAATTAATTTACTAAAAAATAAAATAAAAATTGTAAATTCAATATGACAACAATTGTACAAAAAAAATGAACAAAAAGCCAACATCACGCGGTGTTCCCAGGCGGTCACCCATCCAAGTACTGACCGCGCCCGACGTTGCTTAACTTCGGTGATCGGACGAGAACCGGTGTGTTCAACGTGGTATGGACGTTGGCGACCAACTGTGCTTATTTCGTGCAAATGTTTTAATTATGGCCAAGTTTTGTTAATAAAATTATGAAAATGTTAAAATTCGTCTACCAATTAATTTACTAAAAAATAAAATAAAAATTGTAAATTCAATATGACAACAATTGTACAAAAAAAATGAACAAAAAGCCAACATCACGCGGTGTTCCCAGGCGGTCACCCATCCAAGTACTGACCGCGCCCGACGTTGCTTAACTTTCGGTTATCGGTTATATTTATAATAACAAAAATATTTAAGTTAATTTCCCAATAATACATTTCTTTAGTTGCATTTAATACAATATATCGTGTCTATTAACATTAAAAAAATCAACATGTAAAGAAGAACGTGTGTTTTAAGATAATAAATATTCACATGAATACAACGCGTGTACAATAACATGAGACTCGAGAAGCTCGATGACGTACCTTGACGTACCATATTCATAGTATGGGGGTTTCTTTTCGTCATTCAGTTATTGAATTATGAATTTAGATATATATATTAAACAGCACCAATCTGGATAATAGGTAACGCTAGTTGGAAAGCGTTTTGTATGTACTTGCAACTGTTATCTGCCTGTGAAAAAAAAATAGTAAACAATCTTACATTTTTATATTTACACTACATTCTTCCTGCGACTTCGAACGCGCGGAATTAAAAAATAACGTATGCGTTCATCCAGATTATGTTCCATCTATACTAATATAATAAAGCGTAAATACACACTTCTTTGATGCCTAAGATGTCAGCAATTACAGCATATTTTTGAATAATTCTTTTTTTAATAAAAAGCCCTACACTTACCTTACGCTTTAGACTATATATTTTCACGCCATTAAACTTAGGGGTAAATATTTTGGATAAAAACTCTAATGTGGGAAAGAGACCATAAGTTGCTGTCAACATCAAGGAACCAAGGTTGCCATGGTTTGTCATCATGTCATGTCATTTTGACATTTGCAATTGATAATTTGACAAATGTAAACAATAAAATGAAATTTGTATAATTTTATGCGGGTGAAGTCGCATGGGAACAGCTAGTCTTTGTTAAATTTAATCTAAATCCGTTTTAGACGTACATGTATAGTAACAAACATCCAAATTTCCGGATTTATAATATTAGTATGAATAGCTTAATGTCCAATTCCACTGATCATCTAGTGGAACTAAGACATCTGACTTTAAACGAGAGACAGTTTGTTGCAAGAAAACTGCTAGTTTTTTTTGTCACTTTTTAAAAAAAAAGCCTATTATTAAAAAAAATAGATAAACACATTTTTCATACATATGCTTCCGTTTACTAAACAATACATATCTTGTAAATACCATAGATAAATACATACCTCTAAAAAAATATTGGTGATGTGATTGCTGATTTGTTCCTTATCTTCATCGGTGATGGAGTTCAGCCTCGCGGTGAACAAAGTCGCGATATCACCTATGTGCTTCGTGATCACCACTGTCATTCTGAAAACATTAATATATCACCTTAATAGATAAAACTAAGAAAATAAACACATTTTATTTCAAGCAAACGCCTAAATTAAATAGAGAAACGATATTACAAATTGTGCAGTCTGAAGTCATATGAAATACTAGCTTTCGCCCGCGATTTCGTCTGCGGGGGAAAAAACAAAAGTAAGTAGCCTGTGTTCTTCCATACTATCCCCTACATCTATCACAAACTTCATCGAGATCTGTTCAGCAGTTTAGGTTACAAACTCTAACAAACATCGATCTAAACTATCGCATATATAATATTAGTAAGAAGTAGGATGTGAAAGTTTGGATGGATGGATGTTTGTTAGAAAGTATTTCCTATATGATGAAATTTGGTATAGATGTATAAGATAGCTCGAAATCTAATATAAATAAACTTATAACTTTAGTAAGATTAAAATTTTCGACTTTTAGGTGAACTCCCCCCCCCCCCCTTTGGTACTAATTTAATCACAAAGCTGGGTATACTGACTGTGTGAGCGCATCAGCTTCATCAGCAGTAGACCTTCGAGTCTTCACCAGCAACATCTCAGCCGTCTTGTGGTACGTCTCCACAGCCAGCGCGGTGGCCTGCGCCAAGCTGCTCACCCCGCGCTTGTATACAGCGCGTGATGGCATATCGCTTGATAGCCACTCTAAAGTTTCTTCGTAATGTCTTTGAAAAAACAAAATTAAGTTTTCATATTAGCAGATTAATGGTGAAGTATTGCAATCGTTTTTTATTGATTTTTCTAAAATTAACTTACTTTTAATTAAATTGAATACAGCGCCATCTATTGCATGCGTTTTTAAATTCGCAATTTTTAAAAAAATAAACAAACTGTAATATTCTATTTTGACGCTTTCTTCTTTTCGAATTTGAAAACATCGAAAAAAAGATTTTGTATGGAATAAAATATCTATCTTACATAATAAGAGGTTGATATTGCATCTTGAGGCCGATGTCCCTGGTGGCGGACTGCAGGCGCTGCTGCAGCGCATCAGCTCGCGACGTCTCCGACTCCTCCTCATCATCATCATCTTCCTCGGGCATCTCACACAACTCTATAATATACAACATTCATCACTGATGATGTATTTTCAATTATTAAACCTTTAACAGAAACTTCGATCCTTCAATAAGCTGTAAGTAAAGACATTTAAGAGACATATAGACTAGATATAAGGGAACAACTTTTTCATTGGTAACTTCTTTGTACGGTAATATCTTAATGTGAAATTTAACACGCCAAGACGCTTCTGTGTTCGAATAATTTGCTTGTTTGTAATTTTGACTTGGACACCGTAGCGCTATTGAGATTATGTAAAAAATGTTTCAATTAAAGTGTAAACTATGCATACTCTATATATTTTTTTAATCTTTGGCTGTAAGCTGTCACAATGGCTATAAATTCGAACTTACTACAACAAAAAAACATTATCCTAAGTTTAAACAAAATTAAGTTTAAAAAACTACAAGTTTAAAACTTTAAATGAAAATAATTTTCAGCAAATAAACACAAAATGTATTTGAAATGAAACTGGGACAAAAACAGAAATATTAAGAAGTAAAACTAACCGGCAACTTGCTGCAATGTTTCTTTAATATCTTGCCGCTTGCTCGGCTCAGCTACTCGTATCCTCTCATCTATCCTCATGCTGACCTGCCTCGACAGCATCTCTAGTGCCTCCAAATGTACCAACCCTGGAAGAACACAACATCAAACATATGAAAAAAAAACGTGTCACATATAAAACAATAATTTTATACAAAAATTACACTACATTTTTTACAACATCAAAAAAATTAAACAATTTTTTAGAATATCGAAAATAGACAGCAATACAGAAATAACCGCAATTTTTTTAACTAGAAGATAAAATAAATGACACAATAAAGAAATATACAAATTGAATCTCCTCTGAGTAATTTTTTGAAGTCAATTGTAAAAAAAATTTACTTATTTCACAAAAAAAAACATTCATAAATATAATATTAATGTAACCTACCTTCAAAATCATCAAACAGTGTTTCATAATGAACCTCTTTAGCCTCCCTCTTCTGTTCTTTAATCCTGTCTTCTTCATCAGCCTTCGCCTTAGCTTCTCTTAGCACTTGAGAGAGTACCGGCTTGTCAGCCGCGTCCAGACCCAGCATTGCTCGCTTCTTCACCAGACCTGGGTCACCATCTTGGAGAACTTCCATTGTCTTCTTACCTATGGTTTCTAGAGTGTCCAATCCACCCGCTAGAACTTTTGTACCTGTAAGTGTGAAACATTAGTCAACAAAATGTTCATCTATACATATATACATATCTCTATATCTATACATATAATAAAATTGGAGTGTTTGTTTGTAATATCAATAGAAAATTCCAGATTTCGGGAAGATACTGTATTTGCGTTGCTGATAATGAAAATCGCATTTAAAAGATTTTTGTCTGTCTGTCCGTCTGTCACTTTGGGTTGGTTGACTTCACATATAACTTTGAATTTCTTCGCTGATATGTGCAGGTTGATTCACGATGTTTTCCTTCACCGTAAGAACGTCGGGTAAATTATGTACATACGAAATTCGAAAAAAAACGAAAATTACATTGGTATGTCAGTATTCGAACCCAAGACCTGTAGAATACAAGTAAAGTGCTCAAACCCCTGAGCCACCGACGCTATTAAAAATAGTAACACTTATAAAAATAATTAACTTCACTAACCAGTTGTCTCCACAAATTTTGTAACTCCAGATAAAAGACTACCAAATTGAAATTGTGCATCACTATTCTTAACATCTTCCTGTTTTTCATTGTTTACATCTTTTGGTAGATTTTCCTCTGTTTTACATTTATTTTCAGCACCTTGTGAAGTTTTTCTGGCAAGTTCTTCAGGGTCTGGTGCCCCAATACTGGTTTCTAAGACTGTTGAAATCCCCTGAAAGATGAGAAATAGAAAAATTATGTTCTTGTTTGTTTGTTTGTGTACAAAATTACTTGTTTCTAACAAACATACATCCATCCATCCATCTAAATTTTCGCATTTATAATATTAGTATGATGACTCAAAAACTTCTAGGCCGATTTCAAAAATTCTTTCACCATTAAAATGCTGTTATCACTGAGTGATATAGGCTACACTTTTGTTTATTTTTTTATTCCACACGGACTAAGTCGAGATGTTAGCTTGTTAACAAATCATATGAAAAACTCATAAAATTTGATATTAACAATTACAAATTATGTTTAACTGTCTTACATGATTTACACAATAAATATACCTGTGATACTTGTGTGGTGAGATTTGTGATGCCAGCGGTAGCGGTGCTCAGTATAGAGTCCATACCCCAGCCCCAACCCCAGCCTTCATTCTTTGTTGAAGTTGTTGATGCTGCTAATTGTTCTGTTACTTCTTGTACATTCTTATCTGGTTGTTTGGTATTATTTTCCTAAAATATGAGAAACAAGTGAAGTCTCTTAGTGTTGGATTTGTAATGGGCAAAAGAAAATGTTTGAAAATTAAAAATTACAAAGCTACATTCCCTTTTTTCTTGTTCTGTGTTTTCTATTTTCATCATATTAACAACTCTTGCTAACCCTTAATCAGATACTGGGTAATTTCTTCCCAATTGATATTACTGTAAAGTTTCTTTTTACTTCTTTATAGATTGATAGCTCTAATTGATACCAATCTCAGGATCAAAAAACCAATATAAAAATGAGATTTTTTATATAAAAATGTCTAAAAAACTCTTGTTTGATTAAAGTTAATGTTTCTAGGTTTTATTTAAACTTATATTATCAGATAGGTGAATAAATGTGAGGATTTAAAGATAATATTATAGATACCTTTCCAGTTTTTACCGGATCAGTATCCCCCCAATCGTCAAAATCAGTCCAGCCCGAGTCATTGCTTGCTCCTTTTTCAGTATTTATTGTTGAGGCATCTGTTTTTGTCGTGTTTTCTGATTTCGGTACAGAAGTATCTTTTTCTGCGCTAACTTTTGTTACACTTTCAGAGCCTTCATCGATGTCAAAATCATCCCAACCATCTGTTGTTTCCACCTATATAAATAAGATCATAAGATATAGAGAAAAAGAATTCATCAAACAACGCAATACAAAAAAAACAATAATAAAATACTAAATTTGAGGCAATTGAAAAAGGATCAATACTTTTTTAGGCTCTGAATATGTTTTTGATTGGCCTTTCCTGTTTTCCTGATCGGATTCTAAGTTATCGCTATAATTTGATGAAGATAATCGCTTCTTTCTCTCCTTCTTTTGTGGGCTGCTTTGACCTTCATCAGCACTTTCAAAATCGTCACTATCACTGGTAGGCATAGCGAATTAATAATCAACCAAATTAATTATTGACGTCCAAAATCCTTTAAAAATCCACTACGTGTTGCAAAGTTTTTGTAAATTTTGACAAATCGTCTCACTTTGGCACGTATCTGTCAAATTTACAGAACTGACATGTGCGTTCCGTTTCCACAATTTTATTTAAACTGTCGGAACCATTGTAAACATTAAGCGTAAAAACACAATTTTTTGTTAAGTAGGATGTCAGTAATCAAAGCATATTTTTCATAAAAAAGCCCTGCACTTACTAGTTTCCTTAAATTTTATAATCTCACGCTATTTGATTTAAGGGGTTGATAAATTAGAAAAAAATGTCATGCAGGAAAGTAACAAAAACTAAGAGCCAATAGCAATAAGGAAGAAAGATTGCCATTGTAACGGTAATTGTTACCCATAGATAAACAGATTTGTGCATTTGAATTTTGACATTTGCATTTGAAAATTGTAAGTTTCACAAGTGTAAACAATGAAAAAAAGATTTTATAATTTCTTGCGGATGAAGCCGCACTGGTCTTTCTATATAACTAATTCATCCCCTAATTTACTTTTCAACCAAATCAGTCAGATATAAAGAAAAGGCGGTATAAGCACCCGAAACCGACGAACAAGTAAAAGTTTTATGCATGAATGTGTGATTGCAGGTTCATCAGGACCCCCCCTTTGGATTATGGGCGTGAGTTTTTTGTTATTTTTGTCAACCTCTAATAGTAAAGAAGTGATTGAAAGTGTGGGTAATTAAAAAAACATTTTTTTGTAATCTGGAAAGAATGCTTTAATATTAAAATTTTACGCGTAATTACATTTGACCCTGAACTAACATTCGCTTTCATCTGTGTTATACTTAATCCTTTATGTAGGAAATACCATCCGTGTAGGTATTTTCCAAGTAAAACCGGTCATTACTTTTTTGCGCAGATGTTTTGAATTAATTCAAAAAAGATTATAAACAATGTAGATAAGACGTAGCGGTTTTTAGATTTTGATAAAAAAAAACATATAGTAGACCGATGAATAAGTACACTATTTGGAGATTGAGCACATTCTTTTTAATGTCTCTTTTCTTCCTATTATTTCTTCTGTAAACACCTACACTCTATGTTAGAAATATTCGACTTCGAAGTCGACGGTTACCTCGTTTTTCAACCTATATTGATATAAGCTATCCCTCAATCCATCATTCTTTTCCTATAGGTAAAAGGTAGGCCTAAAATAGTTAACAAGCCCAACTATACTGTGACTTACATAGTCATGCTAATTTTCCTTCTTTATAACCACGGTAGGTATATTATGGTTACGAATACGTAAATGAATTCCTACTTTTTGATTTCTATCAGAAATTGACTTAGGATCTTCTAGCAATAATACGAACAATGTGTTTGTGTCTGCATGTTAAAGATTATAATAGGACTTGTTAGAATGAATAATAGCATGGGTATTGTCATAACATACTTACTATGTAGGTACATTTATTATGTACATAAGACAATTGCTACATATTACAATGTGATCATGTGTTTTATAAACATTTGATTTGTATAAAAATACAGACCATTAAAGAAAAATAATCATATCTATTCTTTATTGGATAATTACGAGGTGTCGATCACAATCTTCGTTGGCGCAAAGGACCACCCGTTACGTCATTTTGACAGCGCGGAATTTTAAAAAAGTAGACTATAATGCCTATCCATGTCAGCAACCCTCCAGTGAAAGTCCCGTCGAAATCGGCTCAGCCGTTTCGGAGATTGCCCGGAATAAACACGGCTTGCGGACCAGACAGACAAAAACACGAAAAAAATTTAAATGCGAATTTCGTTATCAGCAACGCAAATACATCATTTTCCCAAAATCTGGAATTTTTCTTTTGATATTACAAACATACACTCCAATTTTATTATATGTATAGATATATAGGTAGACAAAAGCTAATGTAGGTAGTACGCAATAGTTGACATAAAGTTGATTCCAGTGAAGCTTCACTTACAGTGTTATTCAGTACGTTTTATGTCTATAATTCGTGTTGTTTCATACATACGCGCTGGAATGCGGCCCATACATATCTGTCTGAGTACGTATATGCGACGGAATCGTAAATAAATTGAATGGATAGGTACCTACATTTCGCGTTCACTGTTGCTTGGCTCGGTTTTGTAGTTCGCACTGTGAACCGTAGGCACCCGTCGGCCGTCGGCGGTTCGGCGTGTTTGCCAACCCACGGTATGTAATGTAAACATTGTGGTCAAGAGGAATGCATTTAGACGGTAGGTGCTGGTAGTGAATATTATCATGAGCGGTGATAACGTGGCGATGGGCGCCCGCGGCTCAGTCGGCGACGCGGGCTCGCGTGGTGCGGTCGCGTACTTTGTACGTATTGGCGGGAAAGTGACGTGCGGAACTGTTCGCGCTCGCGTACGCGCCGCATTCCATCGTGGGGGCCCTTCGCCGCCATTGGCCGATCCCGCGTGACGTCACACCTCGTAATGAGGTATTCAACATGGCCGTGTAGCTAGTTCGCGAGTGTGCTTCGTTATTCGTTTGAATGGATTTAATCAGTGAAATATGCCAAGGAGACGAAACGGTGAGATACCCTTGCCCGACGGATGGGATTATGCGAGGGACTTTGACGGAAAGTTATATTTTATCGACCATAACAGTAGAAAAACGACGTGGATCGACCCGCGAGACAGGTAAGTTTTCCGAAGAGAAGTGTTAACCCGTAAGAGCCCCATGTCAAAACTTCACATTCCAATGCGATTTCCTGAGTTTTCTGATTGAATTTATTGCTTGCGATTATTTAGGTTGTGGCTACCAGTGTTATTTTAAGTAATTCTTGTGCCGTACGTGATAAGAACTGTTTCTAAATAGAACAAATTGTGAAAAACAAACTGATCGTTTGCCGCGACGCAGCTGCTATCTGTCGGAAAGCACGCGCAACCGTCTCGATTTCACACGACATTCCACAATTGACTAACAACAACTGACCTAAACACAAATTATGGTTATCATTTTTATCCTTCAACGTATTCAACTCTCGTATTAACATGAGACCTCATTCGAATCGTGTTGGAAAGCGTTCGAATGTGGCTCGGAAACTGGTTAATATAAATAGTGTTTGCGATCTAGATGCTAAAATAAATGTACAGTTTGTAGTGATCGGGACATGTTTAGATTTAGACGGTCGGTTTTGGTGCAGTGAGGCGCGTGTACCGTGTAGTGCGATGCGTGGAGAGCGGGTTGGAAGATGGAATGCACCGCATAGGCAAGCTGTTCGAAGTGAATGACAGGCCGTAGAATGCGGCCCGGGCCCGCGGCGATGGTCGCGCCTTTCTAAAGCGGCGCGAACCCCCTCGGCCCCTCCGCACCCCTGCCTCGCCAACATCCAATTGCAGGTGCTCCGAGCTCGACACATCCCCATTAAATACCGATCATGTCTAGCCATATCTATTTGCAATAGTTAAGATGCGGCACCTGCGACATTGTCTTAAAAAGTTGACCTTCAAAGCTGCCCACCTGCAGATCAAAATGTGCTGTGTCCGTTAAAAATGGTAAACAGTCCTCGTAACACACAGATGTGGGAATTAATCAACTCGTTCGTATACAGTCGCCAAAATAACAAAAATATTTCAATGGAAAGGTTAGTGAATGTACAATCATATTTAAAGCGGTCGTAAAATTAAGTTGCTAAAATTGTAATGTATCAATATGTAATGGTAACCTTGCGTGATTGTGCGCGACTGTTTTTAGCGGCATTTATAACGTGTTGTAAGTTCGAAATTAAATTCTTTTACATAGTCATTCTTGGAGCCTTTCTGTGATATCAAATAGCCAAGAAGGCTGGTTTCTGATGCATTGACACCACAATATCGTTGGTCACTGACACAGGAAACATAAAGTTAACATTTTTACTATACCTTTTGGCTGATTGTATGCGGCATGGTATTCGAAATTATGCGAATAATGTTGAAGTAAATGGACGTGATTGAGAAAAACATACTTTATGGAAATGAACACATTGAAAGTTTTAGAATCTTATCAAAAGAGTTTATATGTGATCCATAAAGACCCAACATCCATAGATATGGTAGGGTCGCTTCACAAGAATTTTAAAGGGTTTCCTATAACCGGGAATATTTTAAAAAGGAATCTACGAGAAAATAAGTGAATCTCTGGTAAGCAATATAAGCTATAACAAGGTTTTTGGATCAGAACTGACCTAGAAGTGTGTCACATCGTCAGCGCGAAACTCGTACACAATAAAGCGCAACACAAAGCCAATTTATTAACGCTAAAAATAACCCGCCCATGTCTGACGTTATTAACCTTATACAGAGTAACTACATTACTTTAATATGTTACAACGATGACAGTTATTTCACTAGAGAATTTTACACTCTTCTCATATCTAAGAAATGTGAATTGAAAATGAAGTGTAAATTGGAAGGCTCTTTTTCTCATCATTTGGGGGCTTGTATAAACATCAGTACAAAAAGTATGTACAGTTTGCGCTAGGTTCGTCCGAGAGATTGCATTGAGGACGGTTCGTACAAGGTAATAAATAGCTTCCACGCTTCCAGTAACGAGATATCGTTGGCTAATAGGGATTGCGGTATTCGCGGGTCGCTGAAGCCGGTAGTACATAAAAAGAGTTAAAAGATAAAATGCCACCGGCAAAAACACGAACGCAGCGGGCGATTAACGACGTATCGTAAATTGAAGAAGAAGTTATTGGTCTCGTTACTTTGAAGACAATGACGGTTGTGAGATGGAGTTGACGGCACGGGAATAAATTATCGTGACGTGATGTATAGTGTCAACTGAATGCGATGCGATTTTATACTTGAAATGATACGTGCATCGAAGAAAAGTAAGGAGTGAATTAGCATGAATATAGCTGAAAATAAGAGTGCTTAAGAAATCTGACGAATCTTAAGAAATCTAACTAACAAACATACAAACAGCTATATTTTTATGGTGTTTTCACTGCGAATACAGCTGGGGGCATATCAGAGGAATGACGATAAGGAAAGTTTTAGTGAATTTATTAAAAAGCAAACGGATCATAATTGCACCTTACAACTAAAATTCCCTTTGTAACGGGCCATTAAAAGTACAAATTCAATTAATAATGCCGTGGGAATACCTTCTAAAATCTACAAAGTGAACATTATCTTACCTTGGTATCAAGAGTATGTTATTACATATAATTGCAGGTTTGAGAGTAAAAAGACAATGTACAAAAAAGTTCTTCAGATCTCTCTCTTTTCTAAATAACATTAATTTCTTCCTAAACATTAGTGAATGTCTACTTTACAAAGACTGTATCGATAAATGGAATAACAGGAACCAAAACCACTTGTAACCACTATGTAACGTGTCTTGATTGACTACAAAGATAAAAGAATGAAGTATTCCGATATGAGAGTTGATAGAGATGTATGGAAGCAGTAAATACGCTGACACTACATAGAAAAGGACATGGCGATAATGTTCTTAAGACCATAGATTGTTAGGAGTTACATAGAAGAAAGTCTGGTTCCTGTTTTAATATGAAAATGTAATAGAGTCGTCTTCCCAAGACTGTGAAATCCAAGTATGTATAGAATAGTGGAGACTTCCCACGCACAAAGTTACCCGATGCGTGACGCTAAAGGGCTGCATTTTACAACGTTTCTTGACTCTTAAAGGAATCCAGTTGCGATTGTAATGTGAATTAATTGTCACATTTAATAATAAATTTAACCATTTTACTACGCGGTTCTTGCACATTGAATGTATTCTGACTGTAAATGGTTGGTATTTTGATAGCTCTTTTATGTATACTGTCGATGTATTTAAATTGATGATTTTACTGTGAATGTCTTAAGGTGGATGTGGGATCTATCTGCGTATAGGTAAACTTATACACGTATGACTGGAATACAAGACTTTTATAGATAAACTATATTAGAAACGTATGATTGTGGAAGCTAGAGAGATTGTGCTATTGGTTGTTATAATTTGCTTACCGGTTATTCACTTTTTAGTACATTTCTGAATCTGGTGGGCTGTGAAACGTGAAATAATGTAAAATAACTCTAAGTAATGAATTTCCGTCTCAAAGTTATACAATACGCATTGAGCTCAGGGCGCGGTTTGAGGCGAAATATCGTCTAACATTGTTTACTGTGCGCATTCCTCTCAGATAAAGCTGGCCTTGAAGCCCCAGACGAGCTTGTGTCCATTTATTTTGATTTCTATGCTAATCAATGTGCCGTATTGTATTCGACGTATAATCGATTTTAAATTTAACGATCGCTCATTAAGTATTCGGACGATGTACTCACTCGACTGATTTATCGATTCTTAAATCTATTTGGAACATGTTCGACGCGGGTGGACATTTTTTTAAATATAAATACGGAACGTTTTTAACGATTGACATTGAATTTTTTGGTTTAAAAATATTTTAGAAAGTATGGGAAAGGAAAAATTTATTATCGATATCATTTTAGATATCTCTATGCTTGTATTTCGAGTCTTGATTTAATTAAAATAGGGAAGCCAAACCGATTTTATTTCTATAGAAGGAATAAACAATTCCAATTATGGCGGCCATGATGCTAGATAAGAACGGGATATTTTGGAATTTACCGAAAACATTTAGTTTTTATTTGACAATATTCGCATATGCATTGAAATAATATGTTTTAGTATATAATTAAAGTTAGTGCTTTATCTATGCACTGATAAAGCTGGTCTTGTTATTAATCGAGAGTAACATTCCAATGTTATCTATGTGCCGTCATATTTATTGTTTACTCATACGTTACGAGCTATTTTTGTCCCGTCGTTTCATTTTACAGCTGTATGTACGCTTATTATACATTTACGGTGATTTCTGAAGAAAAATGCATTATTTCTCTTGGCATATACTTTCATTGATCTTTTATACAATGACCCTGAATGTGACGCCTCGTTTTTGTGTATTTCTTGTCTTCTCCTCTCTTAGCTGAACCTCTATTCTATAATTATAGGTATTATAAAGAGGAAAGATTTGATTGTTGCCATTGAATAGGTTCCGATACTATTAAAAGTTTTTTCACCATTGGAAAACAATATCACTGAGTAACATAGGCTACGTTTACTTGACTTTTTAATCCGACCAAATCGCTGTTAAAATGTGTACCTGAGAATGTGTTTTGTCGGATATTATTTACTAGCTGTTCGCGTGCGGATTCATCCGCGGGAAATTATATTATAAAAACTTTATTTTATTGTTTACATTTGTCAAATTATCAATAGCAAATGTCAAAATGACATGACATGACAAACCTTAGCAATCTTTCTTTCTTGATGTTGGCAGTAACTTATGGTCTCTTTCCCACATTAGGGTTTTTATCCAAAATATTTCCCCTAAGTTTAATGGCGTGAAAATGTATAGCCTAAAGCGTGACGTAAGTGCAGGGCTTTTTATTAAAAAAAGAATTATTAAAAAATATGCCGTAATTGCTGACATCTTAGGCAACAAAGAAGTGTGTGTTTACGCTTTATTATAATAGTATAGATGGATGACAATATTTTGGGTTCGATATTAGGCACAAAGTATAGATGCTTAGTAAAGCTTTTTTCTTATGATAAAGTAGTTTCCTTTGTATGTCTGTGTATATATATTTCAAAATATGCTGTGTCGACATAGCGGTGTTCGGTATGGCGGGCAGAATTTCTGCGTGATTAGTATTGCCGAATATGGAATGTTGATGAATCGTACGACTATGGCATGCGGCTAGCGGCTAGCGGGAGATGGCTGGTACGTAATACAAGTTATGACCGCGATTCTGCCCACAACCCCCTTCAAATATCTCCTTCCTTAAATGTCTATGAGTATATAATGAGACATTTTATGATAGGAGAAAATCAAATTAGTTACTATTGAACAAATTTACCTGAATATAGTTACAGTGCCATCTATTGGTGGTAATTTGAATTTCAGATCAAAGCAAAACGTAATCGTAATTATGCTACATAATTTTAATTGTTATTGATAAGGCTTGTTTGCAGTGTAGTCTTTATCTATTGAATTATTATTTTTTAAATTCGTCACAAATTAAAGAGAATGTCCTAAGTTCTTTGTGCTGTATGCTTAACCTAGATCCTACATACAATTATTTTTACATGCAAAAATATAGCGGTATCTACCTAAATACAGATATATATTTTTAAAACATTCATATCTGTACATCTGTAGACGTGCACATTTGGAACTAAACAGTCATCTTATTAATTTGCATAAGATTGATCGGACGGCGGCCAGACGGCGACTAAGGAATGTTGAATACTTAACATCTCTTTATATTAAGTTTAAAAGGTTTATAAAAATGTGCGATGCAAATCCGCTAGGCGACGGGGACCATTTTACCGCTACTCGACTTGAAAACGTCTAATAAAAATTAATTTTGTTAATAACCTCTTTAGTCGAATGAAAAAGAAACGTTCCTTTTAAGAAATCACTTCCTTGTCACTTTAGTGCATCAGCAGTTCTAACTCCACTAGCGCCCAGGGCGAGATTACTGCTTCGCTTTTTACTTACCATGACGCCCCTTTCTGTCAGCCCTGGGCAATTCACAATCGCGCCCTAACGCCGAAACTGTCTTTGGTCCGACAACGGTTTTCGTTCAACGCCTCGACAACTTAGGCATTAATTTTATTTCCGTGTCCATTTCCCATTTCGCGTATAAAATAATAATTAAACATCCTTTACGATAGATTCTGATAAGCATTTGTGTTGCATAATTAACCCCAATGACGCATTGCTCCAAAAATATATAAATTAATTATATTTAAAAAGAGAACTCGTTTCTCTATACGAATATAGCTTATGTTTTAGCAAAACCGTTAACACCGGTGACTGAATATAGATATTAAGGTTTTCCCTAAATGCTAGTTTTAATCTAAGCCTATAGGATATAAAGGAAGTATAAAGAGTCCTTTTATGTATTTCAAGTATTTACAACAGATAAAAATGTCAAAATTAATTAGGCAGTAAATAAGAGACCTAGTTTGTAAATTTTATACTAAGATTGTAAGCCATTTTTTGTTTGAATTATAAATAATTTGGTCATGTCTAGTATTAAAAAGGCTTAGGTCCGCAAATCCTTGATAATGTAACGACAGGCGCAGCCGGCGTGGGCGAACCATGCGTCCATTACAACACATGGGTATACTAAAATGTACCTTGTTACCTAGGAAATAGAGTATAAAATACATACGCGGTATAATCTCTAGAACGTAAGCGTTGCGGAATGCAAACCAACCACCTGTAGTACTGATCATTCGATAGACATTGGCCAAGTTAAATTCTATTTTATAATATACTAGCTGTTGCTCGCGACTTCGTCCAAGTGCTTTTAAAAAATAGTAGAAAATGTAGCCCATGTTACTCACTGATAACGTAGATTTTTAATGGTGAAAGAATTTTTGAAATCGGCCCAGTAGTTTCCGTGTTATTTCAGTACATACAAAAATTCAAATCTTTCCTTTTTATAATATTAGTATAGAAGTATAGATATAGATTACGCTTTTTGTCTCAATCTTGTAGACAGACTTACAAATGTATCGTGTTTCCTGTTGATTCTTTACTCTAAATTACGTATTAATTATAAATGTTTATGAAAACGAATGTTTAAAAAGTTTGTAACGCAAAGCAAGACGGTCTCCGTGAAATAATTTGAAATTTAAAACCTTTGATGTCTTTCGTTGACGATAGTTTCAACCATTATAATTTGAACCATCTGTATCTACAATATAACGTAATATAGTATCAGAGATGGTTCTAGATTAGTCCAACTTATAAAAGAGCTTTGGATTACGATTCTTGGAAATATATTCATACTTGCGTTGCTTTCTTATTTGTTACCTATGGAATTTCAAAACATCTGCAAAAATATATAAATTAATTATATTTAAAAAGAGAACTCGTTACTCTATACGAATATAGCTTATGTTTTAGCAAAACCGTTAACACCGGTGACCGAATATAGATATTAAGGTTTTCCCTAAATGCTAGTTTTAATCTAAGCCTATAGGATATAAAGGAAGTATAAGGAGTCCTTTTATGTGTTCCAAGTATTTACAACAGATAAAAATGTCAAAATTAATTAGGCAGTAAATAAGAGACCAAGTTTGTAAATTTTATACTAAGATTGTAAGCCATTTTTTGTTTGAATTATAAATAATTTGGTCATGTCTAGTATTAAAAAGGCTTAGGTCCGCAAATCCTTGATAATGTAACGGCAGGCGCAGCCGGCGTGGGCGAACCATGCGTCCATTACAACGCATGGGTATACTAAAATGTACCTTGTTACCTAGGAAATAGAATATAAAATTCATACGCGGTATAATCTCTAGAACGTAAGCGTTGCGGAATGCAAACCAACCACCTGTAGTACTGATCATTCGATAGACATTGGCCAAGTTAAATTCTATTTTATAATATACTAGCTGTTGCTCGCGACTTCGTCCAAGTGCTTTTAAAAAATAGTAGAAAATGTAGCCCATGTTACTCACTGATAACGTAGATTTTTAATGGTGAAAGAATTTTTGAAATCGGCCCAGTATTTTCTGTGTTATTTCAGTACATACAAAAATGCAAATCTTTCCTTTTTATAATATTAGTATAGAAGTATAGATATAGATTACGCTTTTTGTCTCAATCTTGTAGACAGACTTACAAATGTATCGTGTTTCCTGTTGATTCTTTACTCTAAATTACGTATTAATTATAAATGTTTATGAAAACGAATGTTTAAAAAGTTAGTAACGCAAAGCAAGACGGTCTCCGTGAAATAATTTGAAATTTAAAACCTTTGATGTCTTTCGTTGACGATAGTTTCAACCATTATAATTTGAACCATCAGTATCTACAATATAACGTAATATAGTATCAGAGATGGTTCTAGATTAGTCCAACTTATAAAAGAGCTTTGGATTACGATTCTTGGAAATATATTCATACTTGCGTTGCTTTCTTATTTGTTACCTATGGAATTTCAAAACATCTGCAAAAATATATTGCTATCTCTATCAAGTTCACAGTTCCTAAAGTACAGTCAGCAAACAGCATTGTATACATTTACATAACATGTACTCATGGTCGATAGCTTAGGACAGACACGCGCAAAAATGTTTTTGAAACCAAATGCGTATAAAAGTTTTTAGTAAATGTATACACATTTATGCAGTTGACTGTACAAGAGATAAACAACTATCAATTGACAATCGTCGTTCATATCCAAACAGTTGTGTTTATTCGAAGTCGCCTTTAGACCGGAAAGTAAGGTTAAAACACGGTCCATACAAGACAATATCAATGCTATCCAATGGAGAACGAATGAATGGGACGCGATTGACTTCTGCGAAACATTGTTGACCACCAAATACCACGGCCATTGTTTCGTGAATGGATTCAATGAGTCGAATGAGAAAAAAAACTTCCTGTATATACCCGTCTTGCGAGCCTCTCAGGTGAATCGTTAAATCGATTCGAATTTTAATTGATAAATTAAATAGATTAAGAAAAAGTTCCACTAATCGTGTTTTAGTTTGTCATTTCGTGTTTAACTCAAGCCTAAATTTTAAATCAAATTAAATAAGTGTACCCTTTACTGTGTTACCTTTACGATATCTATACTATCTATACTAATATAATAAAGCGTAACCACACACTTCTTTGTAGCCTAAGATGTCAGCAACAACAGGATATTTTTGAATAATTCATTTTTTAATCAAAAACCCTACACTTGCGTCACGCTTTAGGCTATATATTTTAACGCCATTAAACTTAGGTGGTAAATATTTTGGATAAAAACTCTAATGTGGGAATGAGACCATAAGTTGCTGCCAACATTAAGGAAGCTAGGTTGTCATCATGTCATGTCATTTTGACATTTGTAATTGATAATTTGACAGATGTAAACAATAGAATAAAGTTTTCATAATTTCATGCGGATGAAGTCGCACGGGAACAGCTAGTTTTTATATATTGTCTTTCCAAGTTGTCGAGAAACTACCTTGAAATGTTGTTTTCTAACTTGGAGATTATCAAAAGGAACATGTAAACAGCGTAATTAAAGTCGATTGTAGGTGCCCAATGCGATTTATAACATCGGTATCAAATTTGTAACTTCAGGTATTTAAGGGTTCCTCCACATATTTTTGACCGACTTCCCAAAAGAAGGAGGTACTCAATTTGTATGTATGTTTTTTTATGTGTGTTACGGCATAACTCCGCCGCTAGTGGACCGATTTTGATAATTCTTTTTTTATCCGAAAGGTAATGCTTGCAAGTGGGTCCCATTTTTACTGGAAAAATATCGGATACATTCCGACGAGTTTATTACTTTTTTTATTAGAAGAAAGTACACAATTGCATTTTGGATTTAAAGATGTTTTTACTCAGCATTATTTATATGCAAATTTATATCGCAAGTAGCGGTTCTTAGACAATGGCTTAATCAAGAAAACGCTCATTTATCATACTCAACAAAAAGTGTTTTATAAACTCTTTGTTAATTTTGTTATCGTTAGTAACATGTGTTGTTTTGAAATATTACAATAGATATTAATATATTGCAGTTTGTCTACAATCTTCAGTACTTTGTACTTAACACTGTTTTATAAGAGATTTTATTATGATTACGTTCAGAATAATAGCTTGTTCTATTTAATAAATTATTATGTCTAATTACATAGCCTATTTATTGTTAACTAGCTTTCGCCCGCGACTCCGTCCGCGACTCCGTCCGCGTGGAATTAAAAAAAAGTGAGTAGCCTATTATGCTTCCAGACTATCCTCTGTCTATGCCAAATTTCATCGAGATCCCTTCAGCCGTTTAGGCTACAAACTCTAACAAACATCCATCCATCTAAACTTTCGCATTTATAATATTAGTAAGATTTAAATTGAACGATGCATAGTTTCAACGTAATCGTATTTTTACTCTTGCTAAAACGAGTATATGATTTTTTTAATTAACTTTGTGAAAGTACAAACAGTAAGAACCAACAATGAATTCAATATTATTTCTCTAAATGTACTAGTACATTAAATAGGTTTCTATACTTGTTCTATGAATAAAATGTGCTAGTAGACAGTATATAACTCGATCGTTATAAAAAAAGGAAAATGTTGTAGGGAAAATTCCATATTAGTTGTATAGGAGTTAAAACGTGAGGTGTCAAAAACGTGTATAAATCGCCGGGTGTTGGTTACGTGTTTATTGCATAGTATAATGTAATACAACACTTTAAACATCAAAGGAAATACCGTATACTTTAAGTTGACAGCATTCCTATAATTAGAGGGACCTCGAAGTCTGGTCAGATTAGAGTGACTAGTCCATATTCTACTATAATCCAGTGGACTTCACACATATCTTTGAATTTCTTCACTGATATGTGCAGGTTGCATCCTTTCCCTTAAGAATATTGGAACGGTTTTAGGTTTATACTAAACTAGCTGTCGCCCGCGACTTCGTCCACACAATATTAAGATAAAAAGTAGCCTATGTGCCCGTCTATGATAGCTATCCTTCAGTGTAAGTCGGGTCGTAATCGGCTCGGTCGTTTCGGAGATTACCCGGAACAAACGCGGCTTGCGGAGAAACAGACAGACAGATAGATAGGCAGACAGACAAAAAAAATTAAATCGTTTTTCTTTATCAGCAACGCAAATAGATCATATTCCCGAAATCTGGAATTTTTCTTTTGGTATTGCAAACTGACACACCAATTTTTTTACATGTATAGAACTAAATCTGTACTAAAGGGTGCCAGTAATTGTGTAGTGCCAGTAAGTTTTTATTCTTGATTCAAAAATGGGGCAGTATTCTGACCGTAACTTTGTATTGAGTCGTTCCTTGTGTTATGACACAAGTGCTTGGTATGCAATGAATCACAAGTTATCCTGACAAATATGCAATGTTTTTATGGTTTATTAACACTTTCATATCACTTTAACTAGTTTAAGAGTGGGCTCACACCTTTGACTAAACTATGGAACAACTGTTGTGCGATTGTCGATTGTTTCGCAGCCGTTTCAACTGTTTAGTCGTACTACTAAAAATCGAGTAGTGTCCGCACCTCCGTAGGGCTCATAGGAATCAAAGCGAGACTAAACAGTTGTGTGATAGTTTAGTTTCAGATGTGCGCACGCTCTAGTAATTTTTACAAAATAATTGATAAGTGAAATGCTATTTATGGAATTAGACGCTCCTTTGTTTAGTCAATTTCAAAGTTGGATCGAAAGACCTCAACCAGTGAGTTGATTTTTTGAAGTTGCAGTTTTATTGTTTTCTAGTTATTCGAATGTTTCTGCAGTGAGTATAGTGATTTACGTGTTGTCGCATATATCGCGAGACCTTGGCTAGTGACGCGCCTCAGCCGCATTCTGTCGGCACTCGGCTCCGGAATGTCGTTTGTCAATGATCGAATAACGTGACGTCAGTGTCACATCACTCGTATACGAATTGTAGAGGCCAGACGGTATTAAAAACAAAACATCACAGATGTCCATCCTTAGATGAATTTATATAGGTGATTATCTTACTTCTTACTTAATATTATAAAAGCGAAAGTTTAGATGGATAGATGTTTGTTAGTTTGTAGCCTAAACTGCTAAACAGATCTGGATGAAATTTGGCATAGATGTAGAGCATAGTCTGGAAGAACACATAGGCTTTTTACTTTTGTTTTTTTAATACCAAGCGGACGGAGTCGCGGGCGGAAGCTAGTTTTGTATAAAAACGTTTATTATAATATGCCAATAGATATTTCCCAATTTGGTAGAAAAACGTGTATGTTACTTATGCACGTTTTGTGAGCAGTTACTGCCTATAGTTTTTTTAGTCCTTAAAAATCTTTGTTTCAATATTTTTTTTTTACAACACGCATTTTCCGGTAGGAATTTCATTATTCGTTCGAATTCTGATTAACTGTTTTCCTCACTTTTGTGTTTCATATATTTTGCGTATTTCATACATAAACCGTGAATGTTTATGTAGATAACCATTATTCACATCTACTTATATCTATGTTTTTTTAAATTCTCCGAAGTGTTATTATGGAGCGATCGTTTCGTGTAAGCGATTTGGAATGCGAGAGGAAACTGCGTTGACCCCTAACGTTGCGTTTCCTTTTTCGGCCATCCAATCCGAGACGGTTCAAACTCTTTGTTTTAAACTCGCACGGAATACTGACGTACATAATGAGCTGAATATGACATCATTCTAACATTTTAATACATACTAGCTGTTGCTCGCGACTTCGCCTGCGTGAAATTAGAAAATAATAAAAAATATGGTTTATGTTACTCACAGATAAATAGCCTTTCTAACGGTGAAAGAATTTTTAAAATCAACCCAGTTGTTTTGAGTTATTTAAATACA
Source organism: Papilio protenor (assembly GCA_029286645.1). Lineage (NCBI taxonomy): Eukaryota > Metazoa > Arthropoda > Insecta > Lepidoptera > Papilionidae > Papilio > Papilio protenor. The sequence goes on from JAGSMZ010000009.1 coordinate 1,923,443, forward strand.
TACAAAAAATCTAATCTTTTCTCTTTATAATATTAGTATAGATAAAAGCGTTAAAAGAAAGACTAATGAATTGTGTCAAGTATCTTCGATTGGTTTTGGTCGTCTGTGTAGGGCTTATTAAAGAAATAATTATTCAAAAATATGCTGTGATTGCTATCTACGCCACAAAGTAGTGTGTTTACGCTTTATTATATTAGTATAGATAGATATCTTTCTAATGAAATTCGTTTCGAATACGCTCCGTGTGCAAGGAGTTCAGAATCCCGAGGGAATGCATCAAACGGGTTGCCGGTATTAAAATATTTGCCCGGCACGGATATTTATAGATCGTCGCTGTTGCGCTGAGACTGCGTGGCACCGAACACATTGTAACCCGGGATTTGGCAATCGGTCTTTTGAAACGGCTGGTAACACTGCCTCGATGTCTTTGCGTAATTGTATATCTAATCTAACTTAATATTATAAATGCGAAAGTTTAAATGGATGGATGGATGTTTGTTAGAGTTTGTAGCCTAAACAGCTGAACGGATCTGGATGAAATTTGGCATAGATGTAGAGCAGAGTCTGGAAGAACACATAGGCTACTTACTTTTTTTTTAATACCACATGGACGGAGTCGCAGGCGAAAGCTAGTTTATCTATAAAAATTCTTTGGATTCTCTAGGCAACATGTAATATCTAATAGTATACGTTTACACTGTTTTGCAAAATAAATGGACCCGAAAAGTTAAATTTAAAACTTCTGTACATATGTAACATTTAGAATTATACAATACTTATGTAAAACTCGGATAATAAATTGAATTTATTATCTAATAAATATAACTATGACGATAAATAATGAAATTGTTATGTCATTAAAACTAGTTTTAAATGAAAACCACAATCAAGTGATTACATAATTTTTATATCATTTTCACAAGATATGAAAGTGGACAATTTTAATAAAGTCATTTATTAATTTTATTTAAACTTTTTACAGTTTTCTAAACCTTTCAGGGTGTCCTTAAAATTGTTACAGAGTGTATCAGATCTTTAACTATCATGTTAAAACTCTTGATGCGTTAATATGTAATTCTGTGTCTTTTAACGTTGGTTTCCACTGCTTCAAAGTAGATCAGAGGAATGACAATTTGTGTATGAGATTTTCGTCAGTGGAAACGCACTCTTATAATGTTAATATGCTTAAGTAATTAAGCAACACCTTGAACGTTATAAACTGGAAGGAATAAATAATGTAAGATGGGTAGCAACTCCACGTCTATTTGTAGCTACTGAACAGTGCGTTGCCCGACTCGCGCTATATTACAAGTCTGCATATTGCAAAATATCGCTTCTTTTGATAGGAGTTCTTGTATATGTAATTGGAAGACAACGATATATATGGCAATTTTATGCTCCATTGATGAACGGTTAAAGGATCGATCATCGAATATTGCTTATACTCAGTTTATTCCCAAGTTTAACTTTATACCGCGTATAATTGTAAGGCTGTAAGTGTTTTATGTAACCTAAAACATATCAAGGTTACAGTGTAAATTGGAATGAAATGAAATTAAATTATTTTTACGTTTTGAGTAAAATTCTATAAAATTTCAATTTAGTTAGTAAAATTTTGTATGGCTGTTGACTATTATACTAATATTTTAAATGCTATAGTTAAAATATCTCTATAATGTAGAGCACCTTTGAACACTGGCTACTTACTAATTTCTTTGTTATTTCGAACAAAGGCGCGGGCAAAAGCTAGTAATGTTATCACGATGTTATTACTATGGTTATTTTATAAAATAATGATTAGCGATATAAAAACTGTCACCAATGTGGTACACTATCGAGTGTAGTGTGCGTGTGTTGTGCATGTGTGTGTAGGGATTCCGTGACACGGGTCACCGTTTCCGAGAACTCGACTCGTCTTGACGTCCCGCTGACAGGACTGGTTTTGCCGTTCAGTTGCCGCGGTAACATTGTAACATGCGACCGTCTCGCTCGCACTTGCAGCGTGTATCGCTTCGTCTCATTCCCCCGGTATGCATTGGATGCGCACACGCACGTCCTCTATCCCTAGGGTTGTCAATTTATTTTTTACAAAGTTTTGTTTTTAATTAATTTTTTTTATTGCATTAGTGTTCATTGATATATTATTGTTTTAAAACATTTTGCTGGTTCACTGGAATTTAGTTCTGGAAGTCTAGATAATGTAGAACAAGAAACGATTGTCTAGCATACATTTAAAATAAATCACATTTCGGTTAACCAGGAAAATGTAGTACAAATCGTCGATGAGATATCAAGATATTTTTTTTATAAATGAAAACAAAATATTAAATTTCTTTCTTTAATACGGTTGTATTACTTGCGGTAACCCTACCCTATCCCCTCACCTCGATAGCAGCAATCGTGCCCTGAAATGTACGCCGCGCTTTCGGTAGTTCGGTAGGAGTTACAATTTCCATTGAAGATAAACATTGAGTATAGTAACATTTTACGTCAGTTGGAATGTTACAAGTCGAGCCTTTTTCGCGGTATTACGTGCATTATACATAAAAAATGTTTATAGTATCCAAGTTGTGTTGGTTTGCAAAGCCCAAAAACTATTGTTAACTATTACTCGTAAATTTGGTCTTAACATATTCAAGACGAGAGACCTTATTTTTCGGAAAATGCTTCTCGTCACGAGCGTCGTCAGGCGATGATCTAGGCTAGGTCTAACCATCATAACATGGTCTCATCGTAGTAGTTCATCATTTTAGGAGTCTCAAGGGGACGTTGCCCTCCCCCTACGATTTTCATGTGTCAAGAATGAATGCAAACACACAATAATATGCATTTTCGTTGTACCAATGTTATGATTTCCGATAAACAGATTTCCATATGACAAGTACAACCAAAAACACATTGTTACATTCTGATATCATATCCGTTACCTACCAGTATTAAATAAGTGACAATTTGTCATGCGATTGTTCGTAACCGTCAATTCCAGTGAGTCGCATGTACAGTGCGACGCAAAAGTGCTCAATTAAACGATTCTTATTTAAATAAACGACGGGTTAAGTCACGGACAGTTAAGTGGGATGTGCGAGAACACATTCGAAACGTTAAGTTTTACGCAGAATTTATAAAGCTTTTGTCCGCTAATCTGCGTGGTATTAAAAAAAAATTAAGTAGCCTATGAGTTTTTCCAGACCATACTCTAAATCTGTGTCAAATTTCATCAAGATCCATTCAGCCGTTTAGGATACAAAAACAAACATCCATCCATCTAAACTTTTGCATTTATAATATTACTAGCTTACGCTCGCGACTCCGTCCGCGTGGAATTAAAAAAAAATTAAGTAGCCTATGAGTTTTTCCAGACCATACTCTAAATCTGTGTCAAATTTCATCAAGATCCATTCAGCCGTTTAGGATACAAAAACAAACATCCATCCATCTAAACTTTTGCATTTATAATATTACTAGCTTACGCTCGCGACTCCGTCCGCGTGGAATTAAAAAAAAATTAAGTAGCCTATGAGTTTTTCCAGACCATACTCTAAATCTGTGTCAAATTTCATCAAGATCCATTCAGCCGTTTAGGCTACAAACGCTAACAAACATCCATCCATCCATCTAAACTTTCTCATTTATAATATTAGTAAGAAGTAAGATTATTACTATGATTACTATGATCGTTTGTCGTAATTTTATGGTAAATGATGCTAATACACGTTCTATTTACGTTATTTGTAATTATCAACTCGAAATAGCCCGTTAATTACCAAACAAATTTGACAAACTCACAAATTTCTCTAGATTCGTTCGACTATTACATCGTTATAACAGATATTTTATTTGTTTCAGATATACAAAGCCACAGTCGTTCGCGGATTGTATCGGCAATGAGTTGCCGCTCGGCTGGGAGGAGGCCTACGATCCTCAGATTGGGCCATACTACATCAACCATGTCAATCGTATGTTCTTTTTTATTTACTCGAATTAAACAAATCACAACAACAAGGATGAATGGCATAAACAATGCATTCTAATTGTGGGCTTCCATTGAGGAAGTACCTATTCAAAAACATATTTTAATTACGGATGTTTATGTGACCAGTGTTAAACCTTCTTAAAATCTACGTCAGTTTACGGAATAAGACTAGGAATTGCCCAAGATATTTTCAATCTTGTTGAAATTTTTCAAACATCTTCACCAAGTAGGTTATAGTTACGTTGACATATTTCTTATAAAACTAGCAATATTCTAAATTAGCTGTTCCCGTGCGGCTTCAATTTTGTCAAATACTCAATTGAAAATGTCAAAATTACCGTTACGTTATGAAGGTTTTTTTTCCAATTCATTTACCCCCCTAAGTTTAAAAGCGTGAAAATATATAGCCTATAGCGTGTCTTAAGTGTAGGGCTTTTTATTAAAGAAAGAATTATTCAAAAATATGCTGTGATTGCTGACATCATACGCCACAAAGTAGTGTGTGTTTACGCTTTATTATATTGGTAGAGATAAAGGAAATAAGTAACATAAAACATTAGGGACGCAATCTAATTGAATCTTCACAACTTTGTGTTGACATTCCTTTCTAATAATAACTTTCACTGTTTAGTTTCAATTGCAAGCTATAAATAGTCAACGAGACGAGTGTGTCCTAAGATTTGTCAATGCAAGAACGCACAATGATTTGCGAGCTATGACGTATTGTCCTTCTCATTTTCTTAGGAAAAAACAGAGAAAACGATATCTTTTTGTATTGACAAATCGCACACGCTTTTTAACTCTATAATAGCATTTATTTAAAGGCTAAGATCGGGTAAACGATAGTTTGATTTAACTCGAAAATGGTTATAGATTGTTGATATATTCAGTAACGAACAAAAATGTAAAGAATAGTTTTGTATTGTAAACGCGTTGTCTTTTATTCATGCTAGCTACATGGCGGGTGTAAAATGCACCTCGCGGGGGGCGTATGAAGGACTATGCTTTATAAACCCTATGAATTATGTAAGAGGTTCACGTCTAGCTGCTAGAGTAGGTATCCTATAGTTCTGTATTTTGTAATCCTGATGCGATCGAGATAGATGCTGCAAGTGTCGATTGTCAGGCTATAGATGGCGCTACTTGTACCATTTTGAATACAGATTTGTCGTTGCTATGAGACTACGTGGGTAGGGCGTCTAATGATCGGATCTCTTGTAATGTTTTTATTTAAAATATTTCTTTATTTTATACTAGCTGTTGCTCGCGACTTCGTCCGCGTGAAGTAAAACATATACGGCCTTACAAACTCGGAGCGTCGGTGGCTCAGTGGTTTAAGCACTTGACTTGTAATCTACAGGTCTTGGGTTCGAATCCCGCCGCCATGTACCAATGTCGTTTTCGATTTTTCGAATTTTCATATGTACATAATTTACCCTACGTTCTTACGGTGAAGGAAAACATCGTGATGCAACCTGCACATATCAGCGAAGAAATTCAAAGATATGTGTGAAGTCAACCAACCCGCACTTGGCCAGCGTCCAGCGGCCAGCACCACTATGGCCTAGTCACCCTAACTTAGGGGAGGCTCCGAGCCCCTCGGTGGGGACGTATAGTGAGCTGGTGATGACAGTTTATTCCTAAGTTTAACTTTATACCGCGTTTATTTGTAAGGCTGATAGTCTATATTACTTACTGTTAACTTAACTTTTTTAGGTTGAAACATTTTTTGAAATCGGTCCAGTAGTTTTGAGTTATTTCAATACGTACAAAAATACAAATCTTTCCTCTTTATAGTAATAGTATAGATTAAAGACTAAGGAGAGAAGAGTTAATATTTGTACTAATATTTGCTTATACTCAGTTTATTCCTAAGTTATTAGATTTTATTCAAATCGTTAATGCGATTTAAATATAACTTTAACGATCAATTTGTATTATAATTGAGTACTCGAAAAAATTTAAAGCATTCAAGATTAGATAAGATATGTGAAAATTTAACAACACACCAAGAGCACAATGAAATGAATTGCTCTATTTGATAAGATTGTAACTTTAATATTTTACCAGTTTTTTACGGTTTCTTTTGCCCTTATATTTCTTTTCGTCTTCCGGAGTGTCGTATCTTGATAAATAACTTCACTTTCACTAATAACTAGCTGTTCCCGTGCGGCTTCATCTGCATGAAATTACATTGCAAATGTCAAAATTACCGTTACTAATAACGTTGCTTCCTTAATGTTGGCAGCTTGTAGTTTATGGTCCCTTTCCAACATGAAGGATTTTTTCCAATTTGTTTACCCCCTAAGTTGAATAGCGTGAAAATGTTTAATGTTTAAAGACCTTTATTCCCAAAAAGACATATACAGTCACTTACATGAGAATTTATATTTACAATATATTGTTTGTCGCCTGTATTCATTTTATATAAATTTTGGACAATTTTCTAATACATGTTTTGTTAACATTAATTAAATATATAGCCTAAAGCGTGTCATAAGTGTAGGGGTTTTTATTAAATAAAGAATTATTCAAAAATATGCTGTGAGTGCTGACATCATACACTACAAAGTAATGTGTGTTTACGCTTTATTATATTAGTATATTATAGATTTGAGAATTAATGCAAAAGATGGTTCTATAACTGTATGGTAATTATAAAAATTATTGCATACTTAACTCATTATATGAAACTCAAACACAAATTTGTATATTTCCTTTGTTAGTTACTGCAAAGAGTAATGGAATTGTTATACAATATCTTATCTTGGTTTTCGTTATCTTATTTCTTCGATATTTTTTTACGATTTGAGGTCAATGGCATATTTTTTCGCAATGAGAAATACTTCTAGAAGAGATCCTGAGTTTATCCAAGCCTGTATCGATTAGTTACTTTAAGAGCGGGCGCCTTTGAATAAACGATCGCACAACTGTTGCGATTGTCGATTGTTTCGCAGCCGCAACTGTTTAGTTGCACAACTAAAATTCGAGTAGTGTGCGCACCTCCATATAAGCTTATAGAAATCAAAACGATACTAAACAGTTGTGCGATAAACGAATTAAGGACGGTTCAACTTACGCTTGATATTCCGATGACAGCAACGACTAGTTTCAGACCCATCTTCAGGGCGAATACTGAACCGTCACCGGAATATCAATTCAATAGTGGTAGAGCCCGCTTTAACATCTTCGCACGAATGGGTCGGCTCGCCCGGTGTAATACCACGACCACACAGAAAACAGGCGTGAAGTGGAAGCAATTCCGCGTTTCGTCTGATGAGTGTGGTGCCGGAGGCCTAATTTTAGTCCCTTTCCCTTCCCACCCTTTTCTTAAGAGGAAAGGATGGGAAGGAAAAGTGGATTTGATGTTAGAGGAGACTCATAGTAAGGGGAAATGTCCTCTTTATGTGCGTCTCCTCCTCCGTCAGTTAAGGGTAGGCAACGCATCTGCAATTGCGGATGTTTATGGGCAGCGGTCGCTTTCCATTTCGGTGGATTCAGGTGGCCGCTAGCTTGTTTGCCACCTTATATTATAAAAAAAAAAATCAAACGTGAAATGAGCCGTCTTTAATTCGTTTAAGATAATGTCTCACGAAAGCTTAAACAATTTAGTTGTGCGATAGTTTAGTTACAGGTGTGCGCACGCTCTAACTAAAATGCTAAAGTCCATATTTATTATTCCAATCGAGTCCCGTATTGGATATACTTGAGGGATATCAATATTGATTGATTGCAGGAAAAAGTATATGAAATCCAGTCTCCGATATAGACGTCAGAAAGGAGTTGACTTGTTGAATATTAATTTCGTTTTGTAACTTCAGATGCGATTTATCCAAAAGGTAGTACTATAGGTAATGCTGTGGGTCATTTACGGAATAATTTTAGTACAAGCAACTATAGAACAACTAGCGTTCGCCCGTGACTCCGTCTTCGTGGAATTAAAAAAAAGAAAAGTGAGTAGCCTATGTGTTCTTCCAGACTATCCTTTTCATCTATACCAAATTTCATCGAGATCCCTTCAGTCGTTTAGGCTACAAACTCTAACAAACATCCATCCATCCATCTAAACTTTCGCATTTATAATATTAGTATGATTAGTGTATTCCGTGTTTTATTTGAACAAATACATCTATAAGTTGATTTTTAACCACGCTTTGGCAAGTTGGCATGCTTTCTGAGTGCATATAAATATGTTCTTGTATGTGATTTTGATTACTGTTTTTGCTTTATGCATTACTAGCTGTTCGCGTGCGGATTCATCCGCGTGAAATTATAAAAACTTTATTTTATTGTTTACATTTGTCAAATTATCAATAGCAAATGTCAAAATGACATGACATGGCAAACCTTAGCAATCTTTCTTGATGTTGGCAGCAACTTATGGTCTCTTTCTCACATTAGAGTTTTTATCCAAAATATTTACCACCTAAGTTTAATGGCGTGAAAATATATAGCCTAAAGCATGACGTAAGTGTAGGGCTTTTTATTAAAAAAAGAATTATTTAAAAATATGCTGTAATTGCTGACATCTTAGGCAACAAAGAAGTGTGTGTTTACGCTTTATTATAATAGTATAGATCTATAACGCTATTCATGGTGAATTTTAATGGATTCCGCATTGTTTTCGTATACAATTTTGTGTAGTATTTTGCTATCTTTTTGTACAAAAGTGTTGCATTATTTATGTAACGTGCTGCATCTTGAGGCATGTTTTTAAATGTGGTCGCTAACAGCGGGTGTCCATCGCTTGTTAGGTGCTCCTTGAATTGTTGATATCGCCTTGTCAATTAGATTGGTGTTTATCATTCTGATTTTGTCCATCCTCAATTATACCATCGTTAGAGTTTTTCCTTCCCTTAGATCTTGGATCTTGCTTTACTTTATAAAGCACTAGCTTACGCCCGCGACTCCGTCCGCGTGGAATTAAAAAAAAGTAGCCTATGTGTTCTTTCAGACTATGCTCTACATCTATACCAAATTTCATCGAGATCCCTTCAGCCGTTTAGACTACAAACTTTAACAAACATCCATCCATCCATCTAAACTTTCGCATTTATAATATTAGTATGATAGTATTTTATTTCTATTTTAAATAAAAATCGTTCGCAATTTTACTTGTAGCCCTGAATTTGTTGTAATGACAAAAAAAAATTAATAGAATTATTTGACAAAAATGCTTTGAGATGAGATTTATGTTCGTCCATAAAAAAAGCCCGCCATTTTCGCCGATAATGGCGTCCGTAATTCCCGCGTAAAACCGCGTGATGGATGCGTCGCGCGGCCATGTTTTAAAAAGCCATTTACGAAATGATCAACCGTGGATAAGTCATTATTTATCGCTAATGTAAACAGTCGTTAGTGGAATAATAATTATTATATTAGCTACTTGTAAGTTATCGGTTACTTACGCTAAGTAAAAGATATCGTTTTTTTTTAAATGTGGTCGCTAACAGCGGGTGTCCATCGCTTGTTAGGTGCTCCTTGAATTGTTGATATCGCCTTGTCAATTAGATTGGTGTTTATCATTCTGATTTTGTCCATCCTCAATTATACCATCGTTAGAGTTTTTCCTTCCCTTAGATCTTGGATCTTGCTTTACTTTATAAAGCACTAGCTTACGCCCGCGACTCCGTCCGCGTGGAATTAAAAAAAGAATTATTTAAAAATATGCTGTAATTGCTGACATCTTAGGCAACAAAGAAGTGTGTGTTTACGCTTTATTATAATAGTATAGATCTATAACGCTATTCATGGTGAATTTTAATGGATTCCGCATTGTTTTCGTATACACAATTTTGTGTAGTATTTTGCTATCTTTTTGTACAAAAGTGTTGCATTATTTATGTAACGTGCTGCATCTTGAGGCATGTTTTTAAATGTGGTCGCTAACAGCGGGTGTCCATCGCTTGTTAGGTGCTCCTTGAATTGTTGATATCGCCTTGTCAATTAGATTGGTGTTTATCATTCTGATTTTGTCCATCCTCAATTATACCATCGTTAGAGTTTTTCCTTCCCTTAGATCTTGGATCTTGCTTTACTTTATAAAGCACTAGCTTACGCCCGCGACTCCGTCCGCGTGGAATTAAAAAAAAAGCCTATGTGTTCTTTCAGACTATGCTCTACATCTATACCAAATTTCATCGAGATCCCTTCAGTCGTTTAGACTACAAACTTTAACAAACATCCATCCATCCATCTAAACTTTCGCATTTATAATATTAAGTATGAACTATGATTGAAATTCTTAAGGCAAAACTCAAGTACTAAAGAGTCATCTCAAGTCTCAATCCCTTAGTGCCCAATTAACGTCTTAAGTTTGACACTAAATTAAAATAAAACAGTTGGAAGACTTTAGAAGATTGAAAACGTGTTTTAGAGTGTATAAAAAAAATTTATTAGTACATCATAACATTATATACATTTTAACGAAAACGAGGAATTGTAATACGTATTCTATTACTATTTTCGTAATTAAATTCTATGAATAAAATGTAAACTCGTTAAGGTGTGCATGTTAGATGCGTTTGCATTATAAATTCGGTCCGCCGGCGACCAGCTTTATATAAATTGTACCATTACATTATACTGATTACAATTTAGATATTTTAATTTAAAAGCGAACACGACTAAAGGAAATTGTGTACTTAGTATGCTGTAGTTTCAATTAAACGCAACCGACAACATTCCTGTTATTTGTATGTATACTATACTTATACTATCTCTCTATAGTACACTATACTTATACTAATATTATAAAGAGGAAAGATTTTTATTTTTAGATTTTTTGTATGTATTGAAATAACTCAAAAACTACTGGACCGATTTCATAAATTCTTTTACCATTAAAAAGCTAAGCCCTAAGACTTTTGTCTTTTATTCCATTCACATACTGCGATTAAACGACAATTAATTATCGCATTCCCAGGCATTTTATAGCGTACAATAATTTAACTTAGCTTCACTAATTAGGAATCAACGCATGTCCTAACGAGTCTAGACTATAAATCTAACTTAAGTTATTACCATGTTTAATCTAATGTTTTATTATTATTTAATAAGAACACATAGTATTTTATTTCTATTTTAAATAAAAATCGTTCGCAATTTTACTTGTAGCCCTGAATTTGTTGTAATGACAAAAAAAAAATAATAGAATTATTTGACAAAAATGCTTTGAGATGAGATTTATGTTCGTCCATAAAAAAAGCCCGCCATTTTCGCCGATAATGGCGTCCGTAATTCCCGCGTAAAACCGCGTGATGGATGCGTCGCGCGGCCATGTTTTAAAAAGCCATTTACGAAATGATCAACCGTGGATAAGTCATTATTTATCGCTAATGTAAACAGTCGTTAGTGGAATAATAATTATTATATTAGCTACTTGTAAGTTATCGGTTATTTACGCTAAGTAAAAGATATCGTTTTTTAAATATTACATACAATATACCAAGGGTGCAATAAAGATTTTTGCAAGCTTTCAAGATGCCTTCTCCATTTATTCAGCTTGTTTACAACATCCATGTGCGCTATCGTGGTATGCGATCTCCCCTATACCTATTTTCTGCATACGGCTGCAATATTTATACGCTGGTTAGCTTTTATTTTAGGGCTCTTTGCGTTGGGAATATTTTCTAAGGAATTTCATTTTCAACGCAACTTCGAAGAGAAAATCTAGTTGTAGTTAACTATGGTTTAAATAATAATACATATTAAAAAATCATATTAATATTATAAATGCAAAAGTTTAGATGGATGGATGTTTGTTAGAGTTTGTAGCTTAAACGGCTGAACGGATTTCGATGAAATTTAGCATAGATGTAGAGGATAGTCTTGAAGAACAAATAGGCTATTAACTTTTGTTTCTTTCAATTCCACGCGGACGGAGTCGCGGGTGAAAGCTAGTACATAATAAAGTAAACACGCAAAAGCGTAAATTATTTTAGGATTAAAATATTTGAAGTAGATATCTATTTAAGTAGAATTTTTAATCTAAAATATTATTTGCTATAATTCATCTTATTTTATAATATCAATTTATCGAGCGACGTGTGAGGTCAAAACTAATAATGACAGGAGTGTTTAAACTGCGGCCCGCAAAGAATATATTAACCACTTTTTTATTACCGACATAACCATACATTCAAAATATTGCTGTCTCAGTTCTTTAAAGGAATATAAGAGAGATGACATGTTTTTCTACAAGTGTCTAATGGAAACTCACGATTATGCACTTCACGTCGTAATTCTAATATTGTTTAGTTTAGCTTTTGATATGTTCCGTATCCTGTTGGAATTGTTAAGTTAGACGACATCCTGATTGTCTCACTTCCTTGATTATAATTTTTCTATTGATGTGAACTTATTGGAGAATTTATTTAGACGAATTATATAAAACTAAGTTAACATTAATCATCATTAACTCATTAACATTATAAAGTAAAAGTATAAAGTAGCTTTATTACGGTAAAAGAATTTTTGAAATAGGTTCAGTGGTTTTAAGTTTATTCGTTACAAACATACACAAGTAGAAATCTTACAGCCGAATACTGAAACGAATAAACACCGCTCATGTATGTCAATGTTTAAAGGAATTTTTAGTTTGAGTTTTATAATTTAAGAATCTATTACATATTTCAATGTCGTTTCAGTATTTGGCCGTTATGTAACCATAGTTTAACTGTGGCACTTTTGCATATTGTAATCTAATTTTGTCAAAGACAGAAATCCAGTTATGGATAGTTTTAAATAAATGAGTCGATTCGACCTTCACCCTCGTAGTGTCTAAATCAATTGCGGTATCTTCTAATCGAGCCAGTACGATCGGTACTCCGGCCTTGCCACAGGAATTGGAACGAACGATAATTGAAAGATCGTCGCACTTTGGATATCACGCGGCTCTCGTATGCTGGTGGCATGCAGCTGCTCGGGATCCCCTTTGATTGGACTAGCTCGACATTTACTATACAATGAAGCATTTTAGCGCATGTTAACTCGATTGTATAATCTGAAGGGAAACATGTGAGATACTTTCAAACTGAGAATGCAGCATTTTAGCGGTTTTTAAGTAATACCTGGTTCACATTTGGCCATATAGTTGGACGGTAACGCTCAATAATTAGACTGGCATTAATTGGCATAATGTAAACACTAACTTGTGCCAGTAAGTCCATACATTCCATGTCTGGCATGCGCTACTGTCCAACTGTACTGGCTAAATGTAAACCTTAATTTTGTTTATTGGCGTAGTGGTGGTGATTGTACATGTAGAGAAAATATAACTCTGTCTCTAAATTCATCTTATTAGGACAATTAGTACAACAATTTGTAAAACACCTTTATATATAAACTGAAAGAATTACAGTCTACTTTTATACCTCAAACACGTCAGACATCGTTATCAAAGTTTCACCTCGCGTCATTTATTCAGACCGATTATGGAAACCGTTTACGTACTCATTGTTAGAAACATGTTGCTCAATACGTCATCGATAAGGCTTTATTGATTTATGACGAATAGCCAGTAGCAAATATGCACTGATAACATTTTTTGATAACAAAGTTTGTTTTAAACGCAATTTACCAGGAAATTTTAAATGAAAAAAGAAATGTGTTATTAAAAATAAATTTTCGTTTTTTTTATCACGTACCTTAATTTGGCGTTATAAATCTTTTATTTTAAAGAACAAATTCTTTTTTGTTTTTTTTTTAATAAATATACTTCTATACTAATATTATAAAGAGGAAAGATTTGTATTTTCGTATGTATTGAAATAACTCAAAAACTACTGGGCCGATTTTAAAAGATCTTTCATCATTAGAAAGGTAATTTATCTGTGAGTAACATAGGCTATATTTTCTATTATTTTTAAATTTCACGCGGGCGAAGTCGCGAGCAACAGGTAGTATTTTATATGTATGTATGTTTAGCAAAGTGTATCGTAGTGCGGGGCGATTAACTTTCAAACGAAGCCAGTCAAGGCTCGCCTGTCTGCAGTTATGTAATGTATTGAACTTCCACTAACGATATTTAGTGTTCAATCTAAATATACTATAGTAAGGCCCTTAATCTATATCTATACTTCTATACCAATAATATAAAGAGGAAAGATTTGTATTTTTGTATGTATTGAAATAACTCAAAAACTACTGGGCCGAATTTAAAAATTCTCACACCGTTAGAAAGGTAATTTATCTGTGAGTAACATAGGCTATATTTTTTAATTTCACGCGGGCGAAGTCCCGAGCAACAGCTAGTTTTATATGTTATTGTCGAATAATTTATTCTCTCTTTATCTACAAAAGGCCGTTGTCGAAAGACAAGCTGTTTCTCGGAAGTATCCGCTTGCTGATAAGTAGAATATTAGATTAGAAAATTAGTGGACAATTTTTTTTTTATGATGACTAGTTAGTTTTTTTACTCTTTGTTTTTAATATTTAAATTTTGTTTAATCTAAGCTATAGTTTGATTTAGTTAATTATTATGATTGTCGGATTCTCCCTAAATATTAGACAGCATATACCATAATTGTAAATTAAAAATATTACTTTACTTTAAGAACAGCAATAAAGGCTTATTTTATTTTTTATTGTATCTACAAAAATGTGTTTGTATATTGTTTTTTTCATAAGAAAATAAGGTAAAAATTTGTTTTTTGTAGATTTTCCGCCGTGAAAATTTACGGTTTTAGAATTTACTTATTAATGTTAGAATCTTTTATCTGAAATTCTACATTTGTAGCACTTGTTAATGTAAGTCGATATAGTTACTGATCATAGATGTATATTGTTGACAGAGGTGACGCAGATAGAAGACCCGAGGCTAGAATGGCTGAGCATCCAGGAGGCTATGCTGAGGGAGTACCTCCACACGGCACAGGAGGCTCTCGAGGTAAGCTTTATCACATACAACACTTTAAACAAAACACGAAGTATACAATTGTCGTGTTGCTTGAAATAATTTTATTATAAATCTGAAAATTGAATAATTGTGTTTTAGCATGTCTTGAATAAGAGGAAATGTCTAGTCTGTGTGTGTGTGTGTCAAATGTTGTTAAGATTACGCATAATACTTTTGATTCTTCCAAAAATTGATTGATTAAAAAACGCCTGAGGTCATTTTCTTTTATCAGTCGGTTTTATAAATTTACGCGATGCGGTTCTTGTGTCCTTTTACTATTCGTACTATTTTATTCCGATGTGAATTTCCGAATAGTAATTAAAATAGACAAGATAACATATCTGGCTATCAGCAAGCAGTGCGCGGTCTCCCCGACAGATAGCGCCGGAATGTGATGGTGCTGATAAGACCAAATAACAGATAAGTGTTCACGTATTGTAGCCAAATGAGAACATTAAGCGTGGAGATATTTTAATTTATCGTAAGAGCTTCATGATTTAAGTCTATTTAAATGTTTCCGCACTCATCATGTAAAGGTTAAGTAACCGTTTAATGTCTCTGAGTGTGGTTACTGTTAAGTTGTAAGTAATGTCTCGAAGAAACATGTACTTACATTATGTTAAACTTACACGGCTTCGTTATTATGCTGTTTGTTTGTGCTTAGCCTTTTCTAGGACAATGAACACTTAAGCTATAAATACGTCTATATATACATATAATAAAATTGTAATGTCTGTATTATTGAAAAACAATCATAATTCGTAAACATAATGCATTTATGTTGCTGATAACGAAACGTTTTAAAATTTTTGTGTCTTTGCAAGGCCGAGCCTGCTCCGAGTTATCTCTGAAACGGGATTTTGACGGGAAGTTCTGGCTCGCGGGTATATAATAGGCTATTTTTTCTGTAAATTTTGTGTCGACGAAGTCGCGGACGATCCTTAGTCTTGAGTTTACCGTCAATATTTTGACCGTGAACTCATTAACAATATTTCCATAAGTTTTATTTAGGTTATCTTTAGTATATCCGCCTCTAAACATTTTACTTCGTAACCGCAGAATATGTACAATGTTGACTGAATTTGTCCCGCACGCGGTATCGCCAAGTGTTAGGCAAACACATCACGCGCATGTTCGCACTCCGCTGTTGTCCCGTTATGGTGTTTGATGTGGCAAAATCACTGGCTCCCGGATTTGTTTTAACTAAGAACTCTACCATATTTAACTTCATTTATCCAATTTTCTTAGTCATTTGTTTTGCCCGCAGGTTTGAGGGTTTTTACGTGTATGCCTTTTCTAATTCCACGAGGAAAAGTCGCGGGCCAAAGCTAGTCTATATCTATACTATTATAATAAAGCGTAAACACACACTTCTTTGTTGCTTAAGATGTCAGCAATTACAGCATATTTTTGAATAATTCTTTCTTTTATGAAAAGCCCTACACTTACGTCACGCTTTAGGCTATATATTTTCACGCCATTAAACTTAGGGAGTAAATATTTTGGATAAAAACCCTAATGTGGGAAAGAGACCATAAGTTGCTGCCAACATCAAGAAAGAAAGATTGCTAAGGTTTGTCATGTCATGTCATTTTGACATTTGCAATTTATAATTTGACAAATGTAAACAATAAAATAAAATTTTCATAATTGTATGCGGATGAAGTCGCACGGGAACAGCTAGTCTGTAATAAATTATTTAGTTCTATATAAAATCGAATGGTATTAGAGCAAGTTGCTACAGTTACAAAGTCGAATCAATTCGACACCCATCTTAAATGCTAAGTGATCTCTTGACCTTTGGCACATCTCATCTACGACTGATAACCTACGGTTACCTCTACTTCAAAGTGATCGATAAGCTGTGTAAAAGTCGCGTTAAATAGCTCACGGGTTGACCTAAGGCCCTGTTGGACTAGATTGATCGAATGATATAAAAAAAAAAACTAAAAAACATATCAATCAAATTAAGGACATATAAAAAAAAGGTTAAAAGTATACCCGTTGGGTATGTATGCAGTGAAAGAAAATCGTAAAGCCTGCCTATACATATACCATGTTTTTAAACGGAAACATAAAAAAAGTTTATTCTTTTATAAAACCTTTCAAAATCCATGTCTCAATTTACGTAAGCAATGAATCAGGAAATTATTTGCTACCACAATAAACACTACAGGACCTCTAGTATGTTTTGCTCTTAGTGACAGTCTCTGGTAATATTAGTATAGTCTAGTAATAATATTAGTCATCATCAACTTGCCCTTATCCCTTACGGAGGGTCGGCACCGTATGTGCTGCTCTTCCATACATCTCTATCAGCCGTCATATCTGATATTAGTAATAATATTAGTAGTAGTCACTTAAAGTAAAAAGTATGGCAGTTAGTCAAATAACAGGTAGAATGAGATCTCCATGAGATTGAGATTGGTATCTTAATAATCGAATTCAAGTATAAAAAAGATAAAATCGAATTCAGGAATATGTGTAACGGATATTCGTTGGCGAATGTTTTTCAACACATCGCCTGCATGGCTAATATAACCACATACTAATTTATATTTCTGAGTAGCACTCAATAGTTCCGTATAACTGGATTTTGTACTCCGGTTCACTTTGTATTCGGTTGTTTTACATTCCAAAACGCTTAGGTCAATATAACATCACGCGATACCTTATTACGTGGCTAACGTAAATATTTCCTTGTATATCCAATGGCTTTTACATCGCATCGGACACGTAATTGGTCAGTTGCCAATTACTTTTAAGAAGATTAAGGGCCTGTCCCACCAAATTGTAAATTGTCTGATAACAACCGAACGTGTAAAATATGTGATGGAAGTATCGGATTTTGGTACTCTATCTGACAGTGACGCCATTTTTAAGCTATCTGAGCCTCTATCAGTCAGTAGTGAAACAGGCCCTAAGAAAAATGAGAACAGATCCTTGAATTTCTATTGCTCGAACGCGCATTTAAATTATTTGCCTACTGTACATCTATGCTGATATTATAAAGAGGAAAGATTTTTGTATTTTTGTATGTATTGATATAACTCAAAAACTGCTGGTCCGATTTCAAGAATTCTTTCACCTTAAAAAGCTACGTTATCAGTGATTAACATAGGCTATGGTTTTTATAATTTTTTAATTTGACACTGGCGATGTCGCGAGCAACAGCAAGTTTTGTATAAACTGCAAAAATCTTGTCGACATATTCGAAATTAAAAAAATCTTTATGCAAAATATTCCCCTTAATCCGCACACGCCGGAATTTCGTAGAGTTGGTGAAATTCCATAGCGTACCAGTGATTACATTATCTCTAACTCTGCATACTAATGTCGATCTTATTTCATCGGCATATGGTTTAGTTTACACCAAGTGGGACAGGAAAATAGCGCGACATGCGATTAGCCGTGTGTACCAGATATCGTGAATTCCGCAGTTTGGTTTCGGAAAAGCTCCGCATACCGATTTGAATACAGTATGAAATTTAATATAACGTTGATTCAAAACTATCGGCTACAGCTAATTTTATAAAGACATCATTAGGATTTATCGGTTACTATCTTTCGCTGGTGATTCCAACCGCGTGGTAGTTAAAAAAATAAACAAAAGTAGACTATGTGTTCTTCCAGACTATCCTCTACATCTATGCCAAATTTCATCGAGATCCATTCAGCAGTTTAAACTACAAACTCCAACAAGCATCCGTCTAAATTTTCGCATTTACATTAGTAACATTACGATGGTAAAATCTAGAACATCTCTATACTCGTAGTTTAATTTAAGGTTAATAAACCAACATAGAACACGAAAATAACAATCACCCCGTTATAGTTCTAATTAAATTGTCTGTTTTGCCATTCATTAACTGTATTCAAAGTCAGATATTACGTAAAATTAAACTGCAGTTAACCTTGAAGCTAAAAAGTTGTAATATCGACTCACGAGGTCCTGTTTACAAATAAACGGTACGCGAGCGCAACTGTCGTATAGTACAAATTAAAAGAAAAACTCTTTATTGGACAAAAACATTTTGACAAAATTCATTAGGGTACTGTCTCCTGAACTAATTTTAACATCTGTGTTTATGGCAGGATATATTCTTATTTATTATCATACCTAATTACATTTCTAAAGTTATAGAGACAATGGGCTACTTAAGTCTAACTTAGGGTAGGCTCTGAGCCCCTCAGTATGGACGTATAATGAGCTGAACTCGCAACTGATGGATTACATCACGGAAAACATCATCATCATCATAGTAAGCTGGTGATGAAAGAGTTACTAATAAACTCTTGTAACTTATTTAATGGATTACATAATTTGTTGTTCAACTTTCAGAATTGTGTC
Source organism: Papilio protenor (assembly GCA_029286645.1). Lineage (NCBI taxonomy): Eukaryota > Metazoa > Arthropoda > Insecta > Lepidoptera > Papilionidae > Papilio > Papilio protenor. The sequence continues at coordinate 1,942,664 of JAGSMZ010000009.1, forward strand.
TACCAATGTAACGCAGAATTTAAATAGATAAAGGCATGTGAAACTCCGTGCATGGAGGCCATAAGCGAATTTCATATTTTCGGTTATTTCGTAAAGCAGTATTAAATCGGATATGTTTAGGTATTAATATTTTTAGCGACATATTGTTTGCCTATGTTGATTTGGATTTGATATTCCAAGGATAGTTTAAAACAATCAGAAAATATTACATATTTTATTTCTATATCTCAAAACGATATTACGTCGTAATCGCTTGTTGTGGAATGTATGAAATCCGGAGACTTGTACGTAATACGATTAGATTAGTCATTAAAGAAATAATAGCTGCTCGGATGACGTCATTTCGTGTAAAATTCCGCTGATGTATTGATTAAATTGCTCGCACATGTTTTGGTAAACGAAGCGAAGACAGTCTAATGGTCAATAAAATTTGTATGGTCTGCAAAATAAATTCTATTCTATTTTTATTGTACAAATCCAATACAGACTTACTTTGACTAGAAAAGTATGGATAGATGAATGGATTGTTATATAAAAAAAAACACTAGCTTACCCAAGAAATATAGCTAGATACTATTAGTTAAACGCATTAACTCGGACTGATTTTTAGAGTACTAGGTGTTGCTCGCGACTTCGTCCACGTGAAAATATTAAACATAGCCTTTGTTACTCAGTGATAGCGTAGCTTTATAATGGTGAAAGGATTTTTAAAATCGACCCAGTTTTTGATTTATTTCAATACATACCAAAAATTCAAATCTTTCCTCTTTATAATATTAGTATAGATAAGTACAGACTGCAAAAATATAGACTACTAGCTGTTGCTCACGAATTCGTCCGCGTGGTATTAAAAAAAAAGTAAGTAGCCTATGAGTTATTCCAGACCATCCTCTACATCTATGCCAAATTTCATCGTGATCAGTGTAGTAGGCTACAAACATAAAAACATCCATCCATCCATCTAAACATTTCCCATTTATAATATTAGTAAGATTCAAGTATTTTAATTAATTATTGTAATAGTATAGCCCCACGGTGGGGACGTATAATGAGCTGGTGATGATGATGATGATGATGATAATACTTATATTTCATCACAAATTCCATCCCATAAACAGTGGCAACAATAGTATATTGCATTCTACGTTGCGTAAACAAAATAATACTAACATGGTAGGATATAAAAATTCGCAACGCCATCTGCCGGCCTATAATAGCCGCACGGTAGCATCGTCTACGTGACACTATGTACACAATACAATAATTACTGCGAAGGAACGAAGAGCTAAACGATTAAGACCCTTATCATTAACGTCATAAGAGCCACCATGTTAACTACCATAAGAGTAGAGTACACTACAAAGGCTCTTAGTATGGACGTGCGTCCTTTGTTTGCGCAAGGATAGAACGAGTCCTAGAGTTGGTGTATTTGGCAACGTTTACTATACGTGATGTAAATTTTATCAGCAAACATGTTTAAATAGTGTTTTTGCACTCTATACTGAAATGAACGAGGTTATAGGTTAAACATTTTGTACTGAACATTTCTAAAATTAGAAGTATATATTCCACAATTCTAGTCCGATATTTGTTTAAAAAAATCCTATCGTTTGGAGAAATTGTATTTTATTAAAGTAAAAACAATAAATATAGTAAACCTGATTTAAGGAATATTATACTTAAAGCGAAATAAAATTATTCAAAAGCTAGATGCCTACATGTTGTCCATGTCTCCATTCTTTTAAAGAAAGTACATAATATAAGAGAAAGAATATATTTGGGTGCAGCAATCAACATTGGAAACTGGAAAGCCAGTTACAATATTTAATTTTGGAAATGAACAATTCGAAAATAACATTTTTATATAATATATAAAGTTGTGTAACAACAATACAACTTGTCCCACGTGTATGCGGCCTCGTTTTTTCGCCATAATCCAGTTTCGACCAACGAAAATGCTATTTGCATATAAACGGGTATCTCCAGTTAATAAGAGCAATGACTAATGCGATAGAAATTAGGTTGATGCAGTTTCCGATGTTTAAATAATGTCGTATGTGACATTTTGCCCGCGACTTTGTCTGCGCGGAATTAATAAATCCTTAGACTTTGTATTCTTTCCGACTATGTTCCACATCTGTACTTAAACTGTTTTTGTGATACGTATAAACAAACATACATCCAAACTTTTGCAATTATAATATTAGTATGTAGTATGATCGATGTTTGATTAACTCTTTAGTTAGATTCCGATAAGAATTCTATCTACAATTATTATCGGTTAAGGTCATTATTATTTGAAAAATTAGATATCACATTTTGTTTTAATAGTGTTTTAGGTTTTATTGACTAGTCTTTTTTTTGTATATTATTGTGTGTAGTTTGTTATAACAATTTTACATATTAAGTTCTAGTAAAATTGCATTTAGATATATGGTAGAAATTCCGTTATATTTTCGTAATGACGAAATAGATTTTGTGTCTTTCTTCTCTTAGGTACTAGGAGAACATAAACTTTCAAGTTGTGTACAAAGGAATCAGTGAGCATTAACAAACTAGGCAAGTTTATGATATACGTATGACATTTTCTTGTAACCGGATAGTCGGGTATGTGATACGCACGCTTCGCGGAAACGAGATGTTGCGGGAACCTTCCGCGAATTTACTTACTATTATGCCCTCATAAGCGAAAAATTAGACTGGGAATTAACCCAAAATAACATCATAGCTTTCAAATAAAAAATATGTGAGGTCAGTAAAATAGTGATTATAAAAACGTTTTTAGTTTGAAAATTTTTTATCGTACTTTTTATGCAATTATTGGCGTATGATTAAAGAATTATTAAATAAAATAAAATAAAATAAAAATAAAGAAAAAAGAATTATTATTATTATATTAAATATTATATTATTATATTATTTTTAAAGAATAAAGAATTATTATTCTAATTTAAATAGAAATTATTTAAATTAATATTAATAATGCAATTTGGTATCTGGGTACATCTAAACTAATATAATAACGCGTAAACACACACTACTTCGTGGCGTAGGATGTCAGAAATCACAGCATATTTTTGAATAATCCTTCCTTTAATAAAAAACCCTACACTTAAGACACGCTTTAGGTTATATATTTTCACGCTATTAAACTTAGGGGGTAAATAAATCGGAAAAACCATCGTGTGGGAAAGGGACTATAAACTATAAGCTGCTAACATAAAGGAAGCAATGTTGTCATTTATGCATTTGAATTTTGACAATCTATAAATGTAAACAATGAACTAAAGTATTTATAATTTCATGCGGATGAAGCCGCACGGGAATAGCTAGCTAGTGTAACATAAAACTTCAATTCATAAAGATCATAAACCTAATTACATGGAAATGTTTCTGAGTATATTTTTGTAATGATTTTGTTGTAATACGATCATCATTGTTCATTTTTAGGCGTGTGTTGACACAATGATGTCATCTTTGTTATAATGTTATGCTAACAAACGACCCTATATTTACTTTTTAATCTCATCTCGTCTATATATGCGTCATTCGACTGTTTATTCTTTATTTGATGCTTTTTATTCGTAAAAATAGGTACTACATTGGCGTACAATAGACCCGAATTATATCTTACCAATATAAATGCGAAAGTTTAGATGGACGGATGTTTGTTAGAGTTTGTAGCCTAAACTGCTGAACAGATCTTGATGAAATTTGGCATAGTCTGGAAGAACACATAGGTTACTTATTTGTTTTTTTTTAACGCGGACGAAGTCGCGGGCGAAAGCTAGTTAAAGGTATAAATTGTTAGTTTCTCGAAAGATTTTTTTGGTAACAGATGTTTTCTGATATAATTTCTTTACTCGAATAAAGAAACGCTTTGTAAACGCTGCTTACGATCTGACAGACGTCAAAACTTTAATGTAATTTAAAGTTTAAGCGATATTTTAAAGAATAACTTAAAAAGTTCAAGCTAAGTACAGAATTAGATTAAAATTACGTACAATTGGAAATTCTTCTGTCGATAAGTTGAATTAAGACTTTCCTAACATATAGAATGTCATATCGCAATTACAGTTATGTATGTAGATATAAATTTTCAGCGACTGTCGCCATAAGCAACGCCCAGCTTTATTGTCGACAAAGATTTATACAGCTTGCCTTTACAATTATTCAAATGCAGCAACAAACGCTAATACATATTTAATTGTCCACACCCTGAATATTTTAGTAGGCTGTGGTACAATTTTGAAAATACTTTAAAAAAAGCACCCATTTTCGACCTATCGTACGTTAGGAAATATGACCCTTCTTTGTATGTGCTATAAAGTTTAAAATTGGGTTGTTTTTAGTCTTTTGGTGTTTGTGGTACGTGTAATTTGTTGTGTTTTGATTGTGATGATGGGTAATTGGTGGTTGGTGAGATCATTATGTCTGACCTGACGTTCCAGGAATCAAGGTCGTTGTGTAGAGATGGGATTAGATTCAGAAAAAATGAAATTAAAAAAAATATAGCCTATGTTACTCACAGATAATTTACCTTTTTAACGATGTCAGAATTGGAAGTCGCGAGCAACAGTTAGTCTGAAATATTCTTTAGAAAGATAAAACTAGAAAACTTTTTTCACGTACCGCAGTACTTGTACGTGACTGCTACTGCATTTTAGCAGTTTAAACCTACAGATATTCAATATTAGGTCCAAAGTCAAGCCTGGCCTAGAGTCGTTAGTGCTAAAGGAAGCCTCTAGTGTAGGTGTAGTCATGAATGAAATTACTACACTACACCTACACTAGAGTACCGCATTTTGTCTCAAGGAACATCACTAGTCCGATATCCTTTTCGAACAGGTGAGCAGGAGGGGCGTTGGCTCCCAGATTTTTTGTGAAATTGATAACTATAGGGCGAGGTATTTCGGGATGGACAAAAAATGATGGTTTTAACTCGACTTATGTCTGGACATGTGGGCTTCAATAATGGTTGCTTATGTTAACGTATAGTTCGATATGATTGAAAGTTTGTAAACAAATGAACGTCACACAAAATTATGACACGTATAGAATGACAAATTAATTTGACCCGGTGAACACAAGTCATAAATTATTAAAATACTAGTCCTTCTGTTAATTAAGAAGCTGTCACAAAGTCTTTTTCGTACAGTAGCTGTCATGTTATTTTCTATATCCATGTAGGTTTTTACGTGTTTTCTGATATTACCGGGCTAGATATCCGTGTTTGGCTATATTTGGTTTTGGTTTTGACTCGAGTTACACTAATCTATACTAATAGTATAAAGATTTGTATTTTTGTATGTATAAAATAACTCAAACTACTGGGCCGATTTTAAGAAATCTTTCACCGTTAGAAAGGTTGTTTATTTTTGAATAACATAGGCAATGTTTTTTATTATTTTTTAATTTCACGCGGACGAAGTCGCAAACAACAGCTAGTATGTCATCATTCACATTTCCTTTTAAAAATAGAGATAATAATAATACGTCTCAATACAAGTTTCACGACAGTCGAGACACATTGACCTTTCAAACTCTTGTAAGTTATTTTAAATGGCCATCAAGAAAGTCAAGTTGAAGATATATCTCTTGGAATTCTTTATTTCCGTACTAATTTTTTTCCGCAATTGATTTAAGTGCAACTGACGTTTTAAATTCCATATGAGTATTATCTTAAAGGAAACAACTTCTTTCCTCAATTTAGTGAATTTATATTTATATTGGAGACTTCAGTAACATTTCTGGCTGATTTATGTCTTCGATAATATCTTAAAATGTAAAAAAAATCTGAGAAAACCATCAGAGTTTTTAAGCTTTTATAGTTAGAATCATGTTAAGGTTATCTTCAATCTGTCCTTATTAGCTCAAATTGGTCTCTTACCTAGAGTTGCCATTGCAAAAACAAAACAAAATCATGTCGTCCTTCTCATTGCCATTAAAACAATACAGAAAACACTACTAGTAAGGATAGCACAAAGAAATCCATAACTTCTACCTTGTCTGTCTAAGAGCCCCTTCACACTTACATACTTTGTCGATAGTTTAGATGGGAATTTAATTTGAACATGTATGGAGGTGCGTATACTCCGATTTTGTCTTATATGGATTTAGGGGCCGGATCAAGCTTTCGTTTAAAGTTAATAGTGAGCAGGGTCTCTTATAATATTACGTACCAAGATGCTCATGTCATTAACCTGATAGAAAGCAAAGGTATATTTTTTCGTCCTGTGATATCTTGGAGATTTCTTGGAAGGTCTGATTGCGGTCATTACCACTGACGTCAGTTGCAATAGCCAAGGCAAGTTGTAACTAGAGGTATGTTTCATTTGTTAGTACTATAAAATATAAACATATTTTAAAGCTCTAATTTTATGCTACACAACTGCATTTTCCCGCCTATTGGCCTAAACTTCGGTTTGCAAAATGGGTTTTTTTTATAAGGTCCAAACTAATCGATGATTGGTCCGATCAGCGAATGAAACTGCATATTTCATTTTTTTTTTACTAAAAGTGCAATAAGTCTGACTTTTAGTAGCTGCCTATTCAAAGGTCAAAGATTTATACATAACGCTATTTAACATTTTTCTCAGTTCCTTTGAAAAAGTACAAATAGCAATAATCTTTTAAACACATGTTTCGGCAATGGAAACGCTGTTAGTTTGTAATTCAAACAGAACAATTAATCTATATCCGCTTTATAAAATACTGGCTGTTGCTCGCGACTTCGTCCGCGTGGTATTAAAATTAATAATATAATAAAAAAAATATAGAAAAAACATACCCTATATTACTCACAAATAGATTGTTATCTTTCTAACGATGAAAGATTTTTTAAATCGGGCCAGTAGTTTTTACGTGCATCAAATATATACAAAAATACAAATCTTTCCTCTTTATTATATTAGTATAGATGTAACATTTAACACTCATATAAATTGTTACGTTATATGTAACTGGTTTTATATCAAGTTACGTTAATTCAGCGCAATTGTCGACTACAGTGATTGTAATAACGTGCAACAGGATGAAACTAATTGATTTAGCTATTTATAACTTAATTGGTGCGCAAGAGTCGAAGTGGTGACTAACAATTTATACTGTAGCTGTATTGTTTTAATGATTACGTGTAAATGTTAAATGTGTTAATTTTATTTTTATAATATAAGGTGGCAAACGAGCAAGCGGCCACCTGAATCCACCGAAGTGGAAAGCGACCACTGCCCATAAACATCCGCAATTGCAGATGCGTTGCCTACCCTTGATTGACGGAGGAGGAGACGCACATAAAGAGGACATTTTTCCTTCCTATGCGTCCCCTCCACCGTCAAATCCACTTTTCCTTCCCATCCTTTCCTCTTAAGAAAGGGTGGAAAGGAAACGGGACTAAAATTAGGCCACCGGCACCACACTCATCAGACGAAACGCGGAATTTCTTCCACTTCACGCCTGTTTTCTGTGTGGTCGTGGTATTACACCGAGCGAGCCTGCCCATTCGTGCGAAGATGTTAAAGCGGGCTCTACCACTGTTAAACATATCAAACAAACTATTTATCATATTTTTTAATTAGATGTTCGTCACACTGGAGGCTATCGAATTAAAGGTTATCATATTAAAATGTCGTTTTGCTATTCGGCCGTAATAGCTGAGAAGATACACAATATGATTATAGATAACCTAACATTGAATAAATCTTAACTCGTCTGTTTTTTAAAGCTCGAGGGCTTAGTGAATTTAAAATGTAAAGTGAATCATAAATAAAACTTATGGTCGGCTACCAGAATACGCCCCTAAATATGGCGGAATATTGCTTATATGAACCTTGTTATTTTACACATGTCATACTTGATTTTTTTTAGTATTTGTTGCAATCAACATTTGTTACAATGTATCTCTGGATGGAGTTAAAAGTAAAATTTCTTTCTTGTTAATATTTATAAGTGACAATTTTGTATTAAAGATAACATGGAAATAAAGACTTGAGAATCGTCTTTATAAAACTCCTTTACAATAAATCCAAACTTCAAATTCGAAGTGTTATTAAGATTGTATAGGGCTGGTACATTTTCGGGTTTGTATGATCTGGGTCAACGTTTATTAAGTTGACAACCCTAGCATTGCGTAGAGAAGTGAGTCGACCGCATTCCTAGCTGCATTGTGCGACCCCAGCGCTCGTTTATCATAAACTATTGTTTTGTCTCTAACATTATCCGGGCAATTTGTATCGATACGCGACGCAAGTTTGCCCCTCCCCCCCTATTCCGATATACTTCGCTTATTAGATTTCAAACTATGTTGATATGTGTTCATATTGTACCTTTCACCCGATTGCGAGAATTAAATATAGTTGGTTGCTATTCTAAATATGATTGAAGTTAACCGTATTAGTGATAAATTAGATCTAGATGATCTTACCTACCATATAATACGGCATTAACTATTACTATTACTATCATTAACTAGTTGTTACCCGCGACCTGGGCGATATGGTGTTAAAGCTAGGTGTTATAATCGTTGAGTTAACTATACAATAAAACTACACCAGAAATGTACATTTTAATAGAATATAGTCTATCTATATTTAACCAGGCTATAGTCTGTGTCAAATTTAATTTTTAATATTAACCCCGCTACACACGTTTAATTTTATCTGCAGGTCCAATATTTCAGATAAATCTAACGAAACTGAGAACTGTTCAGTTCTGCCTACTAACGTTAGAACTGAGCGTGTGTAAGGCTTTAATAAGATTATGGGCCTCCACCAAATTGTAAATTGATAACAATCCAACGTGTAAAATATGTGATGGAAATTTCGGATTTTGTTACCTTGTCTGATAGTGACGTCATTTTTAAGTTATCTGAGCCTCTATCAGCCAGTGGTGGGATAGGTCCTATACAAAACACTATCTATTAGATGCGCTATAAATACGTAGTTATAGTAAATAAATATTCTAATATCAATTTCACCTTCAACATTGAACTTGTGAAGCGAAAATACATTACATTCCAGTAGTGATCTTTTATAGCATTACACCATTAAAGCGTACTAAGTGACGTTTACTGGTCTAGATAATTTATTGGACCTAGATGTTGCTTTGATTATGATATATCTAAGATCTATTACATCTAGAGAACCTCGTAGGTATGATATATGTTAGTATACTCGTCTCCAGAACATTTTAATCTGGTAACGAATAATAATGGTTAACGTCTGATGTTAATCGAAGATTATTAATGTAGATATCTTTACCGATAGGACACTGGTAGTGTGTAATTACGTCGTTGTACGTAGATTCTGTAATTACAGCGAAAATAAAACGACTCCATACAACATTATAACTACATATAATCAGAATCTTGAGTTCTATCTTCATACATATTCAAAGATTTCGCGTTCATACACGTTATTTTAACATCGCCGAGGATATCCACTTTATTCTGTATACTTATAAGCCTTTGCAGACATGAAACTATAAATGCATCTTTTATTTACTACTAGCTGTTCGCGTACGGATTCATCCGCGTGAAATTATAAAAACTTTATTTTACTGTTTACATTTGTCAAATTATCAATAGCAAATGTCAAAATGACATGACATGACAAACCTTAGCAATCTTTCTTTCTTGATGTTGGCAGCAACTTATGATATCTTTCCCACATTAGGGTTTTTATCCAAAATATTTCCCCCTAAGTTTAATGGCGTGAAAATATGTAGCCTAAAGCATGACGTAAGTGTAGGGCTTTTTATTAAAAAAAGAATTATTCAAAAATACGCTGTAATTGCTGACATCTTAGGCAACAAAGAAGTGTGTGTTTACGCTTTATTATAATAGTATAGATTTACCCAAAAGATGAATATCTTGTCACAATTCCTAATCCATAGACTATCTAAATTTATTAAATTAAATGTATAAAATGTTTTGGTCCTGTGATAGTTTTTTTTGTTGTAACTGTCGGCAGGGGAAGGGTCATCTGGACCCTATATCTGTAAGTCAAATTAAAATATTATGGTTCCTACAATACCTAGGTCACTGTAATTCAAAAAGGACTTGTATTTTTTCCTTTAAACATTAACTTTGGATTAAAAAAGCATTTTTACAACTATCCTCCCATCGATCGGCCTGAGTCCCTTAGATCATAGGCTAGCGGCGTTCATATACAGAAAAAATAATTTCTTTTTATTATTAAAACATCTAAGCAAAGTTTAGTCGCATAGAAGTATGATCAGTGAACTGTTTAAAAGCATTAACATATCTCAGTTATAAATTGTTAATGTCCGCGCATGTGTCATAAGAATCAATTCGAAGTCTACGTGGAACTGTAATTTGGTCCCGATGCGAGCGAATTTAAATATTTGATTATAATCTTGATGTAAATGATACGATTTGTGTGAGTAATGGGAATAAACCTTGCCCTCTACTTATGATGTACAGTCAGCTGAAAAAATATGTATAAATTTAGAGCGCACACCTGAAACTATCTCATAACTGTTTAGTCATGCTTTGATTCCTGTGAGCTTTTATGGAGGTGCGTTCACTATTCGATTTTAGTTGTGCAACTAAACTGTTGAATTGACTACACTATCGCATAACAGTTGTACGATAGTTTAGTCAAAGGTGTGCGCCCTCTCTTACAAAGCTTTAGAAACTTGTATACGCTTACGTTTTAAAAATATGTACGTTCAAACATCTGTTTGCTTACGAACACTAATTTATGCTATTAACGTATACTTGTAGTATTTTTTAAAAATGAAAGGTGCATACGAATTTCTAATATTTTGTAAATCTATACATATTTGTGCGGCTGACTGTACAATTTTTTTAATTCATTGTAAAGAAGTTAATGTCTTAAAAGTAACCTACTAATTTTGCAAATTTGAAGCGGTCATACATTTTATCTGTTAATTATATATTTAGAAATAACAACGCGACTGCGTTTAGCACAATTAAAAATAAAACTTAATTAGTTGTCTATGTGTTTTTCTATGTTCTAAATTTCAAGATCCATTTGGCCGTTTTGGTGGATGAGTAACAAATATCCATCTATCCAAATTCCAAACTTTCGCATTTATTAATAAGATAAAGTAAGATTTATTTAACTTAACGATTAAAATATAAAAAGACATATTTTAATGATTTTTTAATGACAAAGTATAAATGCACTTTAGCCAAATCTCTTTAGTTATGGACGTAAAACATTCTTCCAAAGATTAATGACGGGCGACGTTTATCAAGCGACGGTCGCCGTGGAATTTTAAGAAGCTTTCGACACCGTCCACTCGGTAGCTAAAACATTCACCTCGTAATCAGAAAACATACTTTATAAAGTTTTAGTAATGCTTTTATAAGACAAATGTCAATCGATATATTTAAGGTGAGTTGTCATAAATTTCATATCGCTGCTCGATCCGCGTGTTATTAAAAAAAAAACTAGCCTATGTGTTCTTCCAGACTATCCTCTACATCTATGTAAAATTTTATCGAGATCCATTCTGTAGTTTAGGCTACAAACTCTAACAAACATACAACTTTCGCATTTATAATATTAGTAAGCAGTTATCGACTTCGTTCGGTATTAAAAATACTTAGTAAATAGCCTATGTTCTTCCAGACTATTGTATATTAATGTCCAAATCGAATTAAGACTTGTTAAACGTAACATGCAGTTTTAATGCCACAGTGTAATAAATCGATGTAATAGTTGCTATTGACTACTGGTTATTGAATTACTCTGTGGCTGCTTTGAGACTACGTTTTATAAAGTCGTTAGGATTTTTATGCAAATAGACAGGATAGAGATTATTATCGTCTATACGTGATTGCTTTATTTTGCAAAGCTTTGCTAATATTTATAGATTTGCTATATATTCCAGTATAAATTATACAGGTTTGATTAATAAAATTATGATTTACAGGGTACTATTATGAATTTCCTAAGATTAAGTACAGAAAAAGCGTATTAGATATGATTATACTTTTATGAATTGAATTTACTTTGATATATAAAAAAAAAGAAAGTTGATCATGTCAATGTATATTTAACGTATTTTAATAATCTCAAGTAGCTCATCTGAACATTAAAGCATAAATTATAGCCAACAGAATCTATAATTGCAGAGCTTGCTTGTGAACAAAATTATTATTAGGCCCCGTGGAATACCTTCTTTCTTTAACATCTTTTTTCTTTCCAGCCTGTCTGGCATTGAATAGCCTATAATAATGTAGTTCTATTTATGAAAATTATTTTTAAATAGCTTGTCCTGTTCGCAATCATGTTTCTATCCAGCCAATGTTACTTTCAATTCGTATATTTTATCCCCATTTACAAAGAAAAAACTAAAAATATGACTTCATTCTTTAAACGAACTTTAAAAATATGTGACTTTTATTTTACAATAATTTAATGTATGCTTATGTAGTAATAAAAATATTTTAATGAAATTCCGACATCACATAATACTAATTTTATACAAACAAAAATATAATATAATGATTTACGTACGTAAAAAGAGGACTCCGAACCTAATCAATGTTGTTTTGAACAAAATTATAATTTATGGGTATTATAAAATGTTTTTCGGAGTATGCAATCATTATAATTATGTCATTTACAGTCTGTATGTTTGACATTTGATGATATTTCGGCACGCGCGAAAACACAATTATATTTTATATTGTCATATTTGCTTGTCCTTCAATAACATGTTTGTTATTTAATAAGCTTAATTTGTTTCATACTTTGTGCAAAAAATATATTATTATTATATATTTTAGAAAAAAAAATCAAATAAACAAAATACATGAAAAAGAGGTTGTATACGATTTACTTTTTTTAATTTCAATTACATCAAAAGCGAAATTTTCCACAAAATAGGTCTCCGAAAGCCTTCTTACATACCTTACTTTTGTGTTCCGAATAGTACTATAAAGGAATAAATCTGACAGACAGTTTAAAGAATAAATTCATAATTATATTTCAAAATCCTTATAAAAATATCTCGCAAGCAAAACTCATTTGTCAAACGGTATTGGAAAAGTCATAAAATCATCCAGTTATCTGACCTTATGCGTATTAAATTGTAAAAAAAAATCCAATATACTGAAACATACAACCTAAATACCAAAAGAAAATGATCGTATGATCCCAAAAGCTACTTGTTTGTATTTGATACTTGAGCAATTAAATTTTATGCATACTCTGTAATGCATACGAGTGGAGATATTCGGTTTCCTGAGCTTCGGACGCTCGCGAGCACATGTGTACACCGCATTACACCATTTTGACTGTTGCTTTTTACTTGTACAGTGCACCACATGAGTGTTACAATTTTTTAACAGTAATATTCTCCCATTTACGTTTTAAATGTTGATTTAAAAAAGTAAAAGATTAGTATGGTATGAGCATGTTATGAGGAGGGATGAATCTCATGTAACAAGGACGTTAGTTATGAGTGTGGTACACCGGCAAAGGTAGACTTAAAAAGATATAGATGGATTGCGTGAAAGGTGACATGATCAAGGGAGTGATGAGATGACGGATAATAGTTATTTGAAGGACAAAAACCTGGTGCGTCGACTGTACGGGAGTAGGATATGGTAGGGGAGATGATGAAGTGTTTGTCTTGATTAAGAAAAAGTTAGGAGGAGTAATGCATCCTAGCTTCTTCCGGATACAAAGATAGATAAAGATATTGCATTATGGCATGGCATAATAATTTTAGTTTTGTTTCTTAACATATTATGTTCTTGATATAATTTAAAAACAATATTAATAATCTTTTGTTTTTGTTTCAGGTAATCTTTTAGTTTCGTCATATATGTATGTAGAGAACTTTATACTTGTAGAAAAATATAAAAAGCATCACTTTATTCGACAAATACACAAAAGAATCTAATGGTTTAGAATTTAAAATGTTCGTATAAAAATATTTATCTTGTCGACTGTACTTTACGCTCGTAAACCGAGGAATTCCGAATGATAAACATTCCACGCGTTTTATTTTAAACCACTACACTTCTTTGGTGCATACGTTCACGGTTCTTTGTAATTGCTGCGTTTCGATGCTTTTTTACTTCTGTTATAAAAATGTATTTTTACGGAATGTATCTGCTAGCAATTATTCTCTATGGCCTCTAAGTGGTGTTGAGTGGAATTACGTATATTTATGTGAGTGCCACTTGTACCGTTATAAATTACTGTAGGACTCTAGCGGCTTCGTTTATGTACGTACGGAGACTGGACCCTTGATTCAATTGCATTTTAAAACGATCTGTTTATAGAAAATATTTTATCTAGATAGAGACTAATTACAATTTTTTGTTGCACAGTTTAGATCTTGATTATGAATATTCATATTTCTTAATATTATAATTGCTGAAGTTTGAGGAAAAGAACGAAATGAACGCATGGGCTACTATTTATTTATTTAATTTATCGTGGTCAAAGTTGCGGTTCCGCGCTAGTATAAACGGTATCATGATTGCTGTTTCATTGTCAAATCACATATAAAAATGTGTTATTGTTCCTCTACTCTTAAACTCTCTTAAACAATAGATAGTATTGTTTTTATTTTATAGAGATTTTACCTTAATTATAAACACATCTCACAGTTAGAGCGCGCACATATTTTGACTAAACTATTGCACAACTGTTTAGTCGCGCTTTGATTCCTATGAGCTTATATGGAGGTGGGCACACGATTTTTAGAAAACTTAATACTTTTAACGATTTTTATAAATCTAACTAAACAGTTGAATGTCCTGCGAAACAATCGACAGTCGCACAACAGTTGTGCGATTGTTTTGCCAAAGGTGTGCGCCTGCTTTTAAAATGTGTCCATTATTTTCCATCATGTATTTGAATAATAATCAGAGCTTAGTGAACGTCAATCGTCTACACAAAGCGTCATTTAACGCTATCTAATCTGAGGCGTAGCGCGGTAGCCCGGCCCATTGTCCCTTACAACTCTCCCTCATAAATAATAAACTTCCTCCTACGACATTCCTTTTATTTTATAACCTTACTAGCTGCCAGCGTCCGCGTGGAAAAAAAATATATAAAAACGTAAAAAAAAAATGAACCATTTTCCGAGATATACTCGTAAGATGTTCTTTTCTTGAATGTAGTTTATATTTGTTTCACATTTCTGGAGTTACCTGGTGACAAGCATTTATCCAAATTTCGCATTCGGCTGTTTTACATCGTGGCACATTAAAAAAAAATAAAAAAAAGTTGTAGCACAATTTATCTTATCAGAAAGTATCATATAAAATTGAAATTTTCATTGTTTCTTTATGTAAATTGACAGCAATTAAAGTTATCTGAATACTTTTTATGTAAACAAGAAAGTTGTTAAGATTTTTGTAGATAAGCTATATTCTGAACTAGCTGTTCCCGGGCGGCTTCATCCGCGTGAAATTATAAAAACTTTATTTTATTGTTTACATTTGTCAAATCTCAATTGCAAATGTCAAAATTACCGTTACCATAATAACCTTTCTTCCTTAATGTTGGCAGCTTTTATGGTCCCTTTCCCACATGAAGGTTTTTTCCAATTAATTTACCCCCTAAGTTTAAGCGTGCAAATATATAGCCTAAAGCGTGTCCTAAGTGTAGGGTTTTTTATTAAAGAAAGAATTATTCAAAAATATGCTGTGATTGTTGACATTCTACGCCACAAAGTTGTGTGTGTTTACGCTTTATTATATTAGTATAGATATAGAATATAGATTATATTTCGTTATTATGTAGTCTTTGTTAGTTGTAAAACAATTGAATAACTAGAGTTCTTTTGTTTAAAGATTAAAGCTAAAACTGTTTTTGTTTCGGAATGTTGAATGAACGAAATATTTTAATCCGTTGTTTGTAACTATTAAAACAATATTCTTCGCTTTAAAACTTTCTTTGAATACATTTCGTGGAATGGAATGTTGCCTCAATCATAGACGTTTAACGACTCGTCTTTGTTACATTTTTGTATGACAATTCATTTCTTATTGAAGCTCTGTTTAGATAAATTTAAGTGAACGCGTTTCTGTTTCACATTACCAGAAATATAATTTATCGTCGGTCGAAAAGAATATTAAAAATACAGCCTTACTCACTGATAATGTAGCTTTTTAATGGTGCAAAAAAGTTACGTAGTTCAGAAACGCATTTTATAAAGTTATGAAATCTAAAAGACTAAACGAATGGTTAAGAGATGATGGGAAACTGGCCATTAGTGAATTCAAACGTTGATGTCTTTTAAACTGGGATTTCACAGTAAAAATTTATAAGGCTACAATATAGCCTATGCAGTAATTATGTTGAAACTTGTCTCTAACTAGCAGTTTTAGTATAAAAGATTCCGCTGTCCATTCTTCACATTTAATGTCACGTTTACGATCTTGTTGTAGTTTTTCGTGTCACAATTTATCATTCGGTCCGAGGTATGCAGATTTCCTTTTAAGATGTCATAAAGAAACCGTTTTATTTTACGATACGTTCGTATTCTTTTCGAATGTTAACATTTCCGAGTTTACGATTTCGAATTTAACTTGAAATTAATTATTTTTTAAAAATTAAATATAGGGGATATTACAAGTGAATGTCACGATAAATTCATTGTTCGCTTAATTCTTAGCGTCAGGTTCCACTGGCTTTTAATAATTCTAGTAGTCCTTAATATTAGCCGTTAATTTTAATAACTAGTCCTGTATGATATTTGCAGTAGAGATTGCTAAGTAAAACGCACTCCAAGCCACCCTAATATAAGCAACACTTGAGTCAAGTTTAACTCTTTCTTTGCTCTACGTTTTGAACTGCGCTAAAACAACATAAAACTAAGTGCGCTGTGGAAGTTATAGGGTTGTCCTTTACTGTGAAAACTACAACTTAGAATAGAAAAGCCTTGTATACATCATACTTCATACTAATATTATAAATGCGAAAGTTTAGATAGATGGATAGATGTTTGTTAGAGTTTGTAGTCTAAACTGCTGAACGAATCTGGATGAAATTTGGCATAAATGTAGAGGATAGTCTGGAAGAACACATAGGCTACTCATTTTTGTTTTTTTTTTACCACGACGGGTTCGCGGGCGAAAGCTAGTCTTAAATAATGTAGATAGTCTTTCTGTAAATTTTATTATTTACTATCTTGATGTTGGCAAATGAAACCTGAAGTTTTCAAAACTGTATAACGTAACATTATAGGTGATGAATTAAATCTATTTAACTAAGCAGTACGGTTATTGATAGGTTATAATTTAAGTAATATTTGATGTAAGAAATCGAATGCGGTGGTGATAAATTTGACAGGAGCTTTAGTTTACGAGTGTCTTAAGACTCTGAAACAATTTGATAGGGTTGCTAGAAAAATGCTAGCATTTCATTAACAGTTTGACACGTCTAAGGTTTTAGTTTAGTGTTAGTGCCAGCCCTGTGATCGGGTTGAAGGCCGGGGAAGGCTGTACGCGCGGCCTCGACCCTCCCGACCTCGGCGCGTGCCGCATTGTTCTCTCAGCGACGGACCCAGCGAACGCTTTTGTTTTGTACCTTACCACCAAACTATATGTTGTACTCAGTTTGAGTTGCAAACACTAACTTGTGATGGACTGTAGAGCATAACTAGACTTCAGTGTTCCGTCACGTTAATTCCACATTATTTTTATTTTAGTCTATTCTATATTCAACCTTATAGCGGTAGGCTTAAGGTTGACACTTTATAAACTAACATCGATTCACTATAACTCAATATTAAAAAATTAAAAAAAAAAATTAAATTCTCTCGTATACGTCTAAAAATCTAAGTCACTTACCAAGTTCGAACGCTAGGTATAAAGTGTACAAGCGTTCAATTTTGGTACTAAATAGTTTAGATAAAAACCATGGAATTGTTGCACATTTGTTTATAGGAAACTATTTTAAAAATTGCTATAAGAATTTCCCACATATAAAAAGCTCTGCCACATCAAAAACATAGTTGCAGTAATACGTTTGTTTTCGTAATTCATTCGCTCGTTTTAAAAGATTATTGCCGCTTAGCGCCGCCAGATGGCTCTTAATTTCGCATAATTGTAACATTTAAGATAATTTAAATAATTCTCTGGACGCATAAACGTCGCGTTGGACCCTACATTATTTCATACCAGTTATTATATAGACTTTCCTACTGGACTATTATTATCCTACATTACTTTACATTTTCAAGTGTAAATTAGCCCTTAGCTAAAAATATTGTAGAAAAAAAATGTAATCTTCATGTTAATTCTATTTTGTAGAAATTCCAATAGTCTAAATTGATGTTTTATTTAAATATCTGTATATTATTAGTTAATGCGTGGCCTAAACACTAAAGGTCACTTACCTTAAGAGGTAGGTGACCTTTTTCTTAAAATAATAAATTTGTTTTGTTAGTTTTGAAGAATAAATACCTTTGTACGGATGAACAGGATAAAATAAATATAAAAATTGTTGGTGCAATCGGATCATATTTTAAATAAAGAAATTGTGAGCAAATATGCATACTCTAAATATTATTGTAAGATGTTGGTGTACATTTTTTAATAAAAATAATTCTCTCGCTTTCTCACTCATATTCATAAAGACGGAGAGGAAGGAAAATATGTTTTATTACACATGTTTCGTAATGGAAACTGACAGATACAAATTGTACAATCAACGTTTGTGACCTTCTGAGAAGTCGGAATGTCAGAAATTTTGATTTGTTTCGACCCCGAACTTGAACTTTGAACTAAAACGCGTGAAGTATGAATCAAGTATTGTACATGCTTTGATTTGAAATAATTTTATTTCTTTGATTGTTTCTTTGACTTTGGCGATATCGGCGTCGCTAGATAGTTTTTGGATTCTCCAGCCACTTAACCGTAAAGTGAATGTTTAGTTATATTTTTCTGGATAAAAAACATAAGTAGAACACTTAAAAGTTTTATGTAAAGAGTTTCTATTTATAGTTTTTCAACAAACAACATGCTTAACCATTTAGTTGACACGGTTGGTCGATAATCAGATCAGAAAGGATTTGTAGTCACGACAGATTGTAAGACCCGGCGCCCTGTCTGATGCCACACGCAGTAAATACAATAGTTTTAGAAAAACGTGACATGTAAAAAATATTGAGCATTTATTTGGCTTCTAGAATTTAAAAACATCTTCGATAAATTGAACTAGATTTTTTTATTGTTTTATAAACAAATACGATGAATATTAGCGGTCTCTTTGATGTACTCGTATAACCAGTTTTAACTGCAAGTTATTTTACGATGAACGTTGAAACTGCATCTATGTTATCTTGTATTAAAAAAATGGGTATTCCATAAGCAACAATGTGTCGTGGCACGCGAATACCAGGAACGAATGATTCCCATCCCCTCAGAAAGAATGCTCGGGTTTTTTATACCATTTCTCACGAGAACATTTCCCTTTTTTTTTACCCGCATTCCACAAATGTTTACATTTTGAAGGACCCAGGTAGTATTCATCTTTACTATTACGTGCGTAAAGGTACAGAATTCATTGTAAAAAATATAATAAGGTAAACATCTGTCGATTTCACAAAAGTAATACAATATGGGTACATCACGTACTCTGCTCGCTGCTTAAGTACGAATGTTTTTAATTTGCATGTCTTAGGACAATTCGAAGCCGTCTAAATTTGGTACACGAATGTGTACTTGTTTAAGATCGAGCATGTGTGTACCCACCATATGTGTTTGATTACAATTACTGACGAAAAAGCTGTACAGAAACAATCTATCCCTTTTTTTCCTTAGAGATTGAAAGGGATGTCAATATTTTTGTACCAGTCTTTCGACAAATTTCTACCGACCTCTAAATGTTCATAACCATTATAAAAAACTTTCAACCTCAAAAATAGATAAGTTTATTTTTTGTTTCTTCAATTATTGAGTCTCCGCGATTAGCGTTCCAACGTGCTAGGTGATGGTTATAAAAATATATTTATGGTATTGATTATGGTCACAACTGGAAATGAATTTATAATAAGCTGTACGGTAGCTGCGTTACGAAACGGATTTGGTATTAAATACAAATGGGATTACTGTATATCAAATATAGGAAGATAATGCTCTTAGTATAAATATTATTTGTTCTTATATTTATAATACACAAATTGAAATCATATAAGCTAAGCTAAGGTATGTTTTATTTTGTCACACCCTATTTTTCAAACGTAATTCATTTTTGACTGTTAATTAGTAATTTGTATTTTTTTTGCTCATAGAATTGCTATTTTTATCAATTTCGTGTGTTCATTACAAGCTTCTTATAATGTTACTCTATTACAAAGTTTAGTATAAAAGTGTGTAGGTAAAAACTTGTGATGTCGCGTCTGCGTGCTCTTAGCTCTATGGCGCATTCCTCTCTCGTAACACCGGGAGCGGTCGGTCGGGCCCAATAATAAGAATATGAGAGTAAAAAACGAAAAGGTAAAGCCTCGCATTTCGTGCGCCCGCGCCGCTCCGCCGCGGCCTTCTGTCGTGTGCTTTTTTTTATTATTACTTTTTCGTTTTTCTCTTTTCCCTCTCGAAGGGTTGCCAGGTGTCCGGTATTTTAAGTCCGTTATTCCTGTACTGGGGAGCAGTTGTTTCAAGTAAAAATTGTATGCTGCAAATTGTATTTTTGTTTTTTTCTCTGACGACTTTTAAAGTTTAGCTGCCAGGTATTAATTATCCTCGAGTTTTTTCTGGTAACCCTGAGTTATAATCGCGTGTAATGCTAGACTGCAGGAATATGAATAATTTTTAGTTGTATTATTCGTCTTTTTATTTTCCTTGTGTTTTGTTTTGATTTATAATTTGACTCTGGTTATTGAGACGTTTATGACTTTTCAACCATGTTATGATAGTCATCTTTTTGTTAACATTGCGATATTTTCATCGTTTTTTGTATAGGCGTCGTGGCGTTGTTTTCTAGAACGTTAGTATGTATAGCTAAAAAATTCTCCGGGTTCGAATCCCGCTTATGCATGGTTCCACAGACGGTGAATTTGTTTGTCACGCGTCTTCTAAGAACATGCTATATTAATAATTGCGTTTTCAATAAAGACCGAATCTTCCATAGATTTGACCTTGGCAAAATGCAACTTACATTTTTTTTAAATTCCTAAAGAAAAAAATATTTTATTTTTCTTACATATTTATGCGTAGTTATTTGATCAGATTTATTGTAATAGTTAAAAGACATTTAGAATAAATTATTAGATATTTTAAAATGTAAAAAATAGATGGCGCCACCATCGATTATTTTAAACACAAACGTTTACTAAGTATCACATTCAATAAAATGTTTGACTCCATTTGCGATATAAGTTTTTCACATGCTAATCTGGTCTCTACTGTCTTTAACTCTTTGTTTACATTACAATTAAATTACACCAAGTTAGATACCTTATACCCATAAGTGAAGTCTTTTACGCTAAGAATGACTTCTATTGTTTTCGATATTTTTATTAAAGTTATTGTCTATACGTTATATGGTCTGTGGCCCCTCCGGCGGGGTACGGCGAGAGGCATCTCAGGAATTTTAATCGCATCCAAGCGTCGGCCTGGCATCGGCCCGCTGCCCGGCATCGCCATCTCCACGCAATAAAAACTAAACGTCCCGCCAGAGGGCATATACAAATTTTTGGATGTGTCTTATCTAGTCATAACTACTCTATGATTTTCGAATTTTAGATTTCGCGCTCTTTTAAATCAAAATCGATACTTAAGTATCAGAGTTAACTTACTACGTAAAGAATTCTCAAACTTAAGTTACGCTAAGGGGGTATTAAATCCACGGATTTATGTATTCAGTTAATTGGAAAACATATCTTCTATGCAACTCTAATCTGAGTTATATTGTACTAGCTTTCGCCCGCAACTCCGTCCGCGTGGAGTTAAAAAAAAACAAAAGTGAGTAGTCTATGTGTTCTTCCAGACTATCTTCTACATCTGTACCAAATTTCACCGAAATCGGTTCAGCCGTTTAGGCTAAAAACTCGTAACAAACATCCATCTATCCATCCATCTAAACTTTCGCATTTATAATATTAGTATTAGTAAGATTAGTAGGATAAATTTACGTGTAACAAGTACACAATAATTTATCTGTACATAGCATAGTTTAGGTATTTGTAAGTCTTTGATTGCGTAGTATTTTCCTACTTTGCAACCATTGTTTCGTACATGGAAGTTTCTCTTAGGAATTCCTACATTTTGCTCACACATTCTTGGATATTTTTTGTGATACCAAGAAATAATAGAAATGCAGTTCTTAATAGGATGTAGATATTTTTACAACTAGTATACAACTTTTGAAAAATAATTTATTGTGATTTCTTCTATTATTTTACTCGTAAAACCATTAAATAAAACCAACTATAAATGGAGGGGGATTCATCCGTTTCACAGATAGACGAACGAAAAAAAAAACGTAAAATTAGTCTGTGGATGCACTAGTGGGAATGAGACGTCTATATCCATGATGTTATATATGAGTGAAAGAGATAGTTGTACGGTAGAATGAATCGAAAAGTAACCGGTCTGGGGGAGGCAGATGTGCAGCTCAAAACCCCCACGGCAATACAGATTCCAGCTATAAGAAAATAATTATTATAAAAAACGACATAGAATATATTATTTAAAAAAAAGTTAAGAATCTCTGTTAAATTATTGTATGAAAACCTTTTAAATGGTTTAATTTATGTTTTTGTTTACATTTCTCATATTAACTATTATTAACTGACTGAATACAACATTACTTAGGATGTATTCCACATTAAGGGTATCCCTTAGTGTCTATTAAACTGTGAGTGTTATAACCGTACAAAAAGTCTATCTCTTCCATGAAGATATAAAAGCTAAAAGCAATAAAAACTTTACAAGTCTAGCCCAAACCACCGAATCCTGTTTATCACAAAGATAACCTCAGTAACAACTCGGCATACATTATAATAAATTTTAAAATATCTCACATATGTACATCTTTTGAGATATTTCACTAAAGTATTAGGAAACGGCCAGTGGTTTTAATTTACGAGCAGTTTTTATTATTATTTTATTGTCCGATTTTGTTTATGCGACCATAAAATGCCTACAAATGTTGTGACAGGCAAATTTTATAGTTTTATAACGTTATGTTGTAAGGGGAGTTAGTAGAAAGTTGGGAGATATTAAACATTACTAGGTAACTCGCACGAAGTCTTTAAATGTCCATTTAAGGCGTCCCTTAGCGTTGATTTAGAAAATTGCTGAATCCACCAACAATTGAACTTATCCTTGAATAGTTTTTCGATGGTTTTAGATTTTAGCTTGTAGTTTTAATCTAGGTTAGAAATTATGATTACTGTAAGATCGTTTCAGAGTAGATATTATTAACCAATAAATCTAGACGACTATTATCTTTTATGAAGAAAAATAACGAAAAGTCACTACTTGATTGTAATAGGAATAGATAAACAACGCATCTGTAAATGTTGCTTTTGGGGTGGCTTCGCTATTTTGGCGAATTTAGGACACTAGGGAATTTTTCATTATATTATAAAAAAATACTGAAGTAATAAGGATAATTTTTATATGATACTCTTTATGTTAGGAAATTCCTGTTATTTACGTCATCGGGAATTCCATTTAGCGATGCGTTAACATTTATTGAAAGCAGATGCCTCTATTTCTGACTTTACCTGAATTTTTACCGACCTTTTCTCGGGATAAATGTTATTACTATGCGAGGCTGGAATGCAGCTGGCCAAATTTTCTAACTTCGTTCTTTTGTCTTGTAAAATTAGTTGAATAAGTAATTATTTGCCTTCTTTGTTGCTGAACTTTTGAAGGAAACAATTTATGATATCAAATGTAGGGTCTATATTTTACAATGAAACGGTTAAGTAATGTTGCTATTGTAATGGTTTATAACAATTGAGCAATACCAAAAAATAAAGCTTCGTCAGACGGTCATTCACATATCGCATGCCAGCCTGGATTATGAATGCGTGAGCGACTATTGTGAACACGCATTGCATCTACACCAGGCCAGACGTTCAAACCGACCACAGTACATTCCATTATCAAAGGCGTGTGAATCGATTACGTGGAAAATCCGAGAAAATCTCACTGTCACAGTGCGTAATGAGCATCGCACGGACACATGTGAAATTGACTGCTTTTTTGCATTCCAGCGACGGTGCACGCCTCCGACGCCGCCGTGTGGCGATGCCTTAATGTCTTTCAATCAGGTTTATCATTATAAAATTTATAAGGCTTTTGTGAGTCTTATTTATAGACCCGATGCGTTGTTTATTTACGTATAAAACGGATATAAATTATTGTGGTTCTCTTAATTACTTTCTTTGCGATGAAAGTATATTCGTCATCTCGATGGTAGAAATAATTCGGTTAAGGTGAAGGATTCGCGTCGTGAGGACGGGGCTCGGCGACGGGGTCCGTTAGCGTTGCGTTGCGACAGATGGGCGCTGGCCGGGACGCGGCCCGCGGCCCTGCGGAGAGATCGACCTCCGAAATGCGTCCGAGATTGCATTCTTTGGACGGCGCGGGCGCATTCCGACGGAGCGGCGCCGCGCGCCCGTGCTCGCCAGTCGACGCGCGCCCTTTTGGGGGTTAAGATGTGTCGGTCGCGGCGGGCGCTCGCCATGTGGTCCCAGCCGCCTCCCCCGGTCCGGACGAGGATGCCGAGCCGTTTCGAGCGCGCGCCTCTACTGGGCCGCCGGCCACGCGCATGTCTAGCAGCGCTGCCTACCCAGAAGACGGCCGTGTCGCCCGCATGGTGCGCGAGTATGGTGTTAGAGTGGGTCCCACTACAACCCGACCTCCTGGCCTTCGAGTCCTGGACCAGCCTCAGTACCAGAATCTGGAGGAGTTGCGCAAGAATCCGGAGTACGCGAACATAGACGAAATCAGCCGCGAGTTCGGATACCGACTGTGTCCGGAGGGCCAGAACCTGGAGGATGAAGCAATTTATGAGAATATCCTGTCGGTGCGGCAGCTACGGTCTGCGGAGGTGCGTCTGGTGCCGGTGTCCGAGGTCGCCTACTACGAAGGCCAGGGTTACGTGGCCACGCAGCTGCTTAGCAGGAACGGCACCTTCCCCCAGTGTCCACCGCATACCTGGAGCCGTCTGCAGGGCGCTGGACGACTTACAGGATCATTACGAGTCTTCACTGTAAATATTTACAATTTATATAAGTTTTTAATAATTTCCTTTGCTAGTTATCATCAAATATTATTCTTAATAGAAAATATGAAATATAATTCGGTAACTAAATAAACATTACGAATTTTGTTCGAAGCAGAACAGGATATATACTTACGCGCAGTGTCCGTCGTGTTTTTGCACGCATTCCATACAAAAAGTGGTCGCTCATTGTACCACTGTATTTATGTTCGTCGCAAAAAAAATTGAACAGCGAAATTTCGCTCTAATGACTCGTTAATTTTGGTGGTGACTCGATGAATTTCGAACCGACGCGTGAACCTGAACCGCTGCGACTGACCGGGGCAACTGAGACCTCTTCAATCACACCTACAGAATACACATCGACCCGCTTTGATTTGCCACCTTAAATACTAATTCAGATATTTTTGACCGACTTCCCAAAAGAAGGAGGTACTCAATTCGTCCATATATATATATATATATATATATATATATATTTTTTTTTTTTTTTTTTTTTTTTTTATGTGTGTTACGGCATAACTCCGCCCCTGGTAGACCGATTTTGAAAATTCTTTTTTTATCCGATAGGTAGTGCTTGCAGGTGGGTCCCATTTTTTTGTTTGATTTTTGGAGTCAAAGACTACGGCGTAGTTAAATAGTTTAGCTCAAAATTGCGTGACGAAATTTGGTGTCTTTTTTGCTTTCTATGCTTCCGTAGCCTAAACTATAAGACTTACACAAAAATTATGTATGGAAGAATTGTAGCCCTTTAAATTTGCTAAATAAAAGTCAGCGATAGCATATATCTATCTATTAAGGTTGTCGCACAATAACCACTTTTTTCATTAAAATTTCGATCAAAATCTATACCCCACTTTCAACGCTATTACTCGTGTTCGATATGAATCCTTATCAAAATAAATGTGTCCATCATCAAGAGAATTTAATGTAGATTATAAATACCCTTGGAACTGTGTAATTCCGATAAATAGTTTAGGAGATATCATAAATAGCAAATTACGAGTCGCAGAAAAAAATACCAACTTGTAACAAAGTTTGCTTTCTTGGCTTACGTAGCCTAAACTATAAGACCTACATAAAAATGATGTATGAAAGAATTGTAGGTCATTCAACTAGCTGAATTAAAGTCTGCGATAGCATATATCTATCTCTTAAGGTTGTCGCACAATAACCGTTTGTTTCGAGAAAACCGTCAAATAAGTGCAATCGACTTTATTTAAAACGCTTTTATTCTTATTTGGTATGAATCCTTATCCAAATAAATATGTTTTCACGATAGAGTATTATATGTAGATCGTAATTGCCTTTTACAGTATGTAATTCTGTGCAAGATTCTAGAAGTTATCAAAATATTAAAACTCACGGGCAACAACGGCGCGCGGCCGCACCGAATTATGAGTGAATGATCGCAACGATGTATTAGTTGTTTACTTAATTTCTTAGATAATCGATTTAGATAACTCATTATTTGTTTTGAAAGCTAGTGATTATCATACTGCGATGTCTAGATTCACTAAAAATCGAGAAATAAATAAACTTTTTAATAAAAAACAAAACCGACTTCCAAACAAAATACACTAAAAACAAAATATACTAAAAACAAAATCTTCTCAAAAAAACAGTACACTAAAAAGTAACGAAATAATTTCTTGAAAATAGTAAACCTCCCTTATTGTAGCTGTTATGTCTATATTGTACAATTATTATTACTTTGAAGTCGGTGTCAGTCATTACTAAAAACGTTACTATACTTTCAATTGTCAATTGTTATGGTAAAAATGTAGAAAACCTTACGTAGAAATATCGCTGCATATACCTCGGCTGACACCGACATCAAAGTGATAATAATTGTACAATATAGACATAACAGCTACAATAAGGGAGGTTTACTATTTTCAAGAAATTATTTCGTTACTTTTTAGTGTACTGTTTTTTTGAGAAGATTTTGTTTTTAGTATATTTTGTTTTTAGTGTATTTTGTTTGGAAGTCGGTTTTGTTTTAATTTGATATTTTAAAAGATCGTACTTCGTACTAATATTATCAATGCGAAAGTTTGGTGGATGTTTGTAAGAGTTTGTAGCCTAAACTGTTGAACGGATCTCGATGAAATTTAGCATAGATATAGAGGATAATCTGGATGAGCACATAGGCTACTTTTTTAATTCCACGCTGACGGAATCGCGGGCGAAAGCCAGTATCTTTACTTTTATTGATCAATAAAACATTTAATTCTTGAAGATGAAAATAAATACTAGAATTTTAAGTATTTTTTTTTATTTTTTATTTGGTAGTGTTTGCTACTATTCATATTTTATTCACTCTGACATCTATTCTTTATCACGTATTTCGCACTTGGTAAAATATTACTGTAACTTTGTAACGTTTGCAGATTTCGTTTGTTTTTCCATTTCGGTGAATTCTTAAAAATCTCAAAGATTTTACAGCCCATGTGTGAAGAGTATATTTGCTTCGTATTACTGTGTGAAATCTTATGTTTTTTTTCGTAATAAAGTTGTTGAAATACTAAAAATCGATTTTATAGCGATCGATTTTATAGCGACGTGAAACTGTGCGCCAAATGTTAAAAGTATGGAAAAGTGAGGTTTTAGGTTTAAATTCGACTACAAGTCATTTTAAAGCTAATATAACGCTAATATAGTGTTAGGTTGAACTAAGTTTCAATGGTGTAAAACTCAAGTTACGTTGTTCGGAAACGCATTTCATGAAGTTATTGTAACAAAAGCATTATCGAATGGTTAAAAGTAGCTGGGAAACCGGCTGTTAATGGTTATGTATGGAATCGTTTTTTTTTTTAATTTTGCGATGACGTAGTTGGAGACTAAAGTTAAACTTTACTAGGGATGTTACTATTGAATTACTATGATAGCCGTAGTTTTTCTTTGGTATTTATGTGATCCATAAATAGTTTTGGTAGGCAACTTCGCAAAAGGCTAGTTCGGATTTTTTTTCTTAATTATAATTAAAAGTAATATTCCGTTCGGCGGTGTAATTTCCGACGGGTGGTTGCCTCTTTGCGTTATTATAGGTAGCAAAAAATTTATGATGAATAATAAAATTGTATCCAAAAGCGAGATATAATCTCAGAGATGTTTTTTTCTTACATTCTTGTTTATAAGATTGTTAATATTATTTTTGGTGAATACATCATTTAACCAACATTAAAATACGGCAGACTATAGTAACTTTATTACCTGCTTTTTTATAAGCAAACTAGCTGTTGCTCGCGACTTTGTCCGCGTGAAATTAAAAATATATTACTCACAGATAAATTACCTTTCTAATGTTGGAAGATTTTTTTAAATCGGCCCAGTAGTTTTTGGGTTATTTCAATACATACAAAAATACAAATCTTCCCGATTTATAATATTAGTATAGACGGAGAAACAATATTAATTTCTGGTGTAAGTTTTTAAATTATCTTTTGTATTGTCGACAGGCAAAACGGGAGATGTACGATGTAAAAAAGCAGAGGCTATGCCTCGCGCAGGACGAGTACAAGCATTTAAACAACGCCCTGTCTACCCTCGCCGCTTCCAGAACGAGTCGTGAGTATAACTATCATTGTTATTTGTATAAGTAATCGTTGAAGTGAAAGAGAAGTATGTAACTTTACAGTTAGCAATAGTCTTTTTAAATTGTAAGCTTTGAGCAATGTTTTTAATTTTTTTTTTAAGAATTTAATTTTTTGTTTTTGTTTTTATTTTTTTTTAAATGTTCGATGTTTTGTTACATTTTGATTATTAACAATTATTAATAATTCATGTTTAACTTACCGAATATCCATTCGTTCAATGTATGAAAATGAGAATGGAATGAATGATTATGAACGATTTCCATCGAAATAACTATATTTATCATACTTCATACTAATATTATAAATGCGAAAGTTTAGATGGATGGATGGATGGATGTTTGGATGTTTGTTAGAGTTTGTAGCCTAAACGGCTGAACGGATTTCAATGAAATTTGGTATAGATGTAGAGCATAGTCTGGAAGAACACATAGGCTACTTACTTTCGTTTTTTTCAATTCCACGCGGACGGAGTCGCGGGCGAAAGCTTGTGAATCCATATTATGAAGTCATCGTTGCGTATTGATTTATTATAATAATGATTCAGGATGCATTTAATAATTACTGCGAACCGTGATGGAATTCCGCTACGCGAAAATATGTTGGCTGCTCGGTACTTGGAATGCAACTCTATGTAGATTTGCAGGTTTATGTGGATTGTACCGGAAAATTCTTTGTAGTTATTTTTTAATAGTAATCGTGAATGATTTCGATGCGTTTAAAATATTATTAAATAAAATAAATAGTCAATGAAAAATTAAATTGAGTTATTATAAGTATTTAGTCATCGTTAAGTATTTTGAGTGTAGTTTAATCTTACTTCTTACTAATGTTATAAATGCGAAAGTTTGGATGGATAGATGGATGGATGGATGTTTGTTAGAGTTTGTAGCCTAAATGGCTAAACGGATCTCGATAAAGAGTATATTTTGGAAGAACACATAGGCTACTTTCTTTTGTTTTTTTTTTAATTACACGCGGACGGAGTCGCGGGCGAAAGATAGTATTTATTATATTTAAAGAGAAATTTTAATAAAATACTAGCTTTTACCCGCGATTCTCGATCAGATTATAAACTCTATTTAAAAATAAATATATCTCGCGTTATACAGTGTAGTTTTTGAGTTTATTCGTGACACGAAAATACAGATCTTTCTTCTTTATATAGTTAGTGTAGATGTTAGTACTATAGAAAATTAAGCAACATAAAAAAAGATTTACTGCGAATATAACATTAAGAAATGTCAAGGTTATCCCTTCTACAGGTCATCGTGAAGTTTTCCTGTTTCTTATTTGGGTGTTAATCAAAAGAATTGGCCTAAAAGTAAACTTTTATTGCGTTTTACAGCCGTTTGACGAGGAACTGCATTCCTTAACGATTAAGTAATGTGACATTCTTCAAATACCTTTTACTGCGAGTTTAACATTTTTTACTTACATACTAGTACAAAGTTTATTCACGGAACTAATTGTACTATTAATATACGAATTTAAAGACGTACTTAGAGTACACAATAGTACGTTTAACAGTGTCATTTATAACAGTAGGTATTCACTGCCGAAACATGTGATGGAAGGTGAGATATATATATCTAGAATAGTAGTTGGTGACCACTCCCTGTAGAACCAGCGGGTATGTTTTCTCTTATCTGTTTATAATACATTTGTCAATTATTCCAGTATGTTCATCGACCACATCAATGACGACGACATCAACTACCTCTCGTCACGACCCCGAGGTGCTGCGGGCGGAGGTCTCTCAGGCGCGGGGCCGTGTCGCCCAGCTGAGGAAGGAGTTACGGCAGGCACGTGCAGAGGTCGCCTGTGCACGACGCGGCGTGGATACCCTCGCTGAGTTAGTATTCACACACAAAATAACTGAGCACTTCACTAGTGAACTCCTATAGTTATAGTACACCGTTGAGCCGTGAGCTGTTAATTTATTTGTTGAGCCACAGATCAACTGTTCAAGCCTATCTGAACTGATCCTTTCAACTAGTTAGGGGCTGATTTACACACGTTTATAGTATACAATTTTAGGTGTACCAGGACGTAAGCGATATTGTCATGTCCTTGAGCGTCCAAGATATTTGAAGAATCATATACAATTAAAACTTTTTTCCTATATTTCCAGAGTGGAGCAGAAATTAAGTGCTCAACAAGGCTGCTATAACATAACAGAGGCTCAAGCTATTATGACGGAATTGAAAAACATACAGAAATCATTAACCTCGGGCGAGAAAGAGAAGGCAGATCTTATGCAGTCTCTCGCTAAACTGAAAGACGATCTAACTCGTCTCCAACTTGGCGAAGCCTCCCCTGACCTTTCTACGTTAAGTATCCCTCAAGAGAAGTTAAGTACAGCATCCCAAACGGATCTGTGCGCAGATTTAGTACCCATAGGTACCAGGCTAGCAGAAATGGCGCGGGTTCGCCTACAATACGATGAAGCTAGGAAAAGGATACAACAAATACAGCAACAATTAGCCGATTTAGAAGACAAAGTACAACCTGGACAAGCGGAATCCGACAAGGACCGTCTCCTACTCTTCCAAGAAAAAGAGCAACTGCTTAGAGAATTAAGAAGTATAACTCCTCGGACTAGATCTAAACAAGAAATGACTGATATACAAATTGAATGTAAAAAGTTGGAGCAGGACTTAAAGAATGCTTTTGAAATGTCGAATAAATGTATAGCTGATAGATTGAAACTTCACGAAGAGAAACAATTACTACTTCAGCAGTTAAAAGACGCGTTAACATCAATGACGACGTTGGAAGGTCAATTAAAGACTTTATCTGCTAGTACGTTGTCAGTGTCCAGTAGTTCGAGCTTGGGTTCTTTGTCGACTGCGAGTAGCAAGGGGTCTTTGAGTTCTGGTATCAGTTTTACTGATATCTACGGTGGACCGCAGATCGCCAGCTCGTTACAAACTGACAAACCGATCGATATGGTTGACCTACATCGGAGAGTTGAAAGGTAAGAATTTATCCACTAAAGTTTTTCCAACGCTATTGAGTCAAATATAATACTAATTTAAATTACGTGTAGTCCTTTCTTGGCCAAGAAAATATCAAGAAATATTGGACTCTTCATTTGATTTGGCGTGTTTAGAATTATTGTACCAGATTTGTCTAATCAACTATGATTATCTTTCATTATGTTGGGAATATAGCGTCAGACGATACTCAGAAACCAGGGAGGAATCGGTAGCAACTTTCCTTATAATTATGTTTTTATATGTGTTTTATTTTATATTTGCAGGCTACTCCGCGGCACTAGCTATCCTTGCGGTAGTGCGACGCCTGCGGGTAGTTCCGCCTCACAGCCCTCCCTCTCCCCTCGCAGCAGTCTCTCCTCTGCCAGCCCCCCGCCGCCTTCATACACACAGGTAACATCCATACATGCGACACATTTAAACGCTAATAAAATAAAAATTGCACATATCTACACTAACTGACGTACTGAATCGATAAATGGTCACTTAGGGTAGGATAAATGTCATAAATGTATACTTTGGGACTAGTCAAATGACTCCAAAATATCGGATTTCATGATAAAGTGATTCTTAGTCTAATCAGGGGTTAGTTTCATATAAATGTTAATAATCCTTACTTAATTTGTACTTTGCAGGTTGAAAGACAAAGGCGGCAGCAGCGAGAGTTGGAGGAGAAACTGGCGGAGATGAGGATAGGTGTCGCCACTGGACTCAATGAGATCACAGGTCATGCAACCAGTGAGTGTCATTTACCACAACAATATATATTACTGAAAAAAAATATAAGTGAATACCCTATGTGTTCTTTCAAACTATCCTCTATATCTGTACCAAATTTCATCGAAATCCGTTCAGCCGTTTAGGCTACAAACTCTAATAAACATCCATCCATCCATCTAAACTTTCGCATTTAAAATATAAGTAATCGTGCCTTCGTATATTATTAACTACAGCTACATCTATCGTAAGCTAGAATAAGCAAGTTTTATGGTCCTTCGAGCCAGAATACTATTTAATACAAATATCTCTTTATATTGTAATTTTAGGCATGTTTTTATTCAATGTATGATTAATATATTTTTTTACAGTCCCAGTACAACTGCAAGGGCCGGGCCGGCCTGGGGAGCCCTTGTCGCCCATATCGGAGACACCCCCACCACCGCTCTCGCCTAGAACTCCCTCTTCTAGTGGTAAGAATAATTAATACTCGTCTACAATCTATCTTTGCGTCTTTCTGTCTACTCCTTTTTTGATAGAAAGATTGAAATGTTAATAAAAGTGTAATTTTCAGGTACAAACACTAGATCAGTGTCAGCGGCAGTTAGCGACGAGTCGGTGGCGGGTGACTCTGGAGTGTTCGAGGCGGCGCAAGGCGGAGACGCTTCTAACGCAGGTATATAATATTATATACTATTTAACGTACTTAATTATAAAGAAAAATCATTAGGAATACATTATCAAATATAATTTAAAACAGTACTATGAAATAATGTTAAAGAAATCTGATACAAATGGTCCTTTGCGTCGGATCAACGATTTTAGTAAACGTTTTGCTTAAAATTAACATATCTGAAAGAAAAATTTTCAAAAATGCATATGGAATACTATTAAATGTGATTTAAAACAGTACTTTGAAGGAATTATGGTCCTTCGAGTCGGATCAATGTTGTTATTTAATGTTTTTATTGTTGTTACAGTGAACAGTGCACAAATTGAAATCAAATTGCGCTACTGTCCGGACGAGAGCGCGCTGGAGATCGGAATATTAAGAGCACGCAATCTTCATGCACTTTACATCGATATGGGCACTGAAGTGTAAGTGTTTATGCAATTTAGCAGATTCACTATGTATTAACGGTTGTACGTGACTTCGAGTTGTAATAAATGTAGCCTATTACCTTACCTAGCCTTATTACCACATATATCAGCTATCTTCAGTCAAAGTCCCGTCAAAATAGGTCGAGTAGTTCCGGAGATTACCCGGAACAAACACTGATAGACAATTAACAATTACCGTTACTAGCAATCTTCTTAGCTGCTTGGCTTGTACTTTTGGTCCCTTTCTCGTATATGTTTTTCTAAATTATTCACCCCCTAAATTAAATAGCGTGAAAATATAGAGCCTATAGTGTATCGGAAGTGTAGGGCATTTGATTAAAAAAAGGATGTTTAAAAAATTTGATGTGATTGTTGACATACTACACAACAAAGTAGTGTATAAGTTTTATTATATACTAACTGTTGCTAGCTACTTCACCTGCGTAAATTAAAAAAAAACATAGCCTATGTTACTCACAGATAAATTACCTTTCTAACAGTGAAAGAATTTTTAAAATCGGCCCAGTAGTTTCTGAGTTATTTCAATATATATGTACAAAAATACAAATCTTTCCTCTTTATAATATTAGTATTACAAGTATAGATAGATTAAGGACTAAATGTATGTTGTGTTGTCCAGCGCTGTCCGCGGCGCGCTAGTGGTGGGCGGCGGCGGCGGCGTGGCGTTCGGCACGGCAGCACTGGCTTGGCGCGGCGCTGCACTGGCTTGGCGCAAGATGCAGCGTGCTGCGCTCGGCTCGCGAGCACTCCGCGCTGCCACCTTGCAGCTCAACCTTACCGCCGGCACCGAGTGTCTCGTTAGTATTTATGTTATCCTGGTACTTTGAACTCCTCATGTCATTCCATATATCTTGGTACTTTGATATTAATTCTTTCTTTTGTATCATTAGATAGTTATGCAGTCCTGGTACTTTGAACTCATCTTGTATAGCACTAAAGTTATATTATCTTGGTACTTTAAATTCTTTCTCTAGTCAAAAAAGCATTAGATATGTTATACAGTCCTGGTAACTTTTGACTCTTTCCTTGTCTTACTAGACACTGCTACTGGACCCCATAGTAATGCTGCCCTGGTCCTTTGGAGTCCTTTACTTGTTTGTGTACTCCATATTTATGTGGCCCTGGTACTTTGATCCATTAGTAAGGGACCTCGTCTAGTAGTAGCATTTAATAGTTATGTTGCCCTAGTACTTTGAAGTCCTTCCCTTTAGTAGCACTCCATATTTATGTTGCCCTGGTACTTTGGTGCCATTCAGTAAAAGTCCTCGATCTATTTGCTGTACACAAAGTCATTAATTGATCACTAAGGGAGCCCTTATCGATTTTGAGTGTACTTTCTAGTGTTAATTTATGATGATAACTAGCCAAATTCGAGTATTCGGCGAAAGCCTTGAGTGCCATGTGATTATAACAAGGCGAGAGCGATTTTATTCTGATTTCTCTTGCCATATTAATAATCAACCTTATTACTATGTACATTAAAGTTGTATATCCTTTGCAGGGTTGTGCACAAGTTAGTTTAGCGGATTTCGACGCGGATACGGTGTCCCAGAAGTGGTACAACGTGCTCAGCTTCCGCAGTATGAGGCGAGATGAGAGCTCCGATGAGTCTACAGTTATCTCCTCGCAGACCTCCACTCTCACCAGGAATAGAGGTTAGTTGTGTTACCTAGAGTTAATTAATCACTAAGGACAGTACTAAAGTATACACTTATCTCTCAAGACATATAATGTAAAAATATACAAACATATTAAGAATCTCCTTTTTTGGAAGTCGGTTAAATAAGACTGAAATGTTTGGAATATTCTAGAATTTATCTACAGAATACTTCTTAAGGAGTCATACTAACCGACTCATTATCATATAATAGTTACTTTAGCAGTCTTTAAATGTAGATTTATCGTTCTGTTCCTACTAAGTGATACCCTCAGTAACTATTTCACAAGTTCGATTTTTGGAAATTATCATTTTATTAACAAACTAGCTGTTTGCGTGCGGATTCATCCGCGTGAAATTATACAAACTTCATTTTATTGTTTACATTTGTCAAATTATCAATAGCAAATGTCAAAATGACATGACAAACCTTAGCAATCTTTCTTTCTTGATGTTGGCAGCAACTTTTGGTCTCTTTCCCACATTAGGGTTTTTATCCAAAATATTTACCCCCTAAGTTTAATGGCGAGAAAATATATAGCCTAAAGCATGACGTAAGTGTAGGGCTTTTTATTAAAAAAAGAATTATTAAAAAATATGCTGTAATTGCTGACATCTTAGGCAACAAAGATGTGTGTGATTACGCTTTATTATAATAGTATAGATATGTATGTTTTTATATTTCCAGGTCCTGAGAGCATGACTGGTGCGGAGTGCAACGTGGACTGTGGAGATAACTCCGCTTCAGAGGACGATGAATCTAGAGAACCATTAAATCAGGTATTTATTACATTTAAGTAATTTTACTAATATTTTAAATGCGAAAGTTTGGATGGATGTTTGTTAGAGTTTGTAGCCTAAACGGGTAAAGGGATTTCGATGAAATTTGGTATGGATGTAGAGGATAGTCTGGAAGAACACATAGGCTACTTACTTTTGCGGACGGAGTCGCGGGCGCAAGCTACCATATGAAAACATATTTTTGTTATAATCACTATTATTTGCGATAGCTTCTATAGATCTTTTCTCTTCCAGATAGTGGAAGAGGATTCATTCGAGGACTACATTCCCGAGGAGGATATCGCGCTGGAGGAGGAGTTCCTGCACCCTGCCACGGCAGAGAAAGAGACAAACACAGAGTGCAACTTCTGTCCGGAGGGAGCGAGACAGCTGCATAGACGGTGAGTCATCTTGTAAATGTCGTTAGTTTATAATCTGACGGTGCTGTGTTGGGATATTTTATGTTGGGTTTTAATGGTTTTTATGGTGAAGGTAATAAGGTTTTTATTGCAATTTTAATTGGTTTAATGTATTAGAGATTCAATTCAATCTTGGAGATAGTTACTTTTATTATTTAGTTCACATTTTCATTTAGGTAACATTTAAATATCATACCATATTGTATGTAACTGAAATTCTGCTATGTATTGTTGTCTCTATTATTTCAAAGAGAAAGAAGGAGATGGCATGTTTCGTCAGTGGACAACACATGCTGTAAATAGCTAATTACAGTTGTGGACTTTAATTTCCTACCCATTTAGAAAGCATTTCATTTGACAGAATGCTATGTCTATAACTCTTAGGGTCCTTAAACACAGCCTGGTAGAGAGCAAATTTTTTAAAGGCTTGTGAACTCTAAATTTTTATAGTTTGTTAATTTACTAGCGACTAGCTGTTGCTCGTGATTTCGTCCCCGTGGTATTTAAAAAAATAGCCTAAGTTACTCAGTAATAAAGTAGCTTTTTAATGGTGAAAGATTTTTTGAGAACGGTTTAGCAGTTTTTGAACTATTTCAATACATCATCATCTTCCTTATCCTACTCTCGTAGGACGCAACAGGTTTTTGTCTTCCAAATAACTATTATCCGTCATCTCAGTCATCACTCCCTTCTTGATCACCTTTCACGCAATCCATCCCTTTCTATGTCTACCTCTACCACACTCATAATTAACGTTCTCCTTGTTACATACGATTCTTCCCTTATTAATTATTTCAATACATACGAAAATATTAGTATACATAAATCTGCTCTCTACTCCAGTATGTGTACTGACCCTTATGGTGATTGTATCTTTCTATTGTGTATATGGGAAGGTAATTTATTTCTCTGTATATACAAGGGGTAAATGTTTGGTGACAGATACATAAAGTGCTTGCGGCGCGCGGCGGCGGACGGGAGGCCGCATCACGACACCGCATTACTAAAATAATATTACATCAAATAGATATTTGTACATAGTTTATATATATAGGTATGTTATTGTGTCGTGTGCTTTCATGTTACTTATTGCTAATTTATTTTTGTTATGGCTGCTAAAACACTCTATGCTATTTAGTTAGTAAATGTGGGCATATCAGGTCAAAATCGGTCCATTTTCGGAGATTTTCCGGAACTAATGCGGCTTGCGGACAGACAGAAGATTTTAATGTGAATTTATTTGTCAGCAACGCAAATACAATATATTCGTGAAATCTGGATTTTTTGTTTATTTTGACGGATAAAAACAAAAAAATAAAATCAAGTGTACTAGAAATTTTCGCGATCTAAGATCTTGTAGTAAATAAATTGTCTAGATTTATTTGTATTTTAGTAAAAATGTATATGCTATAGTTATAATTTTTAATGTTTTAGTAGCCATATGATCACAAGCATGATATCGCATGAAACGCATGTCCCTTGGCACAATATGTATGGATAATATAGTTAATTTGTGTGTTTTTATGTCGTTCAAATTGATAAATCCCTTATAAATATTATTTCGTATATTTTAAAAACAAGATTAAATGAAAACGTACTGGTTTTTTGAAAAAAAGAATTAAGTATGCAGAAGTGTTGAAGAGAAATATATTTATACAGAGGGTATACCTTAGTGATTACTTAATGATTCTGAGTGGGGTTTATTACAAAAAATAATCTCTTCAAGAAGTTAATAAACTATTCTTCTTATAGAAAAAGTCAACAAGCAAACGCGAGCAGCGAGGAGCCTTTAGCCACGATAAAGCGGTCTCAAACATTCTCACCACAACCGCAGAGTATCGGCAAAGGACATTATATTTGCAGGTTAGTTAACATATCAGTGTTAAAAAAAAATAAAGAGAAAATAATTTTTTTTTGTAGTGTAAACCCACGGTTACAGGAAATGCCAAGAGTAAGAAAGGCTATTGGAATAAGCTTACTTTAATTAAGGTTCTAACTTAAAATAAACAAAAAAATAAAAAGAAGTTCACAGGGTTTTAATAATATATTTTTATTAAATATTAGCTGTCCTGTGACTCCGTCCACTGGAATTAAACAAAGAACTTGCTTATTTTAAGATACGATCCATATAAACTTTCACATCTTACGTCTTACTAATACAAATACGATAGTTTATATGGATAGATGTTTGTTTGTCAGAGTTTGTTGCCGAAACAGCTGAACAGTCTGAAAGAACACATAAGCTTACTTTTGTTTAATTAGACGTGGAGAAAGTTGCGGTCGAAAGTTAGTTTATATTATTAGTAATATAATTTCAGATTGAACCGTTCGGAGTCGGACTCGTCAATGGTGCAGTACGCGCGGCGCGGCGCGCTGCAGCCGCCCGCCGGCATCCCCTTCGACAGGAGCGTGCGCGAGCGCAGGTCGCTCAGGTAAGGAAATAACGTTTAAATAACCCACAATACACCTTTACACATTACCCACCACCACCACCATCACCACCAATGACACACACTTCTTTGTTGCCTAAGATGTCAGCAATTACAGCATATTTTTGAATAATTCTTTTTTAAAAAAAAAATAGAGAGAAAACTATTTTTTTTTGTAGTGTAAACCCACGGTTACAGGAAATGCCAAGAGTAAGAAAAGCTATTGGAATAAGCTTACTTTTGTTTAATTAGACGTGGAGAAAGTTGCGGTCGAAAGCTAGTTTATATTATTAGTAATATAATTTCAGATTGAACCGTTCGGAGTCGGACTCGTCAATGGTGCAGTACGCGCGGCGCGGCGCGCTGCAGCCGCCCGCCGGCATCCCCTTCGACAGGAGCGTGCGCGAGCGCAGGTCGCTCAGGTAAGGAAATAGCGTTTAAATAACCCACAATACACCTTTACACATTACCCACCACCACCATCATCACCACCAATGACACACACTTCTTTGTTGCCTAAGATGTCAGTAATTACAGCATATTTTTGAATAATTCTTTTTTAAAAAAAAAAAAAATAAAATAAATTACACTTTCATGCGGATGAAGCCGCAGGGAAACAGCTAGTGTAAAATAAAATAAAGTTTTTATAATTTCGTGCGGATGTAGCCGCATGGGAACAGCTAGTTTTTATCTAATTATGATGTGTGTAGATGGGGCCGCGTGCGGGGAGCGCGGGCGGCGGGCGGGGCGCGGCGCGCGCGCACCTCGCTGGACCTCACGCTGGACCTGCGCGCGCAGCACGCCCGCCTCGCTGACCTGCAGGCGGAGATAGCCACACTCGCACAACTAAAGAAACGGTAAACATACCTTTAATACAAACTTCCATCATCACCAGCTCACTATACCTCCCCACTGAGGCACGGAGCCTACCCTAAGTTATGACTAGGTCATAGTCCATCACGCTAGATAACTGCGTGTTGGTTAACACATATCTTTAAATTGATTCGCCGATATGTACACTACGATGTTTTCCTTCATCGTAAGAACGTCGGGTAAATTGTGTACAAGTCAAGTGTTTAAACTCCCGAGCCACCGACGCTCCTATGAAAAGCAATAAACTTCTAGAAAATTATTAGTTTTCTAACTCCGTTGGAGTGGAATTAAACAAAACAAAAGTAAGCAGCGTATGTGCTCTTCTAGACTATGCTCTACATCTATGCTAAATTTAATCGAGATCTGCTCAGCAGTTTAGGCTACAAACTCTAACAAACATCCATCTATCCCTCTAAACATTCGCATTTATAATATTAGTATGAAGTTAGATCAGTAAGACTAGCTGCGTGGAATTGAAAAAAACAAAAGTAAGCAGCGTATGTGCTCTTCTAGACTATGCTCTACATCTATGCTAAATTTAATCGAGATCTGCTCAGTAGTTTAGGCTACAAACTCTAACAAACATCCATCCATCTAAACATTCGCATTTATAATATTAGTATGATTAGTATGATATAGAGTAGTTGGACTAGTTGTAAATGTGGTCAGTTAACAATATGAGTGTGCAGACTGGAGGAGGCGTGCGGCGGGGGGGGCGGGGCGGGCGTGGCGGCGTGGGCGGCGCGCGACGAGGCGCTGCGGCGGCTGCTGGCGCCGCGCGCGCCCGCCGGCCCCGCGCCGCGCCTGCTGCAGCGCACCGCGCGAGAGATATACCGCTTGCGGCGCGCCAAGCGCCCCGACCTCGTCACATTCAAGTAACTATATATATATATCGGCTTGAGCTAGCACGATATCAGAATTACTAGTACTCGAGATCACATGTGGGCGGCCATGGGTAAAGTCGGATTCAAGGAATACATTCACAATACTACAGTCAGGATATCATCGATCTACCAAGCTCCTATCGTTCAAACAATGTTCTCGCAACGATCCCTATTTTCAGAATGATCTAAGTTAGAAAGTCGCTTGGCGGCGCTTGTGTTCTAATTATGACTTTAATTCAAATTGATTTCTTCTTCTGATTGCGACATATATATATTTTTATAACATAAGGTGGCAAACGAGCAAGCGGCCACCTGAATTCACCGAAATGGAAAGCGACCGCTGCCCATAAACATCCGCAATTGCAGATGCGTATATATATATTTACTACCCTTAGAGTATGTCTTAATCCAGGACTGTTTTTTACATCCGTGTGAAATTACAGCGAGCTCTATTATACCGTTCTGGAAATAAGTAACAAACATTAGTCATCTATCCAAATTATCATATTTATAGTATCAGCTTTTATTTAATTAAAAAAAAGCAAAAGGGAATATCCTATCTGCTCTTCCAGACTATCCTCTACATCTATGCCAAATTTCATCTAAATCCGTTCAGCCGTTTAGGCTACAAACTCTAACAAACATCCATCCATCTAAACATTCGCATTTATAATATTAGTATGATTAGTATGATATAGAGTAGTTGGAATAGTTGTAAATGTGGTCAGTTAACAATATGAGTGTGCAGACTGGAGGAGGCGTGCGGCGGGGGGGGCGGGGCGGGCGTGGCGGCGTGGGCGGCGCGCGACGAGGCGCTGCGGCGGCTGCTGGCGCCGCGCGCGCCCGCCGGCCCCGCGCCGCGCCTGCTGCAGCGCACCGCGCGAGAGATATACCGCTTGCGGCGCGCCAAGCGCCCCGACCTCGTCACATTCAAGTAACTATATATATATATATTTATCACATAAGGTGGCAAAGAGCAAGCGGCTACCTGAATCCACCGAAATGGAAAGCGACCGCTGCCCATAGACATCCGCAATTACAGATGCGTATATATATATTTACTACCCTTAGAGTATGTCTTAATCCAGGACTGTTTTTTACATCCGTGTAAAATTACAGCGAGCTCTATTATACCGTTCTGGAAATACGTATCAAACATTAATCTACCCAAATTATCATATTTATAGTATCAGCTTTTATTTAATTAAAAAAAAAGCAAAAGGGAATATCCTATCTGCTCTTCCAGACTATCCTCTACATCTATGAGAAATTTTATCAAAATGCGTTTAACCGTTTAGGCTACAAACTCCAACATACATCCATCCATTTAAGATGGATGGATGTTTTGCATTTAAAATATTAGTATGAAGTTAGATCAGTAAGACTAGCTGCGTGGAATTAAAAAAACCCTTAATTAGTCGCCTATGTATTCTTTCAGATTTTGTTCTACATCTTTGTCAAATCTCAACAGAATTCATTAAATCGTGAAGATACGTAGAATCATTCATTTAATTTAGCATTTACAATTAATAAGATTAAAATACTAATAAACATGTTTCTTTACAGAGAAAAAATGGCATTCTTCACACGAACAAAGAGCGTCATCCCGATCCCTCCCGACGAGGAAGGGGACCTCTCCGGGGAGGAATGGGAGGGGGAGCTAGAGGAGAGACGCACTCCCGACGGCAGATCTTCTAAAACCTCCTACGAGCTAAGAAGGGAAGCCAACCAGACAGAAACCAGCGAGCAAGTCGTAGAATGCAAGAACCCCTGCTTGAACCCTGAACCTCACTTCGAGAACGCAGCAGAGAACCTTCAAGAAGAGAAAGAGAAAGAAGAAGTTAGATATGATTTCGTTGTGGATAGAGTTCTTGGTGTTCAGGTCTGATTGCAAGGAGGTTGTGAGTCTATACTGGCATAGAGTATACAATTTATAGACATAGTTTTTTTTTAATTTGTCTCTGGTTTTTTAATTCAAGATTTACAGACAATAGATTTTTTAAATTGCTTGCTTATTTTCTTGAAAATGACTCACAATTCTGATAGTTAAGTGAATTAATCTATGTCAAACCCGAAACTTA
Organism: Papilio protenor; assembly: GCA_029286645.1. Classification (NCBI taxonomy): domain Eukaryota; kingdom Metazoa; phylum Arthropoda; class Insecta; order Lepidoptera; family Papilionidae; genus Papilio; species Papilio protenor. Next base: position 1,985,423 of record JAGSMZ010000009.1, read on the forward strand.
TGTTTAGTTCTAACTGAACAGTTAAAACTGAACGTATATGGCGAGTTTGAACAATTTAAATGGCACCGTTTGAAAATCGCATATAAAATATCTGTGATTAATTTGCCTGATGAGATTTGTTGGATTTAAGACTGACGGAAAAAATGTTTAAATTGCACTTGGATCGTTTTCTCAAAAAATTAAGTACAGCCTTTGTTTTTGATATTACGTAATTTTTTTTAAATTTAACATGACCGGAAATATAAAACTTTGTGGTAAAATATAGAAATATATAATTTCTATGCTTACTTATATGTTTTTTAGTTTCCTGGTTTGGATTATACGAAGTTTTATTTCAGGACTCTAAGCTATTCGTATGTGCAAGTAGAGTGCCATATATTTGAATGTCGTGTTTGTTTCGGAATCTTCAAAATTCAGTTGTTTATAACACGACTATATATTTTGTATTTTTGATATAAATGTTTTTATATGATCAATTTTATATGTACAAAAGTATAGTGCCTTAACATCGGTGCCTTATGAACGCGAAAGCCTTAGTGCCATAGAGTGGCATCGTGTGGCATAGAGTGGCATAGTGTGGCATAGTGTGGCATGCTTCACGTTAGGGTACTTAGCTTGTATGGAGTCACAAAATATTATGCCAAACAATTAAACGTAATTAGAAACTAGTTGAGTGGGGAATGTGACATTAGCTGTCACCGAACGATTTTGGAATACGTTATTTTATAATCCGCCTAGACAAATTATAAACTGACAACGCAAACTTAGCTAATCTTAATTCATAAATTGCTAAAATAATAGAATCTTTTGTACATTATTTTGCTTGTGTTATTTAAAAAAAAAATTCTTGCATTAGAAATGTTTACGGGCCAATGTCGTTATTTTATAATTTGCCTAGTGAGATTATAAACTCGTAGTCCACAATCGATTGGTAACATATAGCTCTTTTTTTCTTTGTAAATAAAAATACGTAAAAACCATAGTAAGTGGTGACCCACCGGAATAGTCAGTTTTAATTCTGTTATAACTATTTTTTTTTCTTTTATAAAACTCCACCGAATAAGTAGGATTTGAAGATGGCCAAATAAAGATCGCTTTGTACATAAAAAGCTCTGAAATGTCTCACAGCTACGGTAATTTTCAAACGAAAGAGCATAAAAAAATACAAATTAAACTTCCATACTACCACTCAGAGAAGTTAAATGGCCACTAAAGAGTCTTATTGATTTTAACGTTAACAGTTACTAAGGAAGATAAATCTCTAAGGTAATTACATCTTTTCTGAGTGGTAGAAAGATAAGAAATTAAAATTACACCATTGATCTCTATAAATGGACAGGCTATAAACTGACGTGTTATGTAACTATTAATTTATTTGATTTGCGGTCGCGTTGAAGATTTTTCGAACTAATAATAGTGACTTAACTGTCATTAACCTAAAAAATGCGTTTTAAAGTTTAAATGAAGTAAAAGGTTAAATTTCCAAATAATCGCCTATCTATTTATAAAGATCTATGATTTACATTTTCACTGTCTGATTTCATTTATTGTCTATGGAATATATGGTTTAAATTGCTACAAAAATATGTCATTAATAACTAAAATCAGCCTTATTAAGGTAAAAATTACGTGGTATGTTCTTTCGTTTATATATCGTATCTGCTAATATTTGAAGTTTTTCATTCTTTATGGAAAATCAATATATGGCATTTTATAAGAATATCCTTAATTACAATACACAATTGAGAAAAAACTTTATAAACCAAGTTACTAATAAAAATTAACCTAATTTTTTTCAGAAATTGAAGTCAATAGGTTATTTTTTTACCGTGACTAGCGGTAGAGATTTTTTGACAAATCAGCTATTGAAATTTTTTATTAATATAACCGTATGCTTGCGAAATTAATTTTGACAAAGTATTTATATCGAAAGGGTTAAAACACGTGTTTAACATTTAACCCTAAATTTAACAAAAATTTTTTGAAAAATTTTTTTTACAGTTTTCAGAAATTGTTTCTACAGTTTTCTGTATCTATACTAATATTATAAAGAGGAAAACTTTGTATTTTTGTATTTTTGTATTTTTGTATTTTTGTATGTATTGAAATAACTCAAAAACTACAGCGCCGATTTTGAAAATTCTTTCACCATCAGAAAGGTAATTTATCTGTGAGTAACATAGGCTATATTTTATTATTACTAATGTTCAGGAACTATTAATAAACAGCGTGTTTCTGGACGCCGGCGTTAAAAACTCACTAAACTTTAACTTTTCTCGGCTTACGCTGCCTAAACCGTTAGAGATATATAAAAATGATGTATGAAAGAATTGTAGATCTTAAAAAGTTCTACAAAAAAGTGCGCGATAGCGTATATCTATCTTTAACGGTTTTCTTACAATAACCACTTTTGTGTTTACAAAATGAATTAAAAATCCAACGCTATTTGCAGCGTTCTTTTATTGGTTTCAATATTAATCCTTATCCAAATAAATGCGTTTGTTATCAGGAGAATTTAATGTAGAATAAAATTGTCATTTACAGTATTAAAATTGGACTAATAGTTTAGAAGATATCGCGAACACAAACAATAAGGGTAACCGAAAAATCAGCTTACAAGCTACCGGACTTAGAAATTTGGAATCTTGCATCGGTAGATTTCTGTTATTACGTAGATTACTACTAAGTTAATACTTTTAGTAATAGGTTGAAAAAAAGGGCGAACGTAATAGGTTATATTTTGTAATTTCACGCGGGCGAAGTCGCGAGCAACGGCTCGTGTTAATATAAAATGAAAGATTAACATCTATTTAAAAAAAGTGTTTATTTGTTAAGGATATTCTTATTAAATATATACAAATACAATATGGAAATAATTGATTTATTCCGAGAAATGTTAGGATCTGAAATTTGTACTGAATCGGTTGTTAGGGATTTCTTATCGCGAGGTCGTTAGTGTAAAGTGTAATTGTACATTATGTAAATTATATAGCTAGTAATCTGTACATAATAGTTTTAATTACGCTTCGTATTCTGATTTTTATTACTATATATGTAGAATATAATCGATGTTGTGTTTTTTAACATAACGCGTTGAAATTTAGGGCCTGTTCCACCAAATTGTAAATTGTCTGATAACAATCTAACGTGTAAAATATGGAAATATCGGATTTTGTTGCGTTATTACAGTGTCAGTTTAAGATATCTGAGCCTCAGCCAATGGTGGGACAGGCCCTTAGTCTTGTAATGTTACATTTTTTGTAAAAAATGTATATTTTATATAAACATTTATGTGAAGTTTTACATATATATTTTTTTGTAATTGTTACTCAGGTGAATTTGGATTTGCCAAATTAATATAATTTGTTTTTTTTTAATTCTTCCATTAATGAAAGGGTTTTATATTTTGTAAAGATGCCACTGACGTTAGATGGTTCGTAAATAAAAATTGAAAATAAAAATAAATAATTTAATTAATTTAATTGTTTGATTTTATACACATCTTTAATTTATACTTAAAGCTTAAAAACCTACAGTTCCTCCAATCTTCAATGTTCTCATATACTCTACCTTTTATCCCATGAAAAACCAAATAAAAAGGACTTAAAAATGCAACTAAACCTTATTTTAAATGACTCATCAATACGAGTATATCCCTATAAATCTATTCAGAGACTCCATATGTAAGTTAGGTGTTAAACTATTATGAATTAGGATTACATAAATACCCTAGACCTAGTCTAGATCAGCAAGCGACAGCAATGTATCAAGCCTATATATTATAATAACTTCAACTACTAAATAATAAAAATAGTTGTAACAGCGCGTACACCTTTGACTAAACTATCGCACAACTGTTTAGTCTCATTTTGATTCCTATTAGCTTATATAGAGGTGCGCACACTAAGCGATTTTTAGTTACGCAACTAAACAGTAGAATTGGCTGCAAAACAATCGACAATCGCACAACAGTTGTACGACAGTTTAGTTAAACACGTGCGCCCGCTCTTACTGAGAGAGAATACGAATTTATAACTTAAAAACCAATTCCTAGTTTCAGTATAAAAATATTACATAACATCTGAAAATTCAGTATTTCAGATATACAATGTTGATTGTACGGGGGTGTAAACCTCGCGTTATATAACGGTCGGTCGCACGCGAGCGGCCAATCTGAGTATCGCAGCTAACGATCGCAGATTACCAACTAAACAACTTACCGTTGGCACGAGGCCTACATTAATACTGCCGACCTTATTTTCTAATAAATATAGCAAGTATATGTTACATAGATGTAGGTAATATTAGGGAAGGGGACTCCAACTCCCCCTAAAGCCATAAATAGTGGAAAAAATGTAAAATAGATATAAAACTACTTCGAAAACAACCATCGTGTTTACCTTTAAATAAATCACAATCAAACTATACACAGTTTTGTAAGACATTGTTATAACCTTTTTTTCCTAATTGTAATTAGTTAAATAAATAAATCTTAATACTAGTGGCTACCCCCTACCCATCATATCAAGCTAGTAGTTTCCTAAATAACATTAAAATTATAATCTAACGCACGTATCTAAATCCATATTATTTCCGTAAGATAGCCTGGCCATTTATATTTCTAGTTAGACTATCAACCCAAAATAAAGAAACAAACACGTACCTTTCTCATTCAATATGAAAAAAAAATAGTTAATATGTGTTTCGGTAGTGACAATAAAGGTTATATGAAAACAAAAGCTCAGCACATTTTATTGACCGACTTCCCAAAAGAAGGAGGTACTCAATTCGTCCATATATTTTTTTTTATTTTTTTTTTATTTTTTTATGTGTGTTACGGCATAACTCCGCCCCTGGTAGACCGATTTTGAAAATTCTTTTTTTATCCGAGAGGTAGTGCTTGCAGGTGGGTCCCATTTTTTTGTTTGATTTTTGGAGTCAAAGACTACGGCTTAGTTAAATAGTTTAGCACGAAATTTGGTGTCTTTTTTGCTTTCTATGCTTACGTAGCCTAAACTATAAGACTTACACAAAAATTATGTATGGAAGAATTGTAGCCCTTTAAATTTGCTAAATAAAAGTCAGCGATAGCATATATCTATCTATGAAGGTTGTCGCACAATAACCACTTTTTTCATTAAAATTTCGATCAAAATCTATACTGGGGTATAGATTTGTACAATATAGACATAACAGCTACAATAAGGGAGGTTTACTATTTTCAAGTAATTATTTCGTTACTTTTTAGTGTACTGTTTTTTTGAGAAGATTTTGTTTTTAGTGTATTTTGTTTGGAAGTCGGTTTTGTTTTTACCATTACGCGAACACACGCACAGGATATGCTTTATTCTGATTGTACCAAGAATTTTGTGTGGAATTTTTATATTGTACAAGTGAGAGGTTAATGACTATTTCGGTCACGAAATTCACTTTCGTTGGCAGCAAGGAAATTTGATTCAAAAGATTAATAACGCGTTAATAATAGGGGTCTTTTAGGTAGGGGTCAGATTTTATAATGAATGGTTGTAACTTCGAGTTGATGTAATAATATGGGTTATTAATAATGGTAGGAGTAATAAAGGTGATTTTATTTGAGAGACAAAAGAAAATAGAACGCTTACTACGGTTATCTATAAGCTATAAAAGTATTGAAAAAACAAGTGATTGTTTCTTTAATTTGAAACTAGATGGCGTTGCGGGTCTGTAATGCCAAATATCGATTCTAGTTTAACGAAGTTGTAAAGAAGAAAATGTTTGATGGATTTTCTTCAACGATATAATTACGACACATTCCAATAGTACAAATTATCTAAGAGGATTGCAAGAGCTTTTAAGAATGTTGGAAATAGTAAGAATTTGTTCAGTAATCGTTGTGAAGGGGCTATAATGGTAGGGCAGGAGGTGCAAGGGAGGGAGGCTAAAGGCGTGCTGTTCGACGTCGGTGCGTGACGGCGGCGTCACGCGCGACCGCGGCCGGAAACACCGGCAGCCGTGCTATACAAGTGTAGGGTATACACACAAACTACATGAATACGGGATAAATATTATTATAATTTTCCGAGATATCTTTCTAAGCAACAAAAGCAAACATCTCGGATATGGTCCCATTATCAATTCGGCATTTAACAGATGACTTGGTTGACTTAAATCCTTTGTAGACAGACTTCAAGCATGCCTTTATACGGTGATTGGTTAAAACTGTGTAGTGCGGCTACAAGAAAACGGGTCATTATTTCAAAGGAATTTAATATTTAGCATAGACAAACAGATAGTAAATAAAACAAAATAAAAGAGAAAATAATTTTATTAATCAAATATAATGTATCAAAATATCAATTAAATTTATATAACAAAGTAATAGTTAGAATAAGGTTATTTTATTTTATTTTTATTTATATTTAGCATATTGAAGTATTTATTTATTTAGTTAAGGAAGTTTCTTTAATGTAAGACATAACAAAACAAAATACTAGTAACTAATAAAACAATACATACGAGATTGTCCCATTGTAGTGTACATAAACGGTAATTTTTATTTTCCTTAAATCGTTTATCCCAATAAAATCTCGTAAGACATGTGGATCCTACACTTCCAACCAAAGTTATCGACTTTATGGTAATCCACAGCAACTACTGACCGACACTTTGCTCCGACAATGGCTTTACAAACGCCATTCTTAGAATTACGTTTATAACCAAACTCTATTGGAGATAGATTTATAATAAAATTGTGTGAAAAAATATTGTATCGAAAGTTTGCTATTAAAATTCTGTAGGCATTGGTTTAGAATTTTATAGATCTCTTGATACATAGAAGAAATGTGTTGGTTTAGGAATGAAAATAGATTCCATTTACTTAAACTTCCTTTGGCTAATAAATAAATAAAGAAACTGACACACTGAAAGCTCAAACAACTTCATTTTTAATATCTGAGTGCATTTTTTCTAATAACCTTTTTTGTTTGTCTAATTGATTTTTTTTAATTCAGACTTAATGTAAATATAATAAATTATGTATATAATGTAGTGACGAATAAATAGTTATGCGTCCGACAAATAACATTTCCATGCGTTTCATTTAAAACGCAATGTACGCACTTATCAAAGATTCTCCCATTGTATGCTTATTTTTACATCCAGTGTTACCTTTTAAATATTAAACATTGTTTACTAAGCCTTTATAACTTAGTAATTACAATAACTTGGTTTTATTACTGTTTTAATCTAGTTTTCATTAAGATAAAACGTAAAATCAATTTCTTAAGTTATGCATTTTATTTGGTTACTAACAGTTGCTCGTGATTTCACCTGCATGAAATTAAAAAATAAAGCAGCCTACTTCCTGATATAATAGCTTATTAATAATGAAAGATTTTTTTAAATCGGCCCAGTAGTTTTTGAGTTATCTCAATACATACCAAAATACGAATCTTTCCTCTATTATGTTTAGGCAGCGTAAGCCGAGTAAAGTTAAAATTTAGTGTTTTTTTAACGCCGGGGTCCAGAAATACGCTTTTTATTAATAGTAACTAAACTTTAGTAATAATAATGTATAGCCGATGTTACTCACAGATAAATTACCTTTCTAATGGTGATAGAATTTTTAACATCGACCCAGTAGTTTTGACGTGAATCGAATACATACAAAAATGCAAAATTGCATATCTTTCCTCTTTATAATATTAGTATAGATTAGTATAGATATGTTTTATAGTTCAAATCTGTAACTAAATTAGTCAGTTTGAATCACTTGGCGTGGATGTCAACATTAAAAATATTTTTATTTCACTAAAATAAGATTAAAATCGATCGCTTTTTGTTTATAATTAATCAATTTAGTTAGTACGGTTTTTCACATTTTCAACGAATAAAGTGAAGGGTCAAAATCAACGACAAATTACTTCAACGAATTCCGACAGCCGTCTTTTCTGAATTAATGTAAAATAAAGATTAATGTTCGTATGAACCGCGATCATAGAACGAACTGGTACGATAATGGAAATTCTGTTAGTGATTTGACGAATTTCAACAATACGAACCACTCTATTCTTTAACAAATTACGCTCTGATACACTCGTATTATACACGTATTTTAGACCCTCGGTGGTTCAGGGGTTTAAGCATTTGACCTGTAAACTATAGGTCTTAGGTTCGTTAACGTGAAAACGAACTTAAGACCTGTAGCTTAAGTTAAGTTAAACATTAAGTTATTTTAAGTAACTTAAAAGAACTTAACGATCGAAAGGTCGTATAATAAAAGACAAGAGGTAGTTCAAATATGTATATTTTAGCCCTTGGGTGAATTTTTGACAACTCATTGTTATTAAATCGTTATGTAGACGCGAAATGCGATTTTGACTAAAAAATAGCTATGTACTCATATAAAAGCAGTGTTATACATATTTGGAGTGCGCACACATTATACTATCGCCCAACTGTTTAGTCTCGCTTTGATTCCTATGAGCTTATATGAAGGTGCGTACACTACTTTTTTAGTTGTGCAACTAAACAATTGAATTGGCTGCGAAACAATCGACAATCGCTCAACAGTTGTGCGATAATTTAGTCTAAGGTATGCTCCCGCTCTAACAAAAGTGTGTACCTGACAGGTGTAAAGGTCGATAGTTAATTGAAGATGGACAGACAACATATTACGTTATATAATTTCCGATAGGCCATGAACCTGTCACCTTGTTGTCGGTTGAATGGCGACCCTTTAGCAGCTGTGTTTGCACCTGTCGTGACGTGGAAGGAAAGGGGATGTTCGCAGGTAACAGTATATGAGAATATTAACATTTTTACACTAGTTTTGAATTGTTACAATATTAACTAACTGCACAGAATTTTAAAGGATACTTGAACTATCCCTTAGTGTTAATTTTTCCTGCTTTTTTTGTTTTAATATGTATACCTTAGTTTATAGTTGTAATTATCTTGTAAGTAATTTATTTCAATGTTTATATTGTTTGTACTTTTTTCTTATTGGTGTAATGTATACGCCTATTATCTGTCTGATCTGCCTTTTTATTATCTATACTAATATTATAAAGAGGATAGATTTGTATTTTTGTATCTATCGAAATAACTCAAAAACTACTCGACCGATTTTAAAAATTCTTCGACCGTTAGAAAGGTAATTTATCTGTGAGTAACATAGGACATGTTTTTTTTAATTTCACCCGGGCGAAGTCGCGAGTAACAGCTAGTTTGTAATATATTACGTGTTTATTATTTCTTTTTTAATTACTTTGTTTTTTTTCTAATTCCTGATTGTGTTGTAGTGTTGATAAGATTAAGCGTACGTTCGCACGGGCAGACTTTGTACGCCGCGGTAAAATTCAAGGTCAGCAGACTTTTTACGCCCACGCGATAGGTGTTCGTACGAGCGTAAAAAATCCACTCTTGAATCGTATCTCGTGTCAGTAAGACGTGTAATTTGTTTCTTTTAAATTACTAGCCCGAGCCGAAAACTGGCGACTGAATCCGAAGTCACGTAGTTAGAGAGCAAACTAAAAGTAGACAGTACATTTTCTTTAAAACTAACATTTGCTAATGTTTAAAAAAAAAAGGTTTTTTCTACACGCACTAACAAAGCTCTCATGCAATGTTTTATTTTATTTTCACCCGAATATTGATAAAAAATGCTCTACTTGATACATACAATAAGTTTACATATTATGTAGAAAATTTATTTATTAGATTTCTATTAACCAGTAGCGGCTCGTGGCTCGTGGGTCCTGGAACTAGTGGTGCGCGATTTAAATTGTAGGAAATCAAACCAACTATTTTTCTTTTGATTTTACACAAAGACATTTAAGAAATATATAAGACTAGGCATGTTTTCATCGGTACTTTCTCTAGAAGGTACTATGTAAATCAGTTGTCAAATTTAATATGCCGCCTCGTAACCTTGTATTGATATCTGATAAAACATTTTACAAAATTATAAGCTCCATCTTTTATTGTAAAATAAACAGTATCACAGAATAAAATAACAAATAAATTAAATTACATATAAATATGATTTAGTGACACTTACTGGCAATTAATTTAAATATAGTTAATTATATTGAGACGTGGTTATGGGGATCTATCAATAGACAACGGTAATGAGATTATGTAAAAAAATGTTGCAAGTGAAGTGTAAACTATGCCTACTCTATATATATTTTTAATCTCTTTGATTTTATACCACCAATCCCTAAAAAAAATTCAAGTTAATTGCCAAACTAATCATCCTTATTTAGACAAACTATAAGATAAACTTTATTTTTATTTGCAAAGGGCAATTTAGGTACTTAATTTAGTTATGTATGTTAAAATATTAAAATCTTTGTCGAGTTAATTTCATGAAAGCGATGGTTCCAGTTGGATAAAACATGTTACAGTTAGGGGTTTGGTCGCTTAAATTTGAAACGAATATGTAATAAAACAACTGTTAGCAAAATTATTTCAAGTCACTGTATTTATTTTTTTAAAAACATATACAATTCGTGTTTTTAATTTAATAACATATGAAAAGTACACAAAATACACCGCAATAACGTCACGCTATCACCATGACATTCATTGGTTGCGTAAGGAATATAAGGCAGAGTCCGTGATAAATATCCAAATAACAGTGAGATAATTATTATCAGGGTCCAAAAACACACCAAGATAATAGAAAAGAGGAAAATACGATCAGAAAATTTCTGACATTTTGGTTTCATTTACATTATTTATTTATTTAATTTTGACATGTGACATTACAATGTCAAAGCAGTAAAGAGTATGGTAGCTATTTATAGTTTGTCTAAATAAGATGGATTAGTTTGACAATTCATTTGAAATTTAGTAGGGATGGGTTGTGTAAAATCAGTCATGAATCTTATCGATTTTCGATTTTTATTCTTATAGAAGTTGAAATCGATAGATTCATAGTTATAAGTTAAGAATTAAAAAAAAAAAAAAAAAAAAAAAAAAAAAAAAAAAAAAAAAAAACACTGTTTTCTCAAAATAATAATGATCTGCAGAACTATTACAAATAATGAGAGTACATATATATTTATTACTACTACAGCCGTACGTAATCGAATTGGATTTTGCTATTATTATTGTCATCGCTAAATTTAATACTATAATCAATACTAGAATTGTCCTCTAAATTAGCTAATAAGAAAATAATAATTTTATTTAATTCGATAAATTTTATTTAAACTGAATATCGATAGTTCATAATTGTTCGCTATGCATGTTTGTTTCGTCACTAAGACACCTGTCTATTAAGTACGGTATTTCCCTTCATACAATTTAATTCGATACTTCATATGCGTCAATTATCAAACTAATGTAATCTTATTTAGATAAACTATAACTGACTGGTTACAAAGTTCAGTCGCCCTCTCCACTCCACGAGATTGCGCCACTGTCTATAGGACATTTTTATTCAATGATATAGTTTGCCCCTGTCACTCCCCTGATATCATCCTTGTTAGTCTATAGTTTAATGATCGAAATATTAACGAAATTCGTAAAAGATAATTTTTATTGTAGCTGAGCATTATAAGTTCTGCTGCCACATATTTTTCCGTCCCGTTAAATAAAATCCTAACTCCTATACAACAATTACTGATTGTCATAGAACGTCTGCCAAAGTTATAATAAGCTCCTTTTGTTAATTCGTATAAAATGAAAAGTATTATAAAAATCGTGTTTCGTATTGAATGTATTTATTGCGTTAATTACTAGGACAAGAAATCAATGTGTCCGAAAGTACGTGTATGTTATGGATAATCTCCGAAACTACTGCACCGGATGTAACAGGACTTTAAATGCAATGTTATAGGTAGCCTGTCTTTATAACATGGTATATTCAATCCAGTAACATAATTAGTAAATCTTATTGGTGATCATCTTTTGCCCCCCGCTATACTTAGAACTTTGGGATCTACAACCCACGACAGAGCTATGATAGTACAATATGTACACTTTTAAAAGTTTGCGATCCCTAGCACTAGTTAATATGTTTTTTCAAATCTAACTTATGAAGTATAACATATTATTGCTTTACTTTAAGAAAAAAATGTGGTTTAATTTCCTATAAGACATTACATACATTTTTTACATGTAAAGATATGTTACAAAACAGATCAATTTTTATAGCTAGTGATCGCAAACTTGTTTTGATCGGTGTAAACACAAAACAAACATGTTCGACAGCCAAACGCGGCGTATTTTTATTAAAATGGACCAATAAAATTTATCGCGGCGTACCAAGATACGCCAAGTCGAAAAACGCCTCCGTATGAACGGCTTCATAGAATCCCATACGTTCCATTTTGACACATTTCTACCGCCTAGCGTTTTCACGTCCGTGCGAACGGCTGACAGCGCGTTGAGCGTTAAAACAATTACACTAGGCTCCAAAAATATTTGTCCATCTACATTTTGACTACATTCCCAAAAAAAATATATTTTATAAAGACAATTTATTATGTTTCCTAGTTTGTATGATGTTCATTTTTGAAGCTGCAATTTTGTTTTAATTTAGCTATTGTGAAATTAAAACAAGTAAAATATAGAATAACTACTAAAAATATTTCTACAGTCGTTATCTAATGTCATTTGTCTAGAAAACACGCATTATATATAGTGCTTAAAGTCTACCGATATTTTTTCATTCTCAGATTTTTTTAAATGTTTATTATTGGATGGTCTAAATAATTTTGGAAAGTAGTGTAGCGTAACGCGTGATTTCTGCTACGCTCGTGCGAACACTTGTATGAAGTTCCATATGTTGCATTTTATTTTTACGCTAACGCGCAATGCCCAAAATGGAACAGTGCGCGTAGAGAAATACGCCAAGTCGAAAAACGCCTCCGTATGAACGGCTTCATAGAATCCCATACGTTCCATTTTGACACATTTCTACCGCCTAGCGTTTTCACGTCCGTGCGAACACTCGCTAAATGTTATTTTAATTCTGCTTTTGTTCTTTAAACATGAACAGACATTGAGGGCAATTGTCGTACCTTTCCTAAATAAAAAATAAGCAGACACTGAGCTTTTTCTAGACAATAATGGCTAAATAAATTACAAGTGATCAATACAGTTTATACATTAAATCATTTCTGCAATGTAAACGCACAGACAACGCAAACAACTGGTAGTTACTACAATAATTATGTGCTCCGACGAGTCGTCGTCAGCAGACCGTGACGTGTTGTAACTATATGATGCTGACGAGATGTATATCAACTTGAAACAATGTTATTTCACATATTCCTCGGAGATAGCAGCTATACGTCCCAATCCGGTAATAATAACGAAGTAACGGCCCGTGCCGAGGCTCCTGAGAGAGCCCTCGAGCTTAGTTAGTCATAAACGAGGTTTAGGCTAAGCGCCATGCGCTCGACCACCTCAAGCCCGGTGAATCTGTAAATGCCTCTTTTTTTTTATACAATTAGGTGCAAAGGTGGCAAACGAGCAAGCGGCCACCTAAATCTGCCAAAATGGCGAAGCGACCGCTGCCCATAGACATCCGCAATTGCAGATGCGTTGCCTACCCTAAATCAACGGAGGAGAAGTCGCACATAAAGAGGATATTTCCCCTTCCTATGCGTTTCCTCCACCGTCAAATCCATTTTCCCATCCAATCCTTTCCTTATAAGAAAAGGGTGGAACGTGAAAGGGAAAGGGACTAAAATTGGGCCTCCGGCACCACACTCATCAGACGAAACGCGGAATTGCTTCCACTTCACGTCTGTTTTCTGTGTGGTCGTGGTATTGCACCGGGCGAGCCGACCCATTCGTGCGAAGATGTTAAAGCGGGCTCTACCACTGTAAAAGGCAAGGCAAACAGTGGTCATTCAGTAAAAAGCTATACGTAGTGTTAAAAATAATGTGTTAAGATATTGTACAAATATGGTACTATATTAATTATATTATTATAATTACCGGTAAAGGTAGACCTAGAAAGAGATGGATGGATTGCGTGAAAGGTGACATGATCAAAAAGGGAGTGTTGATTGAGATGACGTATGATAGAGTTATTTGGAGGTTAAAAACCTGTTGCGCCGACCCTACGGGAGTAGGATAAGAAGGATGATGATGATGGTACTATATTAAATGCTTTTATCTATCTATACTAATATCATAAAGCGTAAACACACACTTTTTTACGTAAGATGTCAACGAAAGGAAAGGAAAAAATCTACAATCAGCAAAGAATTAAGATTGTAACCTATGTGTTCTTCCAAACTCTAAGATCCATCCCTCCATCCATCCATCCAACTAATCTTTCGCATTTATATTATGAGTAAGAGTAAGATTAAGACATAGTAGTCGTTTTCTTCGTAAACTGTAGTTAAATAATTAAATTTGTAACAACTTTTCTCTACCACTTTCAAACGCTGTGGGACAAAAATCGATTAAATGCGATTATCAATTCTATTCAACTAATGTCTCAGGTCGTATTAACCTGGTTAAAGTTATTATGGAGACATTATCGATGTATTGTCCACTAACACGAAATAATGCGGTTTGTGGTCTAAGTTACCGCAAAGTTCAGTGAATGTGGAGAAAACGTTCGTCACTAGATGGCGTTTTCACTTATACGGTTATTTGACTGTTCGTGGAAATTTGTATAATGGAAAAGATCTAGTTTCTTATAGTTGTGTGTGGAGATAGTTTTTGGACGAGATAGAAAATGTTTTAATTTTTGTGTTACATTTTAGTGTTGCTTTACTTACTTCAAATTTCTGTACGAAATTGCGAGGCAAAAATGTATTGTGTACTAGTTTTCGCCCGCGACTCCGTCTGTGTGGCGTCTAAAAAAACAAAAGTAGGTAACCTATGTATGTGTTCTTTCCGACTATGCTCTACATCTATGCCGAATTTCATCAAGATCTGTTCAGCAGTTTAGGCTACATACTGAAATAAACATCCATCCAAAATTTCGTATTTATAATATTAGTAAGATATATTTACTATACACGTTAAATGTAAATTTTAGTATACAAATGGAAAAATAATTGCGTTTTTTTAGAGCCTATAGTTATGTATTTATAGTCAAATCATACTTTATTTTTACTATTATAAATGCGAAAGTTTAGATGGATGGATGGATGTTTGTTAGAGTTTGTAGCCTAAACGGCTGAACGGATCTCGATGATATTTTGTATAGATGTAGAGGATAGTCTGGAGAACATAGGCTACTCACTTTTGTTTTTTTAATTCCACGCAGACGGAGTCGCGGGCGAAAGCTAGTTCTTATATAAAAAATCAATTACGTATGTGCTATAATTAAGTATACATAAGTTTTTCGATACTGCGGTACAATATCGCGTGATCGCAGCGCCCTCTGTCGCCAACAAATAGTAGTTTCGCGTGGCGCGTGTATGCAGTTTGCGTTTGTTGCACTTTTTGTCATTATTATTACGACAAAATGACTGTAATAGAGGCAAAATTTTCCTACGAAATTGTATTGTCAACGACGAATTCTTTCGATCTTAACGTCTTTAAATTCTATATTTATATTTCTATATTTAAATATTAATAAAAATAAAGGAAAAAAGAAAAGGAACTCATTAATATAGCACAAGGATTACGCAACAAAAAAAAGATATAAACTGTACAAAAAAGAATACGGACCAAGAGTCTGTAGATGTTGATTTAAAAAAAATCGAACTATATCTAATATTTTATTTAATAGGGCGTCTTATCTACTTTTAAGCATAATAATATTTCACAACGCTTTATTAATAATACACCAGTTAAACTAATTTGTAGGTTAATCAATCTATCCTTCGGCAGCGTCTTCACTTAACTTAGGTGGAGTCGAGGTCAAGCGCTGGTTTATTTCCGTTAAAAAAAAAAAAAATAATCACAGTAAATTTTCATATAAGCTTGACATCGTACATGAAGTACGATTGGTTATTAAATATTAGTACCTAGCTGTTCCCTTGCGACTTCATCCGCATGAAATTATGAAAAGTTTATTTTATTGTTTACATTTATCAAATTACCAATTGCAAATGTCGAAATGACATGACATGATGACAAACCATGGCAACCTTGCTTCCTTGATGTTGGCAGCAACTTATGGTCTCTTTCCCACTTTAGGGTTTTTATCCAAAATATTTACCCCCTAAGTTTAATGGCGTGAAAATATATAGCCTAAAGCGTGACGTAAGTGTAGGGCTTTTTATTAAAAAAATAATTATTCAAAAATATGCTGTAATTGTTGACATCTTAGGCAACAAAGAAGTGTGTGTTTACGCTTTATTATATTAGTATAGAAGTATAGATAACGGATTTTAGTATCGTATCATAACTTTTTTAAATTATCTAAAACTTATAGTCTTGTTAAATAACACGTCTAAACAGAAGTCTATAAGAGTGCCTGCACACCTTTGACTAAACTATCGCACAACTGTTTAGTCTCGCTGTGATTCCTTCGACCTTATATGGAGGTGGGCACACTACTCGATTTTTAGTTGTGCAACTAAGTAGTTGCTGCGAAACAATCGACAATCGTACCACATGCGATAGTTTAATCCAAGGTGTGCGCCCGCTCTAACTATTTATAACGCAGCCAAGTCAATACAAGCGAGTGTGGTTAGAGTTTTGACAGCGAACGTAAATTAGTTATGGTAAAATGAAGGTGATATTTGGTACGATGATTAAATCCCATTAGTCAACTTATTTATTACAACGCTAGGTAATTCATCAGCGGCGAACAGAAGTCTCGGAAGATTTGACGTTCATCTACATTGCCTAATTTATAAGGCATGTCTTACACAGATGCAGAAGCGAGGCTTTTTTGTTATTTCACTTTTAAATACAAAATCAGATAGAACTAATTGAGTTTGAAATGTCAAACTCAATTAGTTCAATCTGAGCTATCATCATCATCCACTTGCCCTTATCCCTTACGGAGGGTCGGCACAGTATGTGCTGCTCTTCCATACATCTCTATCTGCCGTCACATCTGAATCCACTCCTTTCTTAAGCATATCCTCTTTCACACAATCCATCCATACTTTCTTCGGTCTTCCTCTACCTTTGTAGCCATCCACATTCAATCTTAACACTTTCTGGTTTAGTTCAATCTGAGCTATGTAATTCGCTTTAGGTACAGTTTCACAATTGTGTGTTACAGGCTTTATTTAGATTTGCATATTTAGCTACTACATTTTAAAACGTTCATGTAGTCTTTATTCTATTTGGAATAAGTGTTGTTTTTGCTTGTTTTTGTAAGTTTTTCATCTTCATCATAACTGGTTCTAGATAGCGCCAGTTACATGCAAGTTTTTGATATAGTTTTATAACGCACTTGTTTTTAATTAAGTCGATGTTAAAAAGAACTGGTTAACTGCTTGCTCGATTGAAGAAAAGTATTCAAAACAAGACTAAAATCGAGTGAATTTTATAAGGTAACTTGTAGGCCTTCGGAAAAATAGTATGTTAGACTATAAAATAGAATTGTGGGGATAAATGCATGTGTGTTAACACGAATGGATAACATACAAAATGATTAGAGGAAGTCTGAAAGTAGCCATAGTGGTAGAGGCCAAGAAGTAAAAGGTTAGCATGGTAAGGGCATGTTAAGGAGGGATGAAAGACATGAAACGATACCTTTAATTATGAGTGTGGTACAGAGGTAGACCTAGAAAGAGATGGATGGATTGAGTCAAAGGAGACATGATGAAGGGAGTGATGACTGATGACGGATAGATTAACCTGGAGGACGAAAATCTGTTGTGCCGTCTACGGGTGTAGATTAAGGAGGTGGAGATGGAAATATAAAAGGTGACAATGTGTTTCTACAGGGTGTTTCTGCAGTGGAAACTCAGCTTACATCAATGTAAACATATCTTTAATGCGTTTAAACACAATATTGGTGAGCTAAGGTCAACGGTCGAGATTGAAGCCTCCTGAATCATTGCATTGTTTTTAAGAGATTCTTCCGTTAATCAAGAAATCTTTTGTTTTATGTTTTTTTTTCTTCAAGACATCAAATTTTATTCAGTAAACGCTCGTGTTTTCTGTTTGTTTGTTAATTAGTTACGTACATGTAGTGTTAAAGTCGATATACGTTACCAAACGGAGGCGAGCCAAGCGTGAACTTATGATAAAAGTGTTCGAACAAACGAAATACTATTGTTTGTTTAACAAACTTTGTTCAAACTGTATGAACCATAAACCTTATGCTACTTGATTTAGGTTAACCGCATACTTATTTTCCATTTAGCAACAATATTTTAATTAACTTCTTTCAATCATACTAATATTATAAACGCGAAAGTTTAGATGGATGTTTGTTAGTGTTTGTAGCCTAAACGGCTGAATGTATTTCGATGAAACTTGGTATAGATGTAGAGGATAGTCTAGAAGAACACATAGGCCACTTAGTTTTTTTTTAATTCCACGCGAACGGAGTCGCGGGCGAAAGCTGGTAGGTAATATAGATAAAATACCTTAAATTATGACCACTGCACATAGACATCCGCAATTGCAAATGCCATAATCGACGGAGAAGACGCACATAAAGAGGAGAGCTATAAAAGAGTGGTTTATCTCACTTTCTTCAAGCAGAATGAGTGAGACAACAAATACTTGGTGAATTGAAACAGCTCCGTTAAAATACATATTTCTCTTGTTAACGTTATTATATTTAAGTTAGATTTAGAAATAATGTCAAATAAAACATGTATTATATAGAGCGTATTAGAAAATGTAATAAAGTACATAATAAGGATGATTTAGATGATATTTTGATTGTTATTGATCGATGACATTACCTCGGATAATGTATCTCATTCTATGAAATTGGTACCAACATTACTGTAGCGAGACTATAATAAGCTTAGGACAGTTGTTTACGAAATTGTTGTATGTTTCCATTGTCTAGAGTCTAGAGCAGTGTCGCAACGTGGGCCCACACCCCACAGGGGGGAAATTAAAAGTTAAGGGGGCAATTAAAATGGATTAAACACGACTTTAATAGTTTAAAAAAAAAGTAATTTTTTAAAAATGTTGTAAATAATTATTGGTTGATGTTATGTTAAAGTTAAAATGTATTTGACATGACTCTGAGTGTGTTTAAATTCATTTTCTCTTGACACTTGTATACGATGTTTACATCTATTATCTCGGTCTGTTTCAACAAGCTTGACAGGGATGGCAACATTATACAGTTGTTAAGATAGTAAAGATTCACCTGATCTATGAAAGTTAAATCAACTATTAACATATCTAAGATAAAGTAGTTCCGTTTAACCTTTATCTCGTAACCATACATAAATCACGTATCAATTTCAATAATATTAATAATGTAACAAAAAAACCGGCCACGCACCGTTGGATAATCGGTGCCTCTCGTATGCGGCCGGCCTTAATCTTTGCTATTGTTTTAAATGACAGGTGTACTGCGTCAGTCGGTGTTGAGCATGCGCGTGCGCTGGTCGTGTATCGACTCACGAAGTATCGATATCGAAGTGTTCAAGTGAAAATTACACTCGAGTGTCAAGTGTTTGAGTGTAGATTTGTGATCTATGTGTTTCTAACACGGATTTTGTTCTTTACACTTATCGGAGTTTTTTTTGGTATGTTTTTTTAATTGTTAAACGTGCGTTATCGTTGGTTATGATAGTCACTGTGGAGTAATTTTTTTTCGATCATTTTTATAGATAGGTCTGTTTTCGTAATTATGCGAGGTAATTCTGTTGGAGCTGTAATTGCTGTACCTAGTTACAGGTTTTATTATGTTTTATTACAATAACGTAATTAAAATCATTATTTAAATAACTCAATAGTATAATGAAGTTCTATGAAATGTAATTAGCACTATTTTTATCATAAGATATCGGCAATACTCTACATTTATGGTTCTTTTAAACTTTCCGTTATAACTTACAACTAACTTAGATGCGTTTTTCAAGTACCTAGAAATCTTATCATTGACTTGTTTGTTTAGTTGATTTTAACATAAGCAAAACATTTGTAGATTTCGAAAAGTAAAAATGTTGTTTATTCTTTGATTACTGAAACTTTTTAATAAACGTCTCTGTCCTAAGAAGGTGGATTTACTTAAAGCTAAAAAAACTCTTATTTATTAATCCTTTATAAAAATATTAAATTATTAGATTTCAGCCGCGACTCCGTCAGCTTGTAATTTTAAAAAAAAACAAAAGAGAGCAGCCTGTGTTCTTCCAGACTATGCTCTATATCTGTGCCAAATTTCATCGATATCCGTTCAGGTTACAAACTCTATCAAACATCCATCCATCTAAACTTTCGCATTTATAATATTAGTAAGATTTAATATAAAGTTATTGTACATTTCATTCAATTCCCCCGGCCTCGAAGACGTTCCGTTTCGTTGCGTCTTTGAGTTTTTTTACCGCATTTACTTAAGCGAGTGTTCCAAGTAATTGTTAGCAATTATTCAAGCTATGTTGGAAGATTTTGATTTAGTACTTTCGTCAAGTGTAAAGTAACTACAATATGTATGTGCATCTAAAAGTGCCATATGAAAATCATAAATACTTTTTAATAACGAATTCTTCTATATCTAATCTATCTATACTATTATATATATACACTTACTATAATAAACATTTCATTGGATTCAGGTGGCCGCTTGCTCGTTTGCCACCTTATATTATAAAAAAATAAAATAAAGCGCGAACACACACTACTTCGTGGCATAGGCAGCATGAATATGCTGTGATTGTTGGAATTTTTCAAATAGATTTAGCAGAATTATTAAAAAATTTGAATAATTATTTATTTAATAAAAAGCCCTACACTTACGACACGCTTTAGGCTTTATGTTTTCATGCTATTAAAGTTAGGGGGTAAATAAATTGGAAAAAACCTTCATGTGGGAAAGGGACCACTACAAGCTGCCAACATTAATGAAGCAAGGTTATTATGGTAATATGACATTTGCAATTGGGAATTTGAAACATGTAAATAATAAAATAAAGTTTTTATAATTTCACGGGAACAGCTAGTTCTTACTATTTATCTAAACACTAGCTATTCGCGTGCGTATTCATTCGCGTGAAATTATAAAAACTTTATTTTATTGTTCACATTTGTCATTTTTATCTAAAATATTTACCACCTAAGTTTAATAGCGTGAAAATAAATAGCCTAAAGCGTGACGTAAGTGTACGGCTTTTTATTAAAAAAAGAGTTATTCTAAAATATGCTGTAATTGCTGACATCTTAGGCCACAAAGAAGTGTGTGTTTACGCTTTATTATAATAGTATAGATCGAGTAGTGTGCGAACCCCCATTAAGTTCATAGGAATCAAAGCGACGCTAAGTTGTGCGATAGATTAGTTTCAGTTGTGCGCACGCTCTAACTTGTCTGTCTATATGTTCTGACATATGTTTTCTTGCTTACTTGTCATCCGAGCGAGCTGTCACTCGCAGATGTATGTTGGCAGAGGTGTATGTTAATACATGTTTTATTTATGTTTTGTTTGTGATAACATAATACGATTATCGCCTTTTATTTATACTTTTGTTTTATGATTTATGTTAAAACTAGCTATCGCCCGCGACTCCGCGTGGAATTAAAAAATAATAGCGAGTAGCCTATGTGTTCTTCCAGACTATCCTCTACATCTATACCAAATTTCGTCGAAATCCGTTCAGCCGTTTAGGCTACAAACTCTAACAAACATCCATCTACACTTTCGCATTTATAATATTAGTATGATAGTAAAGTACAACGCCTCTATATTATTTGAAATCATTTCAAATAAAGTGTTTTGGTATTTGTGTTTTAGACTTATTAAATTGTTATTTGCATATAAAGATTTTAAGAGAGATATCTAAAATAAAACGATAAAAAGTTGAGGTAGAAATAAGATTGTAAATGTTTTTTGTCTCTAGAATACTTTATCAAAGTAATAAGAAAATAATTGAGTAGAAAATAATAAATTCGATTTCATACATCAAAATCTAAATCGAGTTGCATTTAATACAAATATTTAAGGATCAATCACTAATCTTAACGTAAGTGTGAAAAATCATTGACACTGGTATAAAAATGTAATTTAACACCCACAAAAATGTCAAAAAACCCACAAACAATATATTATTATACTTTATTTCTCAGACGGACGACCGTTTGCCCTTGCCCGTATAAAAAATAAAAAACTGCAAATATGTGACCAAAAATCGATACTTATTAAATATAAGGAATCGATATTTTTAATGTAATGTATGGATTTAATCAAATGGAAAGATAATATCGTAATCGATTTGAGTGTAACTTACATATTTTCATAACTGACTTCAAAGAAAGATTTAAATTTTATCTAGACTAATATTATAAAGAAGAAAGATTTTTATTTTTGTATGTATTGAAATAACTCAAAAACTACTTGGCAGATTTTAAAAATTCTTGCACCATTAAAGAGCTACGTTATAAGTGAGTAATATAGACAAAAATTTTACTAATTTTTTTTAATTCCACGCGGATAATGTCGCGAGCAACAGTTAGTATCGAATAAACTCAAACTGCCTTACAAATAAACGCGGTATAAAGTTAAACTTAGGAATAAACTGAGTATAAACAAATATTAGAACAAATTTATATAAGATCCTGAGTATATAAGCTTTAATATTGATTTACAATGTTTATAGCCCACATAAAGCCGGGCCAAATATCTAATAGAATATAATAATTATAGATTTTTCTATATAATTCGTTAGATAATGAAGAAATAATGATTTGTTCCTCTAATCGATACATTGTATGCACTTTCGTAAGCGAAATTGTTTCTTACATAGATGTTAGATAAGTATCCATTGCGTCAGTAAGCAATTTACATGGAATGAGAAAATTACCGTCATTGTTGTATTGTTTTCTTGCACAAAAACACAGTTCCTATACTATCGATACGAACGTTTTCCGTTTGCAGAATAAACGGTAATTGAAAGTAAAGTAAAGTTAACTTTTTTATATGCGTAATTTTGTAGAGAAATTATTAGAGATAAATTTTAAAATGTGACTTGTGTTTTAAAAAGTTAAGAATTAAGTTTTTAAAATGTAACTTTATGACTTGCGTTGATGTCTTTTCTATATCAAAATAGTATCATGCGGACAGTTACTTGGAATTAAGAAAAATAACAGTATGGATTCTAACGAAGTAACGGCCTGTGCCGAGGCTCCTGAGAGAGCCCTCCAGCTTAGTTACTCATAAACGAGGTTTAGGCTAAGCGCCATCCGCGCCCGACCACCTCAAGCCCGGTGAATCTGTAAATGCCTCTTCAAGGCAAACAGTGACAACTCAGTCACATAAATTATCCAATAAAATTTATATTGAGTCACTACGCTACACTTAAAATATAGTTTTGTAACCCATACTACAATAATATAATAAAAAGGAAAGATTTGTGTTTTTGCATGTATTGAAATAACTCAAAAATTACTGGACAGCTTTCAAACATTCTTGCACCATTACAAAACTATGTTATTACTGAGTAAAATAGGCTATATTTTTTTTTAATTTCACGCGGATGGAGTCCCGAGCAACATGTTACTCACAGATAAATTACCTTTCTGTCGGTGAAAGAATTTTTAAAATCGGCCCAGTAGTTTTTGAGTTATTTCAATACATACGAAAATACAAATCCTCTTTATAATATTAGTATAGATTAGTACAGATGTGTTCGGAAGTTTGTCTGACTACATTGTCATATTGAGTTCTCTATTTTTAGTGTTGCCAGGGAGTGGGAGGGAAGGTATGTGGAGGGGGGGACGCCAGCGTGCGCGTGCGCAGAATGTTAACGCATCCATTCAAGAGATTCTATGAGTTAAATTGTCAGTTAGGTGCGTCTATGCGGCATTACATGTACAAACTTAATTTCGTTGATATATGACAAATCATGTTAAGAAATCCTAATTGTTTTATACGAATAAAACAGAAAAGCAATAGTACAAAGATAATTTTATATAACACGAGAAGTGTTACTCTGAGTTTAAAACGACATTATCAATTAAATAAGTTGTTTAAAAGTAATGAGTTAAAAATATTTAACAAGACTTTCATTTACAAATTGACCTTTCTAGAGATGTCTTTAAATTGGTGTATTCGCTAAGACAAGCGATTGAATCGAGAGATTTATGTGTTCGGAAGTCGAAGCTGGATTGATTTACAACAGGACGGGTTAGGTAAGGGAAAAATATAGCGGCTGTCGAGATACCGCTATTGTATTGGATGTTACAGCGATTGAGTTTAAAAAAACTCGGAACTGGATTAAAGCGATTATGGAGAGCTTGAATTGATGTTTTTTTTTTATAAAAATATTAGTACAAATTTGTTAATTTACTAATATTATCTATCTATCTATACTTCTATACTATTATAATAAAGCGTAAACACACACTTCTTTGTTGCCTAAGATGTCAGCAATTACAGCATATTTTTGAATAATTCTTCTTTTAATAAAAAGCCCCACACTTACGTCATGCTTTAGGCTATATATTTTCATGCCATTAAACTTAGGGGTAAATATTTTGGATAAAACCCTAATGTGGGAAAGAGACCACAAGTTGCTGCCAACATCAAGAAAGAAAGATTGCTAAGGTTTGTCATGTCACGTAATTTTGACATTTGCTATTGATAATTTGACAAACGTAAACAATAAAATAAAGTTTTTATAATTTCACGCGGATGAATCCGCACGCGAACAGTTAGTTTACTAATATTTCCTTTAACCATTCCAACTAAGCTTTAGGCTTGTGCTTGGATATGGTTCACGACAATAGTCGAATGGCGAGATTCGAACCCTCGACCTCAAAACCGGTAGTCCGTACTCCAAACCATTAGGCTACTGGCGTATCGTATCTTACAAATATTGTAAATGCAAAAGTTTAGATGGATGGATGTTAGATAATAATGATTTTGCACGTAAGATATTCTTTTAATTTCATACGGACAAAGCAACACATACATTAATAATTATCGTTTAAATGCTTAACATTTAGTTTGAGCGTAAAATCTTCAAGTGGTAGCAAACGGGGACACGTCATCGTAATGTTATTGTTAAGACGTTCGGAGGCTGTCCACCCACGCCACGCCATAATAGCATAAAGTACATTGTTATAAGGAGTAAATTTGCATAATTTGATGCTCCACGTAAAATTATGAATGAGACACTTTTGTATTCGTTTTACTTTGTTATTTATAATGCTTTTGTTTTATATTTTGGTTATATGGTAACTTTTAAAGCGTTAATGTAGTCAACTCAAATACTCTTTACCCGAGCTCTAATCTTTTTTTCTATTCTTTTTCCCTCTATTTTCAGGAGGGTATGGAATCGTTAGCCAAGATACAGTCAGAATTCCCAATAAAATCCACCGATGTTCTTTCACATCGCCTGATGATTTGCTCAAAAGAACATTTAAACAATCGTCTACAACCCAGTCCACAACCAAGCGTCTGAACTACTCCTTAATCGCGCTGACCTTTTGTGCTTTTGGACGCACACCCTAAGAATCCTACTTGTCATTTAAAGTAACCATAAAAGCAGCAATTTTTAATAATGACCTCAAATTCAAAGTAACTTAACCATAACTTAAGTAGCTACGATAATGTACTATTACAGCGTGGGCGGCCGCGTGGGGTCCATTAAAGCCTCACTTGTAGCAAGGTGAAAGTCACCATCTTGATATCTACTACGATCCTTTAGATATCGTTCAAATGTTATTTTTATTTAAATGTACAAAATATTGATAGGGAGATATAGAGTAATATGTAATTTATTATTTTTATGACGGACAAAATTTGACTAATGTAAATGCGAATGTTTGTATGGATGTTTGTTAGTATATACCTCTAGAATGGTTTGTTGGATCTTATTGAAATTTGGCACAGATTGGAAGAACTCATAGGCTATTAAGTTTTTTTTTTTTTTAAATTCCGCAAAAACGGAAACGCGGGTGACAGCTCGTAATGAAGAATTGAATTGAAAATCTCCGTCAGTTAAAAAGCTTAGGTAAAATAGCGTTTCCTTATATCATTTAAATTGTTAATTAAGGGTGTTAACGATATATTGAATAATATTTATTTGTCACTAACTCGTTGATTTAATACTAAAGGTAAATTTTAATAACTTAATTATTTATTCTTATTACTAAACTAGCTGTTCGCATGCGGAATCATCCGCATAAAATTATAAAAATTTTATTTTATTGTTTACATTTGTCAAATTATCAATAGCAAATGTCAAAATGACATGACATGACATGACAAACCTTAGCAATCTTGCTTTCTTGATGTTGGCAGCAACTTATGGTCTTTTTCCTACATTAGGGTTTTTATCCAAAATATTTCCCCCTAAGTTTAATGGCGTGAAAATATATAGCCTAAAGCGTGACGTAAGTGTAGGGCTTTTTAAATATTAAAAAAAAAAAAAAAAATATGCTGTAATTGCTGAGATCTTATTCAACAAAGAAGTGTGTGTTTACGCTTTATTATAATAGTATAGATATAGATAAATATTAATCATAATATTGACGACTCATCGTTTTTATGTATGTTTGCACCAATATCAAGTTCTGGTACCATAAAATGGGTCAAGTATTACTTTACTCTAACTTGTAAGTTATTGAGGTTTTTACTCAGTAAACATAGAGCTTTAACGGCTATATAAACTATAACATATTTTTGTCGAGTAAAGCTTATACGGTGATATTATTTTTTATATCGTTAAAATAAATTTTATTTATTAGACCATTCAGTTGCGTTCTACCCAATAGTTATTAGTTTCAACGATTTATTTCTAACCATTCATTTTTATTATCTCCTAGTAAAGTACACTATAACCGTGGGTTTACACTTAGAAACACCTATATGAAGATGGACGGTATTTCATCCCTTTCACTCTATTAGAGAATAGAGAGAGACAGTAGTATGTTTTGGGATGCAAGGTTTATACAAAAGAGATTTCACTTCACATGAAAGGTTTATTATCTAAAAGCATTAATCAGTTTAAAATTTCTCCATGACCTGAAGCTACGCGTGATCAACGTCCGTGAAAGCCTGTGTCAGAAATATCGTTTAAACGAGGAAACCGAGAATTAGCTTGGAGCGAAATATGGAGAACGCGGGGCTATTTCGATCGCAAAGATGATGTAGTACAGACGCGTCTATAAATTTAAAATACGTTTCCCTTTTAACATTACACGATTAACTTATGCACCAATAGATAAAACAATTTGACAAGCTGTACGGTTTTTGTTAGTTAAACTTAGTTTAATTTATAAATGATGAGAGGGGTTATAACGAATACATGAGAACGTTTTAGTAACATCATCGACAAAGTATAAAAATTTTTGAAGTTCGAAACTGTCTCACAAATATTTGTAATAGACCTTTCAAGTTTTAATTTAACTGCATCTTTTGCATAAAGCCTGTTAAACGAAATGACGTAACAAAACGAAGATTAAAACATGTTGATTTTATTTAACTAATCTATGACCGCGGGTCAGTGGGTCGAGCTGGCCGCACGAAGTTACCCGCCCCTTATCAAGGTTTCTTTATGCTTTTGTAAAGCGAATGTCGGTGAAATTAAAGACGTGAATTTCCCGTAATAAAAATGGTAGAAAAAGTTGAATTTATTAGTGGCAATTTTGGGTCAATTTTTTACAAAATTATTGATTTTTAACATACTTTAAAGGTAAAACTGACTGATGTTACACCGTGTAATGTAACACGTTACACGACGAGCGTTCATGCATTCAGAAGAAGTGTTTTGCGAAACAAGCGAGAGAGATATAGCTATATAATTATAGCTGAGCGAGGATCCAATCCAGTCAGCATTGCAACGCTAATTTTAAATATCTCTTTTTTCTTTTTTTCATTTCATTAGTTACGTTTCTCATCATTTTGTGTTTAATTACTTTTTTTGATTCCTAATTGTAGTGTTGACAAGGATTAAACATTATTTTTATTTTAGATAGCAATGTACATGTAAAAACAGTGGAGACTGGACAAAGCTAATAAAACGTTTACTATTGTATCAATTCTACGAGTTCTCAGGTATTTAAATGAACCATAGGAGGCACTGAAAGGGAACGGATTTAATTAACCATATAGTGCTAACGGTTTGCATGCAAATAAAATCTTTATTATAAACTAGCTTTCGCTCGCGACTCTGATCGCGCGGAATTAAAAAAAACAAATGCAAGTAGCCTATGTGTTCTTCCAGACTATCCTCTACATCTATACCAAATTTCATCGAAATCCGTTCAGTCGTTTAGGCTACAAACTGTAACAAACATCCATCCATCCATCTAAACTTTCGCATTTACAATATTAGTATGATTCTAATTGTTTTTCTTTTGTTTTTTTCGATTATCTTAGTTAAAACATAGAAAAATTTATAAAATATGAGAACATTGTTAAGAAATTAAGAATATTGACTAGATACCACTAGTCATCTAGAAAAAAAGGAGACAAATAAGGTGGAAAAATGTAGCCATAATGCCTGCCAATTAGAATCAAAATATCGAGAGAGTAAAGTGGCCATTAACAAAGAAAGCTTACACCAACATATGGGATATAAGGAACATAATCCGTGGGTAGTTATTAATAAGTGATCGTAATCCAGAGCTTAAGACCCACGTGTGCGCACGCGCAGGTCATAGTGACGTTGACCCGTGAGTCATGCCCGCGTTGTGTAACCTAGCCTTGATGTAGACTTATTGTTATACCGGACGTGTGGAGACGACTTATTGTTTATAGTGATGGGCGATATAAAAATTAGTTATCGATAAACAATATTTACAAGTTTTCTTACATTTTTTTTTATTTAAACGGTAACTAGATTGGGCCAGATACTTCGTGCTGTCTAAATTTTCGAAACTCAGTAGATTATTGGGTTTTTGTTTATGGATGATAATATGTTAAAATAGAGAATATTTTGTCTTTGAATTACTTAGT
Organism: Papilio protenor; assembly: GCA_029286645.1. NCBI lineage: Eukaryota > Metazoa > Arthropoda > Insecta > Lepidoptera > Papilionidae > Papilio > Papilio protenor. The sequence goes on from JAGSMZ010000009.1 coordinate 2,014,378, forward strand.
TAAATATAAATGAATTCCAATTGAACTAACAAAAAGACTCTTAGATACAGGATTTCTATAATATTGAATACTGTTGTTTTAGTCCGAGCCTAATTAAAAAAAATCTAATAAAAACATGATATTACTAAGTGATAATGGGATAAAATGTTTGTAATCGGTCCAGTAGTTTTATTTGTAGAGTTTATTTGTTACATACAAAAATACAAATCTTTCCTCTGTATTAGTATCGATATTTCCAAGTGTAAATATTATTTTAATAAATTCAATTGTTTGCACAACCCTGTTGGCTCGCACATCACTAATTATAATTCACAATACGTTCGTGTGAAAATATTTGCCAACCAAGTATGGAAGCTGTCGGCTAATTAGTGTGGAAAATATGATTTTTAATGAAGCAGTAAATGTATTTGATATACGTTAAAATTCTTGTACCGTATACTATTTTTTTTACATTATTTTAAGTTTTAATTTGTTTTAATTTTATTGTTCAAAGTACAGAGACTGTAAAAATCATACTAATATTATAAATGTGGAAGTTTAGATGGATGGATGGATGTTTGTTAGAGTTTGTAGCCTAAACGGCTGAACGGATTTCGATGAAATTTGGTATAGATGTAGAGGATGGTCTGGAAGAACACATAGACTACTCACTTTTGTTTTTTTTTAAGTCCACGCGGACGGAGTCGCGGGCGAAAGCTAGTGATTTATAATAATAAAAATATGTCGGAATTTATACTTGGTGTTCTACGAGTATATTATTTATTACAGCAATTTCTAACTTATGTGTAGACGATGTGAAATAATTATGCGCATACGCGTCTCGCATGGTGATGTGTCAGTGAGAATGGCATGTCGCCGCATGTTGATACTAACACAAACGTACGAATGTGGGAACGCATATATTCCCAAGATGGTATTATCGTTTCCACTGCCGAAACACGTGCAAAAACAATATCATCTGTCATTTTAAAATCGACGAGCTGTTGCTGGGAGCAACAGGCTCCCGACTTTGTCCACGTGAAATTAAAGCCTCTGTTACTCAGCGATAACGTAGCTTTCTAATGGTGAAAGATTTTTTGTAATCGGCCAAGTAGTTTTTGAGTTATTTCAATACATACAAAAATACAAATATTTCCCTTTAATAATATTAGTATAGATTACACGCTTAGCGACAGTTAGCGATGTTTTTCTAAATGTTTCCCAATGGAATCTTACAATTTGATGTTTATATGTTTGAGGTAATACAGTATCTTTATAAAAAACTAGCTGTTGCTCGCGACTTCGCCCGCGTGAAATTGAAAATAATAAAAAAAATATAGCCTATGTTATTCACAGATAAATTACCTTACTAACGGTGAAAGAATTTTTGAAATCGGTACGGTAGTTTTTGAGTTATTTCAATACATACAAATATACAAATCTTTCCTCTTTATAATATTAGTATAGACAAACACATAGAAAACTAATCGAAATGTTGTATTATTTGTTTAAAAAGTATATCTTTTATGTAATTAGATTCGTGAATTTTACAAATATTAGGATTTATAACAGTATGCATGATCATAACATGTACGAAATAAGAAAGCAAAAAAAACATTTAACCTTCGGCTATTTGCCAAAGAACCGTGCAGACATCCTGTATATGCAAAGCTATCGCAGTAACATAACAAATGTGATTAAATTGAATCTTTTGTTTTACTATAGAAAACTGTTATAAAGATCGTGGGTGTGACAACCTCAATATGATAAGCAGACAAATATAATTGTATTAACCATGTTTGTAAAATTTGGATAACAATTCGCCCACGTGGTTTCAATCTTGAGGCTTATATTATCTGAATAAGGACGTATCACTCTTGATTTTTGGAAATAATTGGTTAAGATAAGAAAGTAAAAATTCGACACTGTACTTACTAACTGTACTTATGATATATGTAACTAGCTTCACAAATATCGCGTAGCTTTTGCGCTCATTACGTTGAATCGACGACTCAAGTTTATTCGGTCACCGTAGACGACTATGAAACTCCGAAATGTCAATTAGATGATCCGCCATCTTGAAATCACAGGAACTGTTTTACCGACGATTTTGATAATCAGTAATGCCAACGGAAGAACAAAAATGTCGGCGACTCTTTTCTGTGTAAGAACTTATGATACTGTTTGCCTGATTTCGTAGATTTACCTCACCTTGTGTACGGGATATAACCTAGACAAGAACCAAGGTGGAGGAGACGCATAGGAAGGGGAAATATCCTTTTTATGTGCGTCTCCTCCTCCGTCAATTAAGGGTAGTCAACGCATCTGCAATTGCGGATGTTTTTGGGCAGCGGTCGCTTTCCATTTCGGTGGATTTAGGTGGCCGCATGCACATTTGCCACCTTATATTTTAAAAAAATATATATTTTACGGTTATATAACGTCAATCATTTTGTTTTCTATAAAAGATCGCATCAACCAGAGATTAACCTTCTAATCCGAATTTATCTAATGATTGTTGTATCGTGTTTATTCAATGACAATGTAGGAACTCATCCATAGTTCCCGTTAGAACTCGATCTGGTGTCACGAGCGGGTATTTGCATAAATAAACAGCTGATCTACGGCGCGTACAACGGAACTAATACTATAAGTACATTCTGATAAACGTCACGTAAATATCTTACTAATTTTATACATGAAAAATTAAGATGGATGGATGGATGTTAGTTTAAAAACCTAAATTGATGAAATTTGATATACAGTAGAGGATAGTCTGGAAGAACACATAGGCTACTTACTTTTGTTAATTTTTTAAAACTGCACTAGCGAAGATATGTAATATTTAAGAAGTAAAGTTTGTATATAATGTTTAAAAGTGTATGAACAAAATTTACTCTGTCTAAGGGCAGCGATCGCTTTGCCATTTTGGCGGATTTAGGTGGTCGCTTGCTCGTTTACCACCTTATAGTATAAAAAAAAATGTTTCGTATTTATATCAGTAAGATAACATATTTCCGATTTGATTACGTTTTGTTCAATATAAAACAAAAAACAAACTTTTCGAATAGGTTAGAAATAAACTTTGTGCCTTATCTTATAACTAGCTGTTCCCATGCGACTTCATCCGCATAAAATTATGAAAATTTTATTTTATAGTTTACATGTCTCAAATTATCAATTGCAAATGTCAAAATGACATGACATGATGAAAAACCATGGCAACCTTGCTTCCTTGATGTTGGCAGCAACTTATGGTCTCTTGCCCACATTAGGGTTTTTATCCAAAATATTTACCCCATAAAGTTTAATGGCGTGAAAATATATAGCCCAAAGCGTGACGTAAGTATAGGGCTTTTTAATAAATAAAGAATTATTCAAAAAATATGCTGTAATGCTGACATCTTAGGCATCAAAGAAGTGTGTGTTTACGCTTTATTATAATAAGTATAGATTGTTAAAATATAAAAATAATATAAGGTCGTATCAGTTTGTTTAGCATAAAGAATATACTTATTTTTATTCATAGGCGTGTTTTATTTATTTCTTTATATTCTATAACTATCTGTCGGTTGACATTAATGTTCCGAGTCGTAATTTTTAATTACCGCGCAATAAATTTTCACAGCGGGAATAATAATGTGATCGCATTTCTTTAAAAACAGACATACACGGTCTGATACAAGCAGTCAACAGCTTTAAGCTGTGGTAGGCGTCACTTAAAGTCTCATCCCCTGATAAAAGCACGTCCTATTCTTTATCCTTTCCTCAGAAAGAAGAGGTAGAGGACCGAAATTTGGCCTACAGCATACTCACAAGTTGAGTCGTTTTATGATATACTAGCTGTTGCTTGCGACTTCGCCCGCGTGAAATTTAAAAATAATATAAAATATAGCCTATGTTACTCAGAGATGAATTACCTTTCTAAAGGTGAAAGAATTTTTAAAATCGGCCCAGTAGTTTTTGAGTTATTTCAATACATACAAAAATACAAATCTTTCCTCTTTATAATATTAGTATAGATATACGTAGTATGAGAATGATTTAGCGCCTTTTGAAATGTCGCATATGTCCGCCTTTATTCGAGGAAATTTTGTAATAAACTTGGCCCTAAGTTTTACTGTAAAACGGGAACTAGTTTTGACTAATTCTTTGTTCTGGACAATGTTATTCAAAATATTCTACACCACTAATTTTTATTGATCTACCTTACTTGATTTAATGAGGCGTTTGAAATTGTATGAATAAATGTTAGGAATTTATGTTTGTAAAGCCCAGAGAACAGATAATTTAATTTTATTGTTTAAAAAACCTATTAATAAGCATATAGCAAAGCAATATTTCTTGATTTCTTTCACCGTTATCGTTTTTGTTTTGTTTTTGTGTATGTTTTCATTTGTTTCTGCATAATTTCCACTGTTCAATTTTTTTTTAATATTCGTTTCAAATAAACTAATTGTTAACATTACAACTACTCATTTTGACAAATATAAAAGCAACAATAACGGAAATTGTCAGCGCGGAATAAAAAAAAATTAAAAACATAGCTATGTTACTCAGAGATAAATTACCTTTCTGATGGTGAAAGAATTTTTAAAATCGGCCCAGTAGTTTTTGAGTTATTTCAATACATACAAAAATACAAATCTTTCCTCTTTATAATATTAGTATAGATATACGTAGTATGAGAATGATTTAGCGCCTTTTGAAATGTCGCATATGTCCGCCTTTATTCGAGGAAATTTTGTAATAAACTTGGCCCTAAGTTTTACTGTAAAACGGGAACTAGTTTTGACTAATTCTTTGTTCTGGACAATGTTATTCAAAATATTCTACACCACTAATTTTTATTGATCTACCTTACTTGATTTAATGAGGCGTTTGAAATTATATGAATAAATGTTAGGAATTTATGTTTGTAAAAGCTATTTGAAATATAAAAATTCAATAAGCGATTCCTTTAAAGTAAGATATGAGTAAATTGTTTCTCATTTATTTTTCAATATCGAAGTAAACCTTTTAAACTTTACTCGAGTCATTCAAACTTCAGTTAACGGTCCGATAAGTCATTCAGTTACGTCGTTCACTCAACATTGGACACCTACACGCACTACCACACATTTGTTATGGTACATAAATCTTTTTTGAAGTAAGCTCTTACATTCTCAAGTAGTTAACTTACGTGATGTGAACCAATAGGTAGATAAGTTAATAACAAAAAAACATTTGTTAATATTCTGTTGAAATTGTAACTTATTTGTAGATGTAAAAGGACGTTTGGTAATATTTTCGTTAGGATACTATTTGACTTCTTCGTCTAAAGAACTAATAATTTAGTTACATAAAATTTTAACCTTATTTTCTATTTGTTTCAAATAAACTAATTGTTAACATTACCACTACTCATTTTGACAAATATAAAAGCTACAATAAGGGAAATTGTCAGCGAGGAATAAAAAAAAATTAAAAACATAGCTATGTTACTCAGAGGTAATATAATTTTCTAATGGTGACAGAATTTTTAAAATCCATCCCGTAGTTTTTGAGTTTATTCATTATATACCAAAATTCAAATCTTTCTTTCTTGACTAAACTATCGCACAACTGTTGTGCGATTATCGATTGCTTAGTTGCACAACTAAAAGTCGAGCAATGTGCGCATCTCGTATAAGCTCATAGGAATCAAAGCGCGACTAAACAGTTGTGCGATAAATCAATAGATTTATAGAGTTTTAAATATTTTAATATAGTTGTAAAAGCTACTTGAAATATAAAAATTCAATAAGCGATTGCTTTAAAGTAAGATATGAGTAAATTGTTTCTCATTTATTTTTCAATATCGAAGTAAACCTTTTAAACTTTACTCGAGTCATTCAAACTTCAGTTAACGGTCCGATAAGTCATTCAGTTACGTCGTTCACTCACCATTGGACACCTACACGCACTACCACATATTTGTTATGGTACATAAATCTTTTTTGAAGTAAGCTCTTACATTCTCAAGTAGTTAACTTACGTGATGTGAACCAATAGGTAGATAAGTTAATAACAAAAAAACATTTGTTAATATTCTGTTGAAATTGTAACTTATTTGTAGATGTAAAAGGACGTTTGGTAATATTTTCGTTAGGATACTATTTGACTTCTTCGTCTAAAGAACTAATATATTTTTAGTTACATAAATTTTTAACCTTTATTTTCTATTTGTTTTAGAGCATGCGCGAACCTGAATCTAATTTTCTCACAACTGTTAGTTTCGCATTAGTTCCTATAAGATTATATGAAGGATTACAAACAGTTGAATTGGCTACGAAACAATTCACAATCGCACAACAGTTGTGCGACAGTTTAGTCAAAGGTGTGCGCCCGTACTTTGTATAATAATTAAATGTTACTGAGCATACCTAATCAATGTTATTTTTAGACATCTCAGGTTCTTGAAAGGCAAAGGAATTCGTCCCTATTGTTTGCTTACCATATATAAGTAAACACAAAGTCTTTGAATGGTAAATTATTTAAAAATTCACGCAAAATAGATCCGTAATACGTTAAGATAGAGTTCATAATTCTGTGATATGTTATAAGCCATCATCAGCCGAGGACTATGTGTCATATCGAGAAATAAGTCATTAAGCTTCCAAGGTGAGTCAAACGCTTAATGTGAGGTACAGTTGGGGTCATTGACGGTGTTACAATTAAAAAGTGACAATTTTTTTAATGTGTACGACTTAAAACGATAAAGATAGTTAAATTGCTGTAATAATGTTGTAAAATTAGATATTCTACACTATACATGTGTGATCCAGTGTAGGTAAAAATAAAATCGTCGATAGCATAATTGGTAAAGTTATGGCTATCCGATAACGATGTTGGATCAAATTTCATTCAACAATTGTCGTTAATAATAGCAGAAGTTTAGAGATTAATTAGAAAGCTTTAGAAATTAAAACTGCAGGGTTTAACCTAGTTGCAAGATTCAAGGTATCTTTTATGTAGGGTTGTAACGGAGGCCATTTTAACGGAAGTGCTTGCGCAGGCGAGGGGCTTCACCTCTGCAGAAGCGGAGATTAACGGAAGCGCAGGTCAATAATAAATATTAATTGCGATTTATCAAAGAAATAAAAACTAAAACTATGTTAACTCAAAATAAAGATTGGTACATAATTACAAGATACAGTTTATTATGCAAATATAATGTATAACAATTATAGTTAGTGGACCTAGCTCGCCCGCGCGGGCCGCGTAAACGATACCTAATCGCCCCACTCGCGTTAAAGACGTAAATTAATCTCCGTTATAACTTCGCATAAGAAATAACGGAAGCGGATGCAGAGTTAATATTTCGTGCAGAAGTTCCGCACTTGCGGATGCGGAAGCGGAGTTCCGTTACAACCCTACTTTTATGTAACTACAACACCGCGAATGTAGCCGACTGTACCTTTGTACTTTAAGTTGAAACACTTTATGTTAAAGTGTAAGTGTTAAAGTGTTACTTTAAGTAGCCACATTCTTTGGTAATGTCTAGTTTCGTATGATTTTTCGGTTATTGACACCTAAACTGTTATTATTCTAGTTTTAGTACATTATTTTTAACTTTATGTTTTAAACTAGATGATCCCATGCGACTTCATCCGCATAAAATTGTGATTTTTTTTTATTGTTTACAGTTGTCAAATTATCAATAGCAAATGTCAAAATGACAGGACACGACAAACCTTAGCAATCTTTCTTTCTTGATGTTGGCAGTAACTTATGGTCTCTTTCCCACATTAGGGTTGTTATCCAAAAATTTTAACCCCTAAGTTTAATGGCGTGGAAATATATAGCCTAAAGCATGACGTAAGTGTAGGGCTTTTTATTAATAAAAGAATTATTCAAAAATATGCTGTAATTGCTGACATCTTAGGCAACGAAGAAGTGTGTGTTTACGCTTTATTATATTAGTATAGAAGTATAGATATAGATTTACGAATCACATATCAGGTGAATAAGTCTTGATACAAAATAACTACATATATTGCTGGTTATGTGTGTGTTGAACTAATTAACAATGGCCCTATGTGACAGAAGTCGGAGAAATTTTAGAATGTGATAACTGTTTTGGTCATATTTGTACTTAACTGTAACACGCTAAGTGACATCTCAGCTGTTTTACATGCAAACTACACTGTGTTGGTTGATATTTTAGGCTAGAGACACACTATACTTCTATACTAATATTATAAAGAGGAAAGATTTGTATTTTTGTATGTATTCGATTCACTTAAAAACTACTGGGCCGATTTTAAAAATTCTTTCACCATTAGAAAGGTAATTTATCTGTGAGTAACATAGGCTATATTGTTTAATTCCACGCGGGAGAAGTCGCACGCAACAGCTAGTCAGTGATATGTTTACATCAAAGAGATTCAAAAAATATATAGAGGAAGCATAGTTGACACTTCACTTGAAACATTTTCACATAACCTAACTAGTAATACCTGGTATCCGATAGTCAATTTTTTATTTATTTATTTACACAAGAAAATATATAATGTTTACAAATAATGTCCTAAACTGCACAACAGTTTGTTGGCGACAAACACCTATTTCTTATATCTATTCTTATATATTTACATCCGTTTTAATTTTGTAAGAAATGCTTTCTTAATTGATTGACAATGAGATAGTACCATACAGAGAAAGTACCAGGGAAAAAATATTGTTCCCTACGTCTATATATTTCTTAAATGTCTTTGGTTATCTATACAGTCTACCAAGCCACAGTTTTTACTTACCTAATCACAGAAGGGGTGCGCGGTTTGGCCGCTTTTGGCTTCGCTACCTACTTATTTCGTGTACCTTGGTTTGCTAAGTCACTCTCTACCTAATGGGCATGATGACAAATCAAGACTTTCGCTGTTGGGCTTCCATTCCATTGCCAAGTCCAAGCTACATTTTCAATGCATATGATGCGATTACATCTATTCTGTTGGTATTGTGGTATCCAACTTATTCTGATATATCTGTAAGTGTGTTGCAAATTAACCTTTGTTTTGGTTGAAATTTTAAAGACGTACATTAGAGCGCACGCCTTTATTAAACTATCGCACAACTGTTTAGTCGCGCTTTGATATAAGCTTATATGGAGGTGCGCACACTACTCGATTTTTTGCAACTAAACAGTTGAATTGGCTGCGAAACAATCGACAATCGCAAAACTGTCATGCGATAGTTTAGTCAAAGGTATGTGCCTGCTGTTAAAGTAAATATCTTACCCACACGTTGCTCTATTTTCGGTGTATGTGCTATCGTTTGTGTATTTCCATGTCACGTCAAGAGACAAATTTATACGTCCAATTACAGCTACCGCCTGAAGACATAACAACCGTATCGCAACAAATTACAGAGACAATTATGTTGGTGTTGGTGTTGCTACATCGATACAGTGTTTATTTTTGTAGCTAAAACATTCATTATATTTGAAATAAATTAATATAGCTTACGTTGCTTGTTTTATTTTATGATTTTATAAAACTTCAAACAGAAATAGCGTTGATAGTAAAAAACTCTTTGAAGTTTTTGACGTTAGAAATAATGAATACTTACCAATATTACGCTAGACTTTAAAGCAGATATACATGACAGTTAAACGTGGTAGTAACTATCATGCTAGCTACTAGCACAGCACTTTCACACATGCCAATAAAATATCAACAAGAGTATGAGACGAAACGTTGAGTTTCATATCCCCCTACGACACCTCTCTCAACTTATTTAAACACTAGCTTACGCTCGCGACTCCGTCCGCGTAGAATTAAAAAAAATAAATGCAAGTAGCCTATCTGTTCTTTCAGACTATCTTCTACATCTATGCCAAATTTTATTGAAATCCGTTCAGCCGTTTAGGCTACAAACTCTAACAAACATCCATCCATCCATCCATCTAAACTTTCGCATTTATAATATTAGTATGATTAGTATGATGATTGTCATGAAATAAAATATTGTGCTCGTTTATTGTTCCAATACCTGATGTGCCAGCTACTGTTTACATACCTCTAGCTGGCATGCCAGTGTAGCATCAACTTGCAACGCGCCGCATTAAGTGAATTTTACACCTCGCAATCCAGTGACCATCTTTCTGTAGATATAAAAATAACCTCCGATTCTAATCTTGAATAATACGAATCGTAACTTTGTCACCGCAAAACTAAAAATAATCGTTTACCTGACACTTTTAAGGTGTGTCATAAAATCAGAAACTTGATTGGGATACGAGAAAATGCAATCATTTACGCGGGTACATGTTTTTGTACGTCCAAGGTAAGGTGGATTAAAACTTTGTCCTACATACCGAGCGAAGAGCTTCAAAATATGCATAGAGCAGGCATATTTGACACTTCGTTCGAAACATTTTTCACACTAACATGTCAATATAATTGTATTTATATTTTGCCAATAGGTGTTATTAAATAATATTTAAACGTTTATATTTTATTTTGTGATACTGTTTAGTTTATTTTTATAACAAAAGATGGAGCTAATTATAATTTTGTAAAATGTTTTACTACATGGCAATACAATGACACGAGTAGGATATAAACTGTACAACTGACAGTACCTTTCAGAGAAATACCGGTGAAATTGTTCGTTATGTCTAGTCTATATGTTATTTAAATGTTTTTACCGAGTCATAGGTGACGTACGGTAAAAATATATTGGATTGTTAGTTTATAACTTTATTGCGTATTGATTTTGCGTGACGGTAATATGCCAAGTGTTACATGTTTTCTTACCCGCAGAGGAACCGAAAGATGCGGTAGGTAGACTGAAATTTCTTGTTTATTTATTGTAAAGAAACTAGTGGATTTGCAAAAAGAGGTTATAAAATTATTTCTATGGACATTGAAATCACTTATAAAGTATGGAATGAGTTTGACTACCTTACTCTTACTAATATAAATGCGAAAGTTTAGATGGATGTATGATTGTTGGAGTGTGTAGCCTAAACTGCTAAACGGATCTATGAAATTGGGCATAGATGTAGAGGATAGTCTGGAAGAACACATGGGCTACTCACCTTTGTTTTTTTTAAATTCCACGCGGACGGACTCGCGGGCGAAAACTAGTAGTTAAATAAATATTTTGTTAGTAATAATTTTTCTTTTAGGCGGATGTTAAAGTATGTTATGTGAGCGCTTTTAAATTTTATTCTTCACAACGAATTGATTCCGATAAATTGATGAAAATCAAATATTCTTTGTGTTTAACCAATAGTATGTTATATCGATTAGTTTCGATTAATATTTTATATCTTTGGTAAATATAAAAATTTATTAATTTGTGTATTATTATTATATTTTATTCTAGAAATAAATGTTAGATAATTTATTAAATATTTATTTTTCTAAGTCAAATAAAGTATACATGGATTGAAAGGATTTACTTGGACTTGGTAAAATAATTTAGTCTGTTGTTTGGCAAAATGTGACGGAAAAATGATATAAGAGAGCTGTCTAGGATTGCATTATGACGAATGACGGGGTCGTAGAAACAATCAACAATCGCACAACAGCTGTGCGATTGCCGATTGTTTTGCAGCCTCAACTGTTTCGTTGCACAACTAAAAAACGAGTAGTGTACACCTCCATATAAGCTCATAGGAAACAAAACGAGACTAAACAGTCGTGCGATAGTTTAGTCAAAGGTGCACGGTTAGTATTGATTTCTTATTCAAGCGAAGTGTGCGGTAATCGACCGCGGTAGGTCGCTAGTGAAAGACGCTATTCTCTAATTGTGCCAACTTTTTACTTCAATCAACGCGATTGGATAACGCTTTTTACTAACCACGACTTTATCATAAAGTGTTGATTAAATTTTTTGTATATTTGCATTAAATAGAAATAGATAACTGTAACTTTAAGGTGAGAATAAAAAATAATTACAATATTAACAGTGGTAGAGCCCGCTATTCGCACGAATGGGTCAGCTCTCCCGGTGAAATACCACGACCACAAGACATTCGTGAAGTGGATGCAATTCCGCATGTCTGATGAGTGTGGTGGAGGCCCAACCTTAGTCCCTTCTTCCCACCCTTTTTTTATACGAAAAGGATGGGAATGGAACGTGGATTTGATAAAACTACGCTGACTATTCCTTCCGTTTCCTTATATTTTCAACAATAATAAATATAAAAGATTAACAAATAACTTTTAAGAATATATCAAAATAGTTAGAAAGCTAACATACTAATTCACAGCTTTTAAATAGACTTTAAGGAAATGCAACTGATAATGTCGCCTAATGGCTTAGTATTTATATCTGTCTTCATTAAATCAGCAGGATATCGTCTACACGGTCTGTTTATCTATCTGGTATACCGTTTGTTAGATAACGAGATAAATCAACTTGCGTAGAAGTCCGTGATAGTTAAAAAGTTTGTTCGTAATGTCGAATATCAAGTGACACCCAGGGACGATTATATACATTCGGTGTTGGACCGTTTAACAAACTTCATAAAGACTACACAATAATAGACTCTAATAATCTAGGGATCGTGGTCAAGCGCTTGCTTAACAAATATATAAAAAAAAAAAAAGGCAATATGCACATGACGCTAAAATGAATGATTTTTTTGTATACTTTATTACTATAACAACATATCTATAAAGTTTTTTTTCAATGTAAAGGACTTAGTAATAAATTTTATAATTATAAAGTGTATTTAAAAGGATTTTTACGAACGGCAAGTTCTACAACGCAACGCTATTGGTCGAAGCAAAATAGGTGAATTTAATTACTTTTTGACTTTTGATAATTCTGACAACCAATCAAATACTTTGTTGTTGTTTGATGACGTCACAACATTCCGGCACACACCGGCCGCGTTTAAATCGCGTGAAAACTATTACAATTTTTTTTAGCTGACTGTTGTTTTTTTTATGTAAATTTTTTCTGGTTATCTTATACGGAGTAAAAAAGTATTAAAAAAGACAAAAATCATGCATATTCCTTATTATAAGTAAATTGTAGGTAGCATTATGGGAAAGAAATCGTTCAAAATCAGTCGTATAGCCCTATACTGTCGATACTGTCGATCACAAACTATGTCAAGGGACTTGTATGTAGGCTTGTCTCATTTAAAATTGCAATCATAACGTATTACATCGGTAAATACCGCGCCTAAAATGGCGGCAAAAATCTAAGATTGCGACTAAAGTATTCGAGAATCTTAATTTGAATTGCAATCACATACTTTTTTTGGCTTTTACATTGACAAGATTTTGTTTGAATGACATTTAAAAGGTACCTTCCATTATTGGCTACTAGCTGTTCCCATGCGACTTCATCCGCATAAAATTATAAAAATTTCATTTGATTGTTTACATTTGTCAAATTATCAATAACAAATGTCAAAATGACATGACATGACATGCAAACCTTAGCAATCTTTCTTTCTTGATGTCGGCAGCAACTTATGGTCTCTTTTCCACATTAGGGTTTTTATCCAAAATATTTACCTCTAAGTTTAATGGCGTGAAAATATATAGCCTAAAGCGTAAGTTAAGTGTAGGGCTTTTTATTAAAAAAAGAGTTATTCGAAAATATGATGTAATTGTTGACATCTTAGGCAACAAAGAAGTGTGTGTTTACGCTTTATTATAATAGTATAGATAGATAGATAACATACTAATGTACCTATTACTAAAAAATTAATGTTAGTAGTACATGATTTATTGGGAAGAACATAGGCTATTTACATTTGTATTTAATTCCATGCGGATGAAGTCGCAGGCGAAAGCTAGTAATGTATTTTATATACATTTTCTGCAGATGGCGAGTTGTAGTTGTATAGCGGGACCACACAGCGGTTGTTAGTTTCGAAATTTATTATCGTATGAGATTCGTTTTGCATTTATATACACCATTGAATTAAACTGAGCATCTTACAACATTGTTAGACTAAGCTACCTACTTACGATACTCACCAAGTTACGAGTAACTTGTTTGTGCTGTCTAAGCAAATAGGCTTTCGCGTATAACTATATTTATACGGTTAAAGTTTGTACCATCATACTAATCTTACTAATATTATAAATGCGAAAGTTTAGATGGATGGATGTTTGTTAGAATTTGTAGCCTAAACGGCTGAACGGATTTCGATGAAATTTGGTATAGATGTAGAGGATAGTCTAGAAGAACACATAGGCTACTCACTTTCGTTTTTTTTAATTCCACGCGGACGGAGTCGCATGCGAAAACTAGTATATCATAGTTTTTAATTTTAACATATTAGAGCAAATCCAGCAGGACTTGAATAGTCTAATTCGTGTTTGTAAATTTAGATGAATTGATGGATGGACGTTATATTAGAGAGTTATATTTATATTATAACTAGTTTTCGTCCGCGACTCCGTTCACGTAAAATTATAAAAACAAAAGTAAGTAGCCTATGTGTTCTTCCATATTATCCTCTACGTCTATGCCAAATTTCTTCTAGATTCATTCAGCCGTTTAAGCTACAAACTCTAACAAACATCCATCCATCTAAACTAAAAATGAAGCGCCAATAGCCTAATGGTTTGGGGTGGGTACGGACTACCGATCTTGAGGTCGAGGGTTCGAACCTCGCCATTCGACTATTGTCGTGAACCATATTCTAGCACAAGCCTAGAGCTTAGTTGGAATGGTTAAAGGAAATATTAGTAAATTAACAAACATCTACTAATATTTTTGTTTTAAAAAAAACATTTGTATTTATAATATTAGTAAGATAAAATATAATATCTCCAGAAGGGATATTAATCAAATGATGTGATGATGATGAATCGAATGATTCGAAGATGACATAGGTTACCTATTATTTTTTAATTCCTCACAGACGAAGTCGTGCGTAAAACCTATATAAAAACGCATAATATTTATACAACGCTTGTATCTCGGTCTATTACAGCAAGTTTAGTACAATTTAATATTATTATAATGTCTTGTAACTGTGAAGGTGTCGGATAATGTTGTGAAATCAATACTAATACTATAAAATCGAATCGTTTCGTATACATTAGAGCAAGCACACCTTGAACTAAACTATCGCATAACTGTTTAGTTGTTTTGATTTCTATGAGCTTATATGGAGGTGCGCACACTACTCGATTTTAGTTGTGTAACTAAACTGTTGAATTGGCTGCGAAATAATCGACAATCGAAGTGCTGTGCGATAGTTTAGTCATAGGTGTGCGCCCGCTCTTGCAGCTCATTGGACTGGACGATGCTATTTCTAAATTCAATTGCTTTCTTGTATCCTATCTATATGATGGCTACGATATAACCTGCTTATAACCGTACAATCTTACTACCATTATACATACTAGCAAAACTAAGGCCCTGTCCCACCACTGACTGATAGTCTCAGATAGCTTAAAAATAACGTCACTGTCAGATAAGGGAACAAAATCCGATATTTCCATCACATATTTTACACGTTCGATTCATCATCATCATCTCCGTATTCTACTCCCGTAGGGTCGGCGCAACAGGTTTTTGTCCTCCACATAACTCTATCATACGTAATCTCAGTCATCACTCCCTTTTTGATCATGTCACCTTTTACACAATCCATCCATCTCTTTCTAGGTCTACCTCTACCGATGTACCCTTCCATACTCATAACTAACGTTCTCCTTGTAACATGCGATTCATCCCTCCTCATAACATGCCCATACCATGCTAACCTTTTACTTCTTACCTTCTCTACTACGTTATTTTACACGTTCGATTGTTATCAGATAATTTACAATTTGGTGGTCCTAAGTATCCTATGTGTTCTTCTAGACTATTACGTTTATGCCAAATTTCATCGAGATCCGTTAAGCCGTTTATTCTACAAACTCTAGCAAGCATACATCCATCCAAAGAAGGAAATATCTTCTTTCTATGTAACCTCACCTTTGTTGTTTAAATGTAGGCAACGCTTCTGGTAATGCCATTGTCCAAGGGAAATGATCAATTCCGGTGTCCTCTTGGCCGTTTGTCTATATTATACTATTATAATAAAGCGTAAACACACACTTCTTTGTTGCCCAAGATGTCAGCAATTACAGCATATTTTTGAATAATTCTTTTTATTAATAAAAAGCCCTACACTTACGTCACGCTTTAGGCTATACATTTTCACGCCTTTAAACTTAGGGGGTAAATATTTTGGATAAAAACCCTAATGTGGGAAAGAGACCATAAGTTGCTGCCAACATCAAGAAAGAAAGATTGCTAAGGTTTGTCATGTCATGTCATGTCATTTTGACGTTTGCTATTGATAATTTGACAAATGTAAACAATAAAATAAAGTTTTTATAATTTCACGCGGATGAATTCGCACGCGAACAGCTAGTCACATTATAAAAATATAATGACAAATAAATCATACTTCGAAGAGGCTTTAACATATGGGAGTAAAATATAGCGAGGTGAAAACTAAGTTTATATTTATAATGAGACTACCTTGCGACTTCGTTCGCGTAGAATAAAAAAATAGGAAAAAACTCACCTAAGTTACTTAGTGATGACATAGCTTTTTAATGGTTCAAGATTTCGAAATCGGCTCAGTAGTTTTTAAGTTATTTCAATGGATACAAAAATCCAAATCTCTTTATACTATTAGTGTAGATAATTTTTACTCGATAATGAGATGCGTTATAAAATTGTTAGCTCTTAAACTACAAGGATAGTCTAAGAAATGTAGGTAGTAAAATAATTGCTATATTCATTGGCATATTACAACAAACAGGAGATGTTCAACCGTTTATCAGGAGTCCTGACAACGACAGCCTGACCACTGGTTTATGATAAACGTTGGAATAGTGAAGGGAAACAACCATGTATTTTATCGGTTATTAATAACGGTTATTTTTTGTAGTCGATTATTTCGGTAACGTATTAAATATGTTTAAAAAAGTTAGATTAATATGTTAAATAACAGTAATTAGAAGTTAGTAATAGTAATTAGTACTACTACTATAATAGTATTTTATAACACTCCTACTTATACGAATAAAATGATTCATTTTAAAATAGGCCATAATGACATGTTTTTTTAAACAAAAAAAGTCAATATACCTCGACAAAACTACACACTTTCTAGTAAAGTAAAGAACTTGTCAGTTATCCATTAAAGCATTCTTATTTAAATAAAAAAAAAATTAAAACCGCAAGTCCTCCCTGCTCATCGGTCTGCCTCCAGGCTCGATTGGCGACGCCATTACCACAGAACTTGGTATGGAGTAAGGTATGCAGGTACATCACTAGTCCCTTAAAACTTCAACACATGAAATCAATGTTCCACGGCGGTACACTAGAGACGTAATCGTCCAAAATTATCGATTCGTTCCTTTTATTAATGAACAAATCGTTAATTTAACGGGGCGTTTCAGATACTTCGTGATTCGATCTCCCGCACGATACCGCGTACGATGAACGCTGGAAGGTTCGGTTAAAATTATTCAATGAGGAAATGGTAGCTATTTTAATATGCCTATAACCTTGAAAATACGGTTATGCCTAAAAAAAACAAAAGTCTTGGATAAGCGTATTGTTATAATATTTTTGCCTTTAAAATTAGATCTAATCTATCTTTAATTCGAGTATTATAAATGCAAAAGTTTAGATGGATGGATGGATGTTTGTTAGAGTTTGTAGCCTAAACTACTGAACTGATTTCGATGAAATTTGGTATAGATGTAGAGGATAATTTGGAAAAACACATAGGCTACTCACTTTTGCTTTTTTAATTCCACGTGAACAGAATCGCGGGCGAAAGCTAGTCAATCATAATAAATATAAACTAAGATAGATGAATAGATAGAATTCTATCCAAAATGGTTAAAAGCTCCTTCCTTGTATGGTTGGTCATAAAACTACTGTTTTCATAAGAAAAACTTGATCTTTACTTTTATAACACTGGAACCTTAGTTATAATCCAATGTATTATTTCTGCTTATCCCACTTTATATACAGACGTAATATAAAAAATGTAACTTAACGAAGATTATTATTTAAGTAGCATCGTTTGATAATCAATGTAAACCGTTGGAAATGGTTGTGGTGTAAAACAGTTTAATAATCTATACTATTATAATAAAGCGTAAACACAAACTTCTTTGTTGCCTAAGATGTCAGCAAATACAGCATATTTTTTGAATAATTCATTTCTTAATAAAAAACCCTACACTTACGTCATGCTTTAGGCTATACATTTTCACGCCATTAAACTTAGGGGGTAAATATTTTGGATAAAAATTCTTATGTGGGAAAGAGACCATAAGTTGCTGCCAACATCAAGGAAGCAAGTCATCATGTCATGTCATTTTAACATTTGCAATTGATAATTTGACAAACGTAAACAATAAAATAAAATTTTCATAATTTCATGCGGATGAAGTCGGGAACAGCTAGTTTAGTAATAAAGTTGAGAATTTCTTCATTAACTGGAGCTTTTAATTATTCATTATTAACTAATAGTTAATAATTAAAATAATGTGTCGAGTCGATCTCAAACCGGATGGTATCATAATTACTAAACTGTAAGCTCTACTTAAGTTATCTATTTAAGTAGAGCAAACATCAAAGTACATAGAGTACAGTCGGTTAGGTTTATCTTAACAAAATAAACTAGATAAATGATTTTATTTTATTTTAAAAAATGTTTGGACCAAACATGAAAAAAGGTTTGGGATATCGTTTTTTCACTCTATTGAGTAATTTCGCTATCTATACTTCTATATCTATACTATTATAATAAAGCGTAAACACACACTTCTTTGTTGCCTAAGATGTCAGCAATTACAGCATATTTTTGAATAATACTTTTTGTAATAAAAAGCCCTACACTTACGTCACGCTTTAGGCTATATATTTTCACGCCATTAAACTTAGGGGGTAAATATTTTGGATAAAAACCCTAATGTGGGAAAGAGGCCATAAGTTGCTGCCAACATCAAGAAAGAAAGATTGCTAAGGTTTGTCATGTCATGTCATGTCATGTCATGTCATTTTGACATTTGCTATTGATAATTTGACAAATGTAAACAATAAAATAAAGTTTTTATAATTCCACGCGGATAAATCCGCACGCGAACAGCTTTTTTTATACAATGATCTCGGTTTTAGAACAAATCTAGATGCGTTAGAAAATTAGTTGCTCTTTTAGTTATTGAACTAGTTGTCGTTCGCGGTTCCGCCCGCGCGGAAATAAAAAAATACTATTCTATGTTGATCCAGACATGTTCAACATACGGTCGGCCGTTTAGACGTCAAACTCCAACAAACATCCATCCAATCTTACGCATTTATAATATCAGTAAGATAATCCATAACAGGTTATATTAAATCCGTCACAAGCGTTACACGTTACACAGTGGTAACAATTAATACGCTTCAAATAATGTGACATGTTACATTAGGCCCACCGCCGAGTGGCGTGCTTGAATTAAAATGCAAATGAGTGCCTATAGCCGCTATCCACCGGAAGTAGGGGTAGCTGGGAGGGGGAGGGGGTGCGGATGTGACGTCACAGCGCGCCGGCGCGTGAAGTCCCGCTTGGTGCTTAACGGAATTGAATGCCACTAGTTTTTTTGTTACAATTTGTTACGTAATGTTTCTTCAGTAGATTATAAACTAGTTTGTGTATTATTTCTTAAGCAACTTACACTTTATTTATTAATAATTATAATCGATTAAACATTTTCAGAGGTTTTTATAACTTTTCTAGATATAGATTAAAAATATATTAACAATGATTATTAGTTTTAAATAATCTGTACTGTCAAATATTTATAACCGAAACCTGCAAAAGTATTGAACATAGAATCTACAGTTCTTCTGATCCATCTTTTGGGTACTTTTATCAGCGTTTGGCGTTTCAACAAAAGCTTTTTTAAAATTCATATTTAGTGTATCGAAAAGTTTATTTCATCGATGTTATCGAGTAATCGCGAAAGGTTCCGCGTATGAACCCTTTTCATTACGTGCGAAATTATACGTCATAAATATTGATGTTAATTGAAGCGATTATCGAAACACCTTTTATATAGCACTAGCTTTCGCCCGCGACTCCGTCACCGTGGCATTTAAAAAAACAAAAGTGAGTAGGCTATGTGTTCTTCCATACTATCCTCTACATCTTTACCAAATTTCATCGAAATCCATTCAGTTGTTTAGACTACAAACTCTAACAAACATCCATCCAATCTTACGCATTTATAATATCAGTAAGATAATCCATAACAGGTTATATTAAATCTGTCACAAGCGTTACACGTTACACAGTGGTAACAATTAATACGCTTCAAATAATGTGACATGTTACATTAGGCCCACCGCCGAGTGGCGTGCTTGAATTAAAATGCAAATGAGTGCCTATAGCCGCTATCCACCGGAAGTAGGGGTAGCTGGGAGGGGGAGGGGGTGCGGATGTGACGTCACAGCGCGCCGGCGCGTGAAGTCCCGCTTGGTGCTTAACGGAATTGAATGCCACTAGTTTTTTTGTTACAATTTGTTACGTAATGTTTCTTCAGTAGATTATAAACTAGTTTGTGTATTATTTCTTAAGTAACTTACACTTTATTTATTAGTAATTATAATCGATTAAACATTTTCAGAGGTTTTTATAACTTTTCTAGATATAGATTAAAAATATATTAACAATGATTATTAGTTTTAAATAAATCTGTACTGTCAAATATTTATAACCGAAACCTTCAAAAGTATTGAACATAGAATCTACAGTTCTTCTGATCCATCCTTTGGGTGCTTTTATCAGCGTTTGGCGTTTCAACAAAAGCTTTTTTAAATTCATATTTAGTGTATCGAAAAGTTTATTTCATCGATGTTATCGAGTAATCGCGAAAGGTTCCGCGTATGAACCCTTTTCATTACGTGCGAAATTATACGTCATAAATATTAATGTTAATTGAAGCGATTATCGAAACACCTTTTATATAGCACTAGCTTTCGCCCGCGACTCCGTCACCGTGGCATTAAAAAAAACAAAAGTGAGTAGGCTATGTTTTCTTCCAGACTATCCTCTACATCTATACCAAATTTCATCGAAATCCATTCAGTTGTTTAGACTACAAACTCTAACAAACATCCATCCAATCTTACGCATTTATAATATCAGTAAGATAATCCATAACAGGTTATATTAAATCTGTCACAAGCGTTACACGTTACACATTGGTAACAATTAATACGCTTCAAATAATGTGACATGTTACATTAGGCCCACCGCCGAGTGGCGTGCTTGAATTAAAATGCAAATGAGTGCCTATAGCCGCTATCCACCGGAAGTGGGGGTAGCTGGGAGGGGGAGGGGGTGCGGATGTGACGTCACAGCGCGCCGGCGCGTGAAGTCCCGCTTGGTGCTTAACGGAATTGAATGCCACTAGTTTTTTTGTTACAATTTGTTACGTAATGTTTCTTCAGTAGATTATAAACTAGTTTGTTTATTATTTCTTAAGTAACTTAAAGCACTTTATTTATTAGTAATTATAATCGATTAAACATTTTCAGAGGTTTTTATAACTTTTCTAGATATAGATTAAAAATATATTAACAATGATTATTATAGTCAAATATTTATAACCGAAACCTTCAAAAGTATTGAACATAGAATCTACAGTTCTTCTGATCCATCCTTTGGGTGCTTTTATCAGCGTTTGGCGTTTCAACAAAAGCTTTTTTAAAATTCATATTTAGTGTATCGAAAAGTTTATTTCATCGATGTTATCGAGTAATCGCGAAAGGTTCCGCGTATGAACCCTTTTCATTACGTGCGAAATTATACGTCATAAATATTGATGTTAATTGAAGCGATTATCGAAACACCTTTTATATAGCACTAGCTTTCGCCCGCGACTCCGTCACCGTGGCATTAAAAAAAACAAAAGTGAGTAGGCTATGTGTTCTTCCATACTATCCTCTACATCTATACCAAATTTCATCGAAATCCGTTCAGTTGTTTAGACTACAAACTCTAACAAACATCCATCCAAATAAACTTTCGCATTTATAATATTAGTATGATATGATAGTTTATAACGGTATGAAAAAGGTGTAATTATGTTCGTAATAAACAATTGAATCTTCTTTATAAATGTTATAAACACACTAATGTTATAAAATCTGAACGTTTGGATGTATGTATGGATGTTTGGTACTCTAGATCGGTTCAAAAGGAATAGATATATTTCCCAGAGACTGTCAATTACTTTTTAAGACAGCAAGATATTGTAAAGTGCAAGCATTTTTTTAATAATTTCTGTTCTAGTATTCTTCTAAACTCTACGTACAGAGTGTATCGCACGGTCAATGACAATAGAGTTCTTTGAAAAATGTACAATTTCATTTAAATTATTTTCACTCGACTGCGTCCGCAAATTGTGAGCTCCGAGACGTAACCACAAGAAGCTTAAAAGCCAAAAAACTTTGAAGTTTTCTTTTTATATTCATTTACGTCTTTTAAGAATTATAAGATTTTTATGTATTAAGTCAGAATATTGGCATTATTATAAATAATGAATTGGTGCGCTTTGATTCCTATGAGCTTATATGGAAGTGCGCATACTACTCGATTTTTAGTTGTGCAACCAAACAGTTGAATTGGCTGCGTAACAATCGACAATAACACAACAGTTGTGCGATAGTTTAGTCAAAGGTGTGCGCCCGCTCTAAGTTTTACTTTTGTTATTTCAAAAAGTACAACTCACCGTATACACATTATAACCGTCGAATTCCTTTGTCGTGACATTTGTATTAGTGGCTATAAAACATACAAATCTCCCTGGAATCCTACTCTGAGTTAACGCATGAAAATGTTTAAACGGAAACAACAGCTGGTTACCGAGGGCCGTCAATTTCATGGCGGTGGGATTCGAAGCGAAGCCATAATGCTCACAATCAGTCCGTTCAACCACCGTGGCGCTGAGATACGTGCTTGTATTATTGAAGATGAAATGTACGGTTTATGTAGAAATATAGAGTGGCATTAGATTATGTATGGAAATTGTTTATTTAACTCTATCTCCGTTTTCTTGAAGTGAATCGTACAGACTTACTATCTCACTAATAAATAAATGCGAAGGTTTCGATAGATGGATGATTGTTTGTCAGAGTTTGTAGCCTAAACTGCTGAACGGATCTCGATGAAATTTTGCATACATGTAGAGAATGGTCAGGAAGAACACATAGAGTACTTACTATTATTTTTTCTTAATTCGACGGGGTCTAAGTCACGGGAAAAAGCTAGTTTTTATATAAGAATGTTAACCTTATTAGTCTTGCGTGTCGGTCTCATTTTAGTTTCCATTTCCTACCCACCCTTTTCTTATAAGCAAAGGATGGGAAGGGGAAGTGGATTTGATGGAAGAGGGCACGGCGAGGAAGGGGAAATATCCTCATTCAGAGCGCCCCCACCTCCGTCTATTAAAGATAGGCAGCACGTTTTCAATGAATTCGGGTAACCGCTTGCTCGTTTGCCACCTTATGATATACTAGCTTTTGCCCGCGACTCCGTCCGCGTGGAATTAAAAAAAAACAAAAGTGAGTAGCCTATGTGTTCTTCCAGAGTATCCTCTACATCTATACCAAATTTCATCGAAATCCGTTCAGCCGTTTAGGCTACAAACTCTAACAAACATCCATCCATGCATCCACCCATCTAAACTTTCGCATTTATAATATTAGTATGATTGGTAATTAAGAAGTATGTTCTATTAGTCCTGAGAAATTCTCTTTAAATATAGTACTAAGTTTTACTTTGGTTATTTCAAAAAGTACAACTCACCGTATACACATTATAACCGTCGAATTCCTTTGTCGTGACATTTGTATTAGTGGCTATAATACATACAAATCTCCCTGGAACCCAACTTTGAGTTAACGCATGAAAATGTTTAAACGGAAACAACAGCTGGTTACCGAGGGCCGTCAATTTCATGGCGGTGGGATTCGAAGCGAAGCCATAATGCTCACAATCAGTCCGTTCAACCACCGTGGCGCTGAGATACGTGCTTGTATTATTTATTGAAGACGAGATTTGAGATTTATCATTTACTAGCTTGTGCCCGCAACTCCGCCCGCGTGAAATTTCAAAATAATAATAAAGAAATGAAAAAAATATAGCCTATGTTACTCACAGATAAATTACCTTTCTAACGCTGAATGAATTTTTAAAATCCCAGTAGTTTTGAGCCATTACAATCAAACAAACAAAGTTTTCCTCTTTATAATATTAGTATGATTGGTAATTAAGAAGTATGTTCTATTAGTCCTGAGAAATTCTCTTTAAATATAGTACTAAGTTTTACTATTAGTAGTAATATTTCACATTCTTTACCAAATTTCATCGAAATCCGTTCAGCCGTTTAGGCTACAAACTCTAACAAACATCCATCCATGCATCCACCCATCTAAACTTTCGCATTTATAATATTAGTATGATTGGTAATTAAGAAGTATGTTCTATTAGTCCTGAGAAATTCTCTTTAAATATAGTACTAAGTTTTACTATTAGTAGTAATATTTCACATTCTTAACACGTTCAGAGCCGAGTTCACTTTTATAGGAAAAAATCATAGCATGTTACGTGTTGAGTTTCCCATTGTTAGACGTAATGTCGCGTACCATACAGCTCCGGTATAATTTGGTAAGGTCATTGAACTGAACTACAAGTATGGAGTCGGTGTTAACGACTCGTGCATAGAGTATTAAGTAAGGTTGTGGAAAATCTTAAATATTTAAGTTTTATTGTAACGTATTTACGGAATAGAGTTATGTTTTGGTATTTTTTTTGCGGGATATATAAGAGGGTTAAAAAAGGGTGCCAATACAACGCGGGCATAACCTTAAAACGATATTAAGTTGGAATCTTTGATATGAAAATTCTTTAATTCCTTTAACTTTATAGGAAGCGTAAGAACATAATAAATATTGGTAACTATTTTTTATTTGACTCAGATGGAATCGCAGGCGAAAGCTTGTTGATTAAATAAAATGGATAAGGTTTAAGTTATTATTTGAAACAATGACCAAGTTTTTTATGGTAAGTACTCGCTTAGATACTTATCCATTACATGTATTTTAAGTAAGTTATTGTACAAAGGTTCTGTTTGTCCTGACATTAATGTTTAACGCGGGCGTACACCTTTGACTAAACTATCGCACAACAGTTGTGCTATTGTCTATTGTTTCGCAACCATTCCACGTTATAGTTGCACAAGTAAAAATCGAGTAGTGTTCGCACCTTCACAAAAAACTCATAGGAATCAAAGCGCGACTAAACAGTTGTGCGATATTTTAGTCAAAGGTGTGCGCACGCTCTTACATACGTCTACGTATTCCGAAGAACATTATTTATTTAACAGTTTGCGTTTCAAATAAGTAGCCTTTACAAAGTTTTCGTTCGGAACACAAATGGGCAAAATTAACGTACAAATGTTTAATCTTGTTATTGTGAAGGTTTTCTTATAGTACAAATTTCTATCATCCTTAAAAACTCTGAAGGAGATTTATGAAAATGATTAAGTATTTAAAAACTACATTCCGCTTTAGTGTATCTGAATCTTGTAGCAGTGCTAGGGGCTTATCACGAATAACGAAATCGAGAGAGACTGTGTTAGATTACGCTAAGCCCCTACCGGGCATAAAGTACATCAAGGAATCTCATACAAATTTTGTCGATCACGTTACGAATACGTTCTCGCAACTGTCACGCACATATTCGTAATAGACCCTCAGTTTATACTTCATAACAAACTAGCTTTCGCCCGCGACTCCGTCCGCGTGGAATTAAAAAAATACGAAAGTGAATAGCCTGTGTTCTTCCAGACTATCCTCTACATCTATGCCAAATTTGATCGAAATCCGTTCAGTCGTTTAGGCTACAAACTCTAACAAACATCCATCCATCCATCTAAACTTTCACATTTATAATATAATATTAGTTTTATAATATTGGTAAGATTAGTAAGATTATTTGTTTATAATATCACTATAGTGTGTTCATACCTTTATATACTGCATACTTATCTTATCTTTACACTTAACACTAAAAACATCAGCACAAACAAATCATAAATCTTATAAAAGGTGTGGTCCATTAACTTAGTAAAAGATTTCCTGCACAGCAAGGCAATGCTTAGTGGGTTAATTGCTCATCAAACAGCAAAAAGAAGGTACAAGTGACCGTTAAGTTAGACTAAGTTGGTCTAAGTTAGCGTGTAAGTGATAGAACGATTAAAAGAACTGCGAGTAGCGCTTGAACGGGTTTTCATGTACGAGTTAGGTTGAGGATGTTCATATAGGATTCCTTTTTTATTTTCATTGATGTTTATTTAATGAATATGGAATATGTTTTTTGTGGTTAATGAAGTTTTAATACTTTATTGTTCGAAATTCTGTAATTTATTTAAACACTGATATTTGCTTTATTTCGTAGACTAGCTTTCGCCCGCGACTCCGTTCGCGTGGAATTGAAAAATACAAAAGTGTGTAGCCTATGTGTTCTTCCAGACTATCCTCTGCATCTATACCACATTTCATCAAAATCCATTCAGCAGTTTCGGCTACAAACTCTAACAAACATCCATCCATCCATCCAAACTTTCGCATTTATAATATTAGTAAGATTAGTAAGATTATTTGTTTATAATATCACTATAGTGTGTTCATACCTTTATATACTGCATACTTATCTTATCTTTACACTTAACACTAAAAACATCAGCACAAACAAATCATAAATCTTATAAAAGGTGTGGTCCATTAACTTAGTAAAAGATTTCCTGCACAGCAAGGCAATGCTTAGTGGGTTAATTGCTCATCAAACAGCAAAAAGAAGGTACAAGTGACCGTTAAGTTAGACTAAGTTGGTCTAAGTTAGCGTGTAAGTGATAGAACGATTAAAAGAACTGCGATAGTAACTTGAACGGGTTTTCATGTACGAGTTAGGTTGAGGATGTTCATATAGGATTCCTTTTTTATTTTCATTGATGTTTATTTAATGAATATGGTATATGTTTTTTTGTGGTTAATGAAGTTTTAATACTTTATTGTTCGAAATTCTGTAATTTATTTAAACACTGATATTTGCTTTATTTCGTAGACTAGCTTTCGCCCGCGACTCCGTTCGCGTGGAATTGAAAAATACAAAAGTGTGTAGCCTATGGGTTCTTCCAGACTATCCTCTACATCTATACCACATTTCATCGAAATCCATTCAGCAGTTTCGGCTACAAACTCTAACAAACATCCATCCATCCAAACTTTCGCATTTATAATATTAGTATGAAGTATGAAGTATGATTGAATTCATGCATTTTTTATATTTAAAAATTTTTGAGCTGTCTGCCGTTTTATCTATTACAACTTGATAATATCAAAAATTATATATTTGACATATTTAATGGCTTTTCTTAATTACATCTTTTTTGTTTTATTCTGAAGAATATTCTAAGGTCTTCGTTTCGTGTTTAAATACAGAATGGAGAATCGAAATAATGACAGAATTCTCCTCCTTCTCTTCTTCCCATGCCATCTTGAATTCGTCCAGGACTTGGAGCTCACTTAGTTTATTTTCACCAGTAACTAATCTAGTTCAAACGATGGTTTTTATGCTGGATTGCTGAAGTTTCTATTTATTTTACTTAGACTCATAAGTTAGGTTGACCTAAGTTTCAACTGCGTAAAACAAGTTAGCTCGGAAACGCATTTCATGAAATTATCGAACTAAAAACTAACGAATGGTAAAATGTATCTGGGAAACCTAAACACACATAATCTAGATGTAAACAAAACGATGTGAAAACGATTGAAATAAAACACGATCTAGCCGAGTTCTCATCAAACTGGTGACGAACTTACGAACAAATAAAGACTGGAACGATCCAACTTGTGTTTGATTTGAAAAAAATATATACATCATTCGTAACGGGTCCATCGGGTCCGCGAACCATCTCGTTATGTTTTTATAAACTTTTATATCTAGTATTGACGATTACGGTGTGTTTAGGTTTTTGTGGTTCTAATTATAACCACCCTTTGAGTTTACTAATCTAAAAGCGAAGATACGACGCTACAAATAAAATAGATCTATTTTGTATGAACTTTAACTGTTTCAAGAAAAATGTCAAAATTGTTTATGATAAGCTTAATTTCTAAATTTACTTAATATATTTTTATATAGCTTTACTTAATTTACTTAATATATACTTAGAATAAAATGTAGATTATAGATTTTGTACTACTTAAAGACCCTTAAATTAAACGAAATGTTAACCTAAAACTATTAATTAAATAAATACTAGCAAATGTTATGTACGCTAGTATTTACATATATGTAAGAAACGATACTGTGAACTAACTCATTGTAAGTGTATAATATATATGTTGTGGTTGTACTTAAATAAATAAATAAATAAATAAATCATCATCATCTCCCCTGCCTTATCCTACTCCCGTAGGGTCGGCGCACCAGGTTTTCGTCCTCCAAAGCAAATAAATAAATAAATAAATAGATAAAATAAATAAAAGCGGTTTACTTTAACTGTTGTGTTGGAAAAATTGCTGTTAAATAACGGTATTTATTTCACATCCTTTACGGTTTAAATTAACTGTACATTTCAAGTTAAAGGAGAGTCTTTTCCTTATGACTTTGACAACTTGAATATAGTATTTATATACGACTTTTATAGTATAAAGTAAGCTAGTAAACGGCTACCTTATGTAAAGTGTCTACCATTATCTATCTATATCTACATAGTATAAAACACAGACGTTTCCCGCTGTCTGTCCGTATGTATGCTTTGATCTTTTAAACTAAGCAATGTATTTGATGCAGTTTAATAGATAGAATGATTCAAGGCTTATTCTGTGGCTCGCGACTTCGTCTACGTGGAATTAAAAAATAGTAAAAACTATACCTATGTTAGTCTATTTTACTCATTGATAACGTAGCTATTTTATGGTAAAAGAACTTTTGAAATCGGCCCAGTCGTTTTTGAGTTTTCAATACATACAAAAATCCAAATCTTTCCTCTTTATAATATTAGTATAGATATAGATAATATATCTTATCTCTATATATCGATCTATACACTTCTATACTAACATAACAAATCGTAATCAGACACTTCTTAGTTATGTAGGGTGTCACCAATCACAGTTTATTTTTGAATAATTGTATTATATAAATCACCGTGAACGGATGTTTAAGGAATTGTAAAGGAAAAATTGTTTCTTTTATTATTTGATACCTTATTCATCATCATCATTACCAGCTCACTATACGTCCCACCGAGGGGCTCGGAGCCTCCCTCGTTAGGGTGACTAGGCCATGTTACCACGCTGGCCAAGTGCGGGTTGGTTGACTTCACACATATCTTTGAATTTCTTCGCCGATATGTGCAGGTTGCAGCACGATGTTTTCCTTCACCGTAAGAACGTCGGGTAAATTATGTACATATGAAAATCCGAAAAATCGAAAATCACATAGGTACATGGCGGGATTCGAATCCAAGACCTGTAGATTACAAGTCAAGTGCTTAAACCACTGAGCCACCGACGGTCTCTTAAGTATTGATACCTTATTGTTATTGGATAAATGTGGTTTAACACAAATCGTATAATCTGATCATAATAAAGGTCTTATTAAGGCTTTATGTAATATCGTCTTTACCATAAAACCCACGAATCAACTAATGGTAAAAGGTTTAAGATTTTATGAAAATATTATTTATATTGAATGTCTTTTAAAGGATTTTCTGATTTCGTTTTAAGGATTAAATACGTAATAAGTATTGAAATTGACATAATTTCTTCTTAATGTCTGAATTTGCGCTTTTAAAAACAACATTTGTATCCAGAGTAAAGGGTTCCGCAGATATTATGTTCAAAGACTTTCATATTTCTTACCTATGTCTTTGATTTTGCCAGTAATTAATTTCATAGACCTTTTGTATAATAGATATTAATATTTAGGGAATAAAACTAATCAATAAACTCGGCAATCATACTTCATACTAATATTTGAATGTTTAGATGGATGTTTGTTAGAGTTTGTAGGCTAAACGGATGAACGAATTTCGATGAAATTTGGTAAAGATGTAGAAGAAACAGTGGTAGAGCCTGCTTTAACATCTTCGCACGAATGGGTCGGCTCGCCCGGTGCAATACCACGACCACACAGAAAACAGGCGTGAAGTGGAAGCAATTCCGCGTTTCGTCTGATGAGTGTGGTGCCGGAGGCCGAACTTTAGTCCCTTTTCCTTCCCACACTTATCTTATTAGAAAAGGATGGGAAGGGAAACGTGCATTTGATGGTGCAGGAGACGCATAGGAAGGGGAAATATCCCCTTTATGTACGTCTCCTCTGTCGATCAAGGGTAGACAACGCATCCGCTATTGCGAATGTCTATGGGCAGCTGTCGCTTCGCCATTTTGGCGGATTTGGGTAGCCGCTTGCTCGTTTGCTACCTTATGATATAAAAAAAAGAGGATAGTCTGGAAGAACACATAGGCTACTCACTTTTTTAATTGCACGCGGACGGAGTCGCGGGCGAAAGCTAGTTATTTGCTATAAAATTTTTACATAAAGTCCGATACCAACGCTCTGAAGTTGATACTGAGCAGTCGACTCAGTTAAAACTGTCAGAAATGAACGCATGTAAAGGGCTTAAAAGTAGGTAGTTTGGGGATCTCTAAAACGCATACGTTTCGACAATTGTCATTTTATTAGCAAAATTGGGTTTGATCTGATACTGTTTTGCATAAAAATGTGATAATCAACATATAAACTGACAATACTCAGATATGACCTGAATTTTCTATATTGAGACATTTCTCGATATCATACTTTGTTCCTTAATCTCAATTTTATATGACCATTTGAAGTCAAACTTTTAACTTAAGGGACACTTATTGATAAAGCGATTTTTTTACGATATTTTTATTAAAAAAGTATATTAAAGAAATCACTTAACTCAGCGGGATAAACAATTATTAGCATTTAGTCATACACGTCCGTATTTACGCAAGTTCTTGTCAGTTAGAGAGATGCCACACCGACGGTGCGGCGACGATGCGGTACTATGCAGTTTGATAAGATAAATTAGTGAATTCGCCAGGGGGTGGGATGCATACGTAGGGGAAATATTCTCTGTCTATACGTCCTTTGTTTATTAAATGTAAAACTATCTGCTGATGACTCTAACTCTACGGTTCTTTCAATATTTTAGAGATATCAGATGTTTGCATAGTACTATAATGTATACAAAAGTTTTCATTTATTATCATCTAACTTAAATTCTATTAGTAGATGTCTAGTTAGCTAGACAGTAGTAACATTGTCGCTTTTGACGTGTTCAACGTCGTCGGATATTTTTGGTTGATGCGGCGTTTATACCGTTCGTGTGGCATTTACAGATATCTGTATTGTACTGAGATGTCATATTTTTGCAAAGAGTGTACAATACATTTATTTTTCAACGTAATAGGATGTTTTAATCTGCCAACCATACATCCGATATCTCTTGTATCATGTTGTGGGAGCACGCCATGTGAACTTCTTTGACATTGTTGTTGCATATAACCTCCTATAATAACTAGCATGTGAAATTTAATGACGTCATCGCCATTGTTTTAAAATAATAACTTGGTAATTAATAGAATGACGTTGAATATATCGACGTTCAATATTTATTAATGAAGAAATGCAATAAGATTGTATACTTTAGTTTTCTAACCTATAAGTTCTAATCTATTCTATTTCTTGTTAATGGCTCTCCCTCAGTGGATTTGGCCAGTGTCTAGTGAATAACTTACTAAGCAACGCTTTCAGAATGTTTTTTACTAAGCATAGAATAGTAGTATGCTATGTTGCTAAAGTATAAATTTATTTTATCATTACTTAAGTTTCAACGCATTAAATCTCAAGTTACGTGGTTCGGAAACGCATTTCATGAAGTTCGAAACAAAAACACTATCGAATGGCTAAATGTAGCTGGGAAACCGGTCATTAAACTGAAATTGGTATGGTTAGTTAAATAATAAAGTATTTGCTGTTAGAGCCCACAAATATTCAATTATTGTGTGATTGGTAATTCAAGTTTATTAATAAAATCTTTTTTTTTCAGGTACGTCAAAAAGAGTTAAACCAAATTAAGGTATGAGTTAAATATAAGAGACAATTAAATGTATATAATTTCTTAAATCATACTAATATTATAAATGCGATAGTTTAGATGGATGGATGGATGTTTGTTAGAGTTTATAGCCTTAACGGCTGAACGTATTTCGATGAAATTGGGCATAGATTTAGAGGATAGTCAGGTAGAACATTTAGCCTGCTAACTTTTCTTTTTA
The DNA here is from genome assembly GCA_029286645.1 of Papilio protenor. Classification (NCBI taxonomy): domain Eukaryota; kingdom Metazoa; phylum Arthropoda; class Insecta; order Lepidoptera; family Papilionidae; genus Papilio; species Papilio protenor. Next base: position 2,046,748 of record JAGSMZ010000009.1, read on the forward strand.
TTCCTCGCGGACGGAATCGCGGGCGAAAGCTAGATATTAAATAAAATTTCAATTCATTAAAAAAACAAAAGCACATTATTTCTCCATTTCGATATAGTTCCAATAATAGATATCCATCAGTAATTTAGAGGTTTACTATCTTTGGTCCTAATGTATGGAGTTTTTTTTAATAACCGGTCATTTCTTTCAGCCTTGATAAAACAAATGACAAGCGGAGTAATCAAACAATATTGATATTTGTAACGTATAATTACGAATGATGTAGTGCTTTTATTTCTTTGTAATTATTGAGCTAACAAAACATTGTTTGATATTATAGATTACTAGCTTACGCCCGCGAGTGGAATTGTAAAAAACAAAATAAACTTTTTAATAAAAAACAAAACCGACTTCCAAACAAAATACACTAAAAACAAAATACACTAAAAACAAAATCTTCTCAAAAAACAGTACACTAAAAAGTAACGAAATAATTTCTTGAAAATAGTAAACCTCCCTTATTGTAGCTGTTATGTCTATATTGTACAATTATTATCACTTTGATGTCGGTGTCAGCCGAGGTATATGCAGTGATATTTCTACGTAAGGTTTTCTACATTTTTACCATAACAATTGACAATTGAAAGTATAGTAACGTTTTTAGTAATGACTGACACCGACTTCAAAGTAATAATAATTGTACAATATAGACATAACAGCTACAATAAGGGAGGTTTACTATTTTCAAGAAATTATTTCGTTACTTTTTAGTGTACTGTTTTTTGAGAAGATTTTGTTTTTAGTGTATTTTGTTTTTAGTGTATTTTGTTTGGAAGTCGGTTTTGTTTTTTATTAAAAAGTTTATTTATTTCTCGATTTTTAGTGAATCTAGACATCGCAGTATGATAATCACTAGCTTTCAAACAAATAATGAGTTATCTAAATCGATTATCTAAGAAATTAAGTAAACAACTAATACATCGTTGCGATCATTCACTCATAATTCGGTGCGGCCGCGCGCCGTTGTTGCCCGTGAGTTTTAATATTTTGATAACTTCTAGAATCTTGCACAGAATTACATACTGTAAAAGGCAATTACGATCTACATATAATACTCTATCGTGAAAACATATTTATTTGGATAAGGATTCATACCAAATAAGAATAAAAGCGTTTTAAATAAAGTCGATTGCACTTATTTGACGGTTTTCTCGAAACAAACGGTTATTGTGCGACAACCTTAAGAGATAGATATATGCTATCGCAGACTTTAATTCAGCTAATTGAATGACCTACAATTCTTTCATACATCATTTTTATGTAGGTCTTATAGTTTAGGCTACGTAAGCCAAGAAAGCAAACTTTGTTACAAGTTGGTATTTTTTTCTGCGACTCGTAATTTGCTATTTATGATATCTCCTAAACTATTTATCGGAATTACACAGTTCCAAGGGTATTTATAATCTACATTAAATTCTCTTGATGATGGACACATTTATTTTGATAAGGATTCATACCGAACACGAGTAATAGCGTTGAAAGTGGGGTATAGATTTTGATCGAAATTTTAATGAAAAAAGTGGTTATTGTGCGACAACCTTAATAGATAGATATATGCTATCGCGGACTTTTATTTAGCAAATTTAAAGGGCTATAATTCTTCCATACATGATTTTTGTGTAAGTCTTATAGTTTAGGCTACGGAAGCATAGAAAGCAAAAAAGACACCAAATTTCGTCACGCAATTTTGAGCTAAACTATTTAACTACGCCGTAGTCTTTGACTCCAAAAATCAAACAAAAAAATGGGACCCACCTGCAAGCACTACCTCTCGGATAAAAAAAGAATTTTCAAAATCGGTCTACCAGGGGCGGAGTTATGCCGTAACACACATAAAAAAAAAAAAAAAAAAAAAAAACATATGGACGAATTGAGTACCTCCTTCTTTTGGGAAGTCGGTCAAAAAATAAGTAGCCTATGTGTTCTTCTGCATTGCCAAATTTCATCGATATCTATAGATTTTCTGTCGATAAATTTACAATATCAACTATAGACGAAACTAAGTTATTGACACGGTCAGTAAAATATAATAAATTAATTATAAAGTAGTTTTTGAGTTAAAACCAATAAAAAGTCGAAACTTTTCTCTATTTTAGTATTGAAGATGCGTCACTAATTTTATTTATTAGAAAATCGCGTGTGAAAAACAAAGTATTACATAATTCAATGTCAGTGGCGTCTGAATTAAATTTACTCGATTCTAAAACACCTAACAAGGTATCAAATGGACGTTAAGATGGATGGGTGTGCGGATTTACTTGTTTGTAACGCGAGCACGCATGCGCGACACGATCTGTCACGTCCACTACTATCGGTTTAAATTATACGACGATTTTGTGAGAATTGATATCTCGAATCTAGGACATACGTAAACAGATTGAATTAATACGTATTATAAAGCAATTAGTATGATTTTAATAAATCTTACTTCTTACTAATATTATAAATGCGAAAGTTTAGATGGATGTTTGTTAGAGTTTGTAGCCTAAACGGCTGAAAGGATTACGATGAAATTTGGTATAGATGTAGAGGATTGTCTGGAAGAACACAGAGGCTACTCACTTTTTTTTAATACAACGCGGACTAAGTCTCGGGCGAAAGCTTGTTTTTTATTATTTCAATTCCACTTTGTGCGGTTTGGTAAAGTTACCTAGATCTTTCTAAGTTTAGAATTACTTTTTATTGTGAAAATAATTTTAATTTTTATTTATTTATTAACTACAATACAGAGCGTCGGTGGCTCAGTGGTTTAAGCACTTGACTTGTAATCTACAGGTCTTGGGTTCGAATCCCGCCATGTACCAATGTGATTTTCGATTTTTCGAATTTTCATATGTACATAATTTACCCGACGTTCTTACGGTGAAGGAAAACATCGTGATGCAACCTGCACATATCAGCGAAGAAATTCAAAGATATGTGTGAAGTCTACCAACCCGCACTTGGCCAGCGTGGTTGATTATGGCCTAGTCGCCCTAACTTAGGGTAGGCTCCGAGCCCCTCGGTGGGCACGTATAGTGAGCTGGTGATGATGATGATGATTAACTACAATATAGTATCTTTACAGAACTAGTATAAGTTATAAGTAATAATAGATGAAAATATTTTCTGCTTCTAGCACAATAGCTTTAAATAATGTTTTACTAAAGGCCTGTCCCATCACTGGCTGATAGAGGCTCAGATAGCTTAAAAATGACGTCACTGTCAGATCAGGTAACAGAATCCGATATTTCCATTACATACACGTTGGATTGTTATTTAATTTACAATTTGGTGGGACAGGCCATGTTTTAAACATGTAATGGTCGTAGGTAAATAGGTTAGTACACTCTTGGCCACAAAAACTAACACCACCGGTAAAGCTTTAATAATAGTCTACGTCGAGACGGCACAATAAACAAACTTGTATAACGAGTTATAATTTCACATTTACAGGGAAAAAACCCGGTGCACGCTACAAGCTAGTTAGTTTTAATTAATACAAAAAGTTTACTGAACTACTTTAAACAGAACCTTAGTAGGAGATTAGTGATATATAGAACGTTTCATGTTTTATAAGAAAAAACATAATATTCGCTTAACGCAATTAAAACATGATAACATCTGAAACTAAATTATCTCAACTGTTTAGTCTCGCTTTGATTCCTATGAGCTTGGAGGTGCGCACACTACTCGATTTTTAGTTGTGTAACTAAACAGTTGAAGGCTGCGAAACAATCGACAATCGCACAACAGTTGTGCGGCAGTTTAGTCAAAGGTGTACGGCCGCTCTTAGCTGAATAAGCGGTGATACAATTTATAACACATTCTCTATATCTTAGTCTATACTAATACTAATATTATAAAGAGGAAAGATTTGTATTTTTGTATGTATTGAAATAACTCAAAAACTACTGGGCCGATTTCAAAAATTTTTATTCCATAAAAAAGCTACGTTATCTGTGAGTAACATAGGCTATATTATTTGTTACTTTTTAATTTCTCCCGGGCGAAGTCGCGAGCAATAGCTAGTAAATTATAATTTAATTGAAACTCACATTCATCAATCCTAGATTTCGCCTACAACGGTTCCCGTGAAGTTAAAAATAAGTGGTATAGGTTCTTCCAGACTATGCTCTACTTCTATGGCAAATTTCATTAAGATCCGTTTATGTAAAAATCCATTTAACATTTATACAAAAATATTCAAAGTTTGTTACTAAAAGTCGAATAAAGAAATATACTTCAAAATTCACACGCTATGTGGGTTTACGGTCTCAGATGCATGCGAACATTTATTGTATTAGGGTGAATGTACACCAGGTATTCTGAACGTTATAAAAGATTTAATTTAATTTAAAATTATATACAAATATGACTCAGACCTTTCTTAAAGGCAGTTCAGGAATATCGTTTTATCGTTATTTTTCCTTCTTCCAAAAGTTTCAGTAGATGAAATATTAAAAAATTAAGATCATACTAATTCTTTCTAAAAATGTCGTTAACTGTCATTAAATGAAATTCTCTCTGGAAGTCTCGATTAAACTATATGTGATTTGTCTATCAAGTTACTGAGAATTCGCCATTTCATTTATATGTTTAATGCTGACCGGTTTTTGTGAACATAGTGTGTAACACCCTTATTCAACATTAAACGAGCTAAGTGAAATTTTACGATAGCATTTTGAAAACTCCAAACTGCTTTAACTACCATATAAATTTACTTTAAAATTTTTCTGTCGTTCGCATTTTCTGGTACTTAACATTTTTGAACTAATTAAATTACTGAATTATTAGCTCTGTTACCGAATACTTGCTGACATTGCAAGTCAACACACAATTATCGTAAAAAATTAAAGCATTAAGAATAAAAAATATTCGAACAATAAAACTTCAAAAGTATTCCGTAAAATTATCTAAAAAAAATGACTTGGGTTTTGCGCAACGTCTTATATTTTTTTTTATAGTATAAGGTGGCAAACGAGCAAGTGGCCACCTGAATCCACCGAAATGGAAAGCGACCGCTGCCCATAAACATCCGCAATTGCAGATGCGTTGCCTACCCTTAATTGACAGAGGAGGAGACGCACATAAAGAGGACATTTCCCCTTCTTATGCGTCTCCTCCACCGTCAAATCCACTTTTCCTTCCCATCCTTTCCTCTTAAGAAAAGGGTGGAAAAGGAAAGGGAAAGGGACTAAAATTAGGCCTCCGGTACCACACTCATCAGACGAAACGCGGAATTGCTTCCACTTCACGTCTGTTTTCTGTGTGATCGTGGTATTACACCGGGCGAGCCGACCCATTCGTGCGAAGATGTTAAAGCGGGCTCTACCACTGTTAACATCTCACTATAAAATCTCACGTTATGATAAAGTTTGCATAGCATTATATCTACTAACAAAATTTAGACAATATCGCCTACAACTTCGCCACTTTGTTACAAAAATAGTTAAACATGTAATGCGACGAGACGATGGGGACATAAACCAGAAAGTGTTAAGATTGAATGTGGATGGCTACAAAGGTAGAGGAAGACCGAAGAAAGTATGAATGGATTGTGTGAAAGAGGATATGCTTAAGAAAGGAGTGGATTCAGATATGACGGCTGATAGAGATATGTATACATATGTAAGAGCACATACTGTGCCGACCCTCCGTAAGGGATAAGGGCAAGTGGATGATGATGATGTTACAAAAATAGTTAAAAGAACTCTTTAAAATAAAAGTGATGTACTACTTATCGATAGATTAAAGAAAAACGTGTCGCTAAGCAAAATAGTTTATTGTTATCTGAGTACGTGATTGAATTCGGACTAGTTGTGCGATTGCCGCAAATGTAAATCGCTTACGATGTATAAATGGGTTCTTAGATATTTTTTTAATATTATAAACGCGAAAGTTTAAATCGATGTTTGTTAGATTTTGTAGCCTAAACTACTTAACGGATATCGATGAAATTTGGCATAGATGTAGAGGATAGTCTGGAGGAAAACATAGGCTGCTTGCTTTTGTTTTTATTTTTTAATTCCACGTGGATTGAAATGCTGGCGTAAGCTAGTACTGTATTACTACTTTTTGAAAATCAAAGTCATTTCTTACCTAAAGAAATCTAAGACAAAGTTAAAACGTTTTTAATAAGTTAATAGTAGAAGATGAGTCGAAAAACTAATTTAAACCTATATTATTTATTTAGCAGACCGTATTCTGAATCACTTCCCGTTAATATCTTTAATATAATGTCGTTCCTATACTCGAATAGATTTAGATAAATTTAGTATTTTCAAGGAACCCTAAAACGAATAAAGACACGAAAACTAATCTTCATAGTTAACTTTTTATCGCTTCTATTCTTTGTGGTTTTGCAAAAAATAATCCTATAGTAGTGCTTTTATTGAAGCATTTTTTGTAAGAAAATATGCGTGAAAATAGTAATAGCGGTCACAGTTGTACGATTCTGTATAAAAAACTTAGAGTTACTTATTACTTAGAGTTAGGTATTTTTATTCGTTTAAAAGTTTGCATCTTCTAGTATTAAAACTAGACACTAATAATTTTAATCTCTCCATCTTAATTAACCATAGACTTCGACTCTCATTATCTTCGAAAAAACAGACATAACTATATGCTTTTGTATTCTGCAATAGAAAACCACTGTTAGTTCTTATCTCCAACTGTGGAGATATTATCATTTACTATCCTTATTTCTAATGGGCATTCGTCCAGGGCACTGGGAAGAAGGGGGCGCGAAGGTTCTGCAAATTACATAGCCTTACATATCACTATTAATACCCCAGAATCATGGTAAAAATGGGGCACTATAGTAATCTCGCCCATGGCATCTGAAGTACTAAAGCCGCCATTGAATCTCCGTCTATATTGTTAGTAATTACCATCATCATCAGCAGCCCACAATACGTCCCCACTAAGGGGCTCTGAGTAAATTAGGACTGCCTAGACCATAGTCAACCACGCTGGCCAAGTGCGGGTTAGTTGACTTCACATATATCTTTGAATTTCTTCGCTGATATGTACAGCATCACGATTTTTTCCTTCACCGTAAGAATATCAGGTAAATTATACATATCAAGAATTCAAAAATCACAATGTTACATGGCGGGATTCGATCTCAGGAGTTCGGAGCCACCGACGCCCTGTTAGTAACTAGTATGCAAGAAATGTTTGGAATAGAGCCGAAGTTTGCATATTCATGTGAGCCGACTTCAATCGACCATTGTACGGCCTATGACAAATGGTGACCTTATTCCCATAGTCCGTTTGTCGGTCCATCTGTTACCTCGGCCAATTTGTCCGTTGCTTATTGTGTGAACTCCGTATCGGGCAAGGCCTCTACAATTCTATACGTTAATTAAAATTGTAATTGATCATTGTTGTGATTTAATGTATTTTAGATTAATTAGACGAGTAAATAAGCACTTCGAAAAAGGTATATGGGTGGTAGTATGGGAGTCGCCAGTTACTTGATCTAAGGGGGGCAGGCCGAAGATCAAACGTTAGGGAAACTTAGTCTAAAGTCCAAATTTTTAATTAGAAATAAGTAACTGAAACTTTTTTGAGCTTATCTATGTGGGTCTATAGTAATTGAAGGCATTTTAGTCTTTCGCAGTAGTATTTTATATTGTTCGGTGTTCTGGGAGGAGGGTAGCTGCTGCCTCTGCTCTCCCTCCCCCTGGCAACGCCTATGGGCGTAGGGTTTTATTTTTAAAACATAGCATATTTACTTATAATAGTTTTCTAACTCATTATTATTTAAAGCAGTTTTAATTTTCCGACTTGTATTTTGAAGATGCAAAATAAATTCATGTTTTAAATTCATTTTGTATAATAGCATTGTCATAAAATCTGCCGTGCAATTTATTGTGTACATAAAAACACACTTTATTCAGTAATTTTTTGTCAAAGATGATGTATAGATTTGATATTTGCTAATATTCGTCAAATCTAAACGGGTTTAACATTTGTATGGATAAGCATTGTTATATCATTTGTTTTAAAATTTAATAGATAGCTTATGAATTTTAAAACTAGTACTACCGTGTAGTCCTTTACAAAGGTGATAAATAATGTTTGAAGATATCATAAATATGGATAAATATTATATTAAAATTAAAACAGATTTTTCTCAAGTTCACATAGAAAGGGATTTTTATTAAATTACTAGCTTTCGCCCGCGACTCCGTCCGCGTGGAATTACAAAAAACCAAAAGTGAGTAGGCTATGTGTTCTTCCAGACTATCCCCTACATCTGTATCAAATTTCACCGAAATCCGTTCAGCCGTTTAGGCTACAAACTCTAAGAAACATCCATCCATCCATCTAAACTTTCGCATTTATAATATTAGTTAGATATACACATCCAAATGTTTATCACCTCTGACTATATTTCTTTTGTCTCATTATTTTCTAATAAATCGTAATACCAGATAATTTTGAGGTTATAGAACCTCAATATGTTTTGTTTTAAAGCTATTGTGGTACTGCCAATATTTAGCATGTAATGCGTGATGGGCAATTACTATTGGAACTAATTGGAACAATACATACGCACAGTTTTTAACGCCAATTAAGCAGGTATGTTCACACATTGGCACAAATAAACTGAAAAGCGTGGGAACAGTAGTTCATATTTGACAGATTGGAAGAGCGATGTTTAAAAAAAAAGATAACTATATTGGTTTTTAATGTATTTTTTAGTGATTTATTCGTGATAAAGTTTATATTATTCTATTTGAGATGGTTCATTGATCAAATCGAACTAATATTATAAAGAGGAAAACTTTGTTTGTTTGATTGTAATGAATAGGCTCAAAAACCATTGGGCCGATTTCAAAAATTCTTTCATAGTTAGAAAAGTAATTTATCTGTGAGTAACATAGGCTATATTTTACAAAGTTTTTTTAATTCACGCGGACGGAGTCGCGGGCGAAAGCTAGTATTAAATAAAATTATTAATATTAAAGTAGCATATGATCAAGCGTAACACATTAATTTGTTTGTAATTAGAATATAGTGTAATAATTTATAGCTGTCAGTGCAGGCTGTATAACTTCCTGAGTTGCCTTTAATTATAACATATAATTACTAAGTGTCGGTTGATTACATCAACAACTATTTAAAGGATTGCTACATCTCTGATACTATATTTATGAGCTATTTCCTATGGAAAAATATATTTTATGACAACAAAATAAACGTATATAATTTCAAACCAAAAATGTTGAATACCTCTGCATTGCCAGTGCGAGACTGGAATACATTACCAATGGTCACGCACACAAGCAAACGTTAATCCGAATTTCGAACGTGGAACTTTATTTGAATATCGAACAAATGACAATAGTTTCACACAATTCGAATGGCATTGAAATACGTTTATTTTATGATGTTGGTAATGGATTAGAAATTGTCGTTCCTAATTTAAAAATTAATACACAAAGAAAAAGTGTCATCAAAATTGCGGCCAGTGTTAATTGTAGATTTAACAAATAAACATAATTGTATACATTAATAACCGTATTGAGAAACAACATTGTTATGGTGTTTTATGTAGAAACAATAAGGGCAGAAATTTCCCACGAACTGCAGATATTAGAAATTCAATGATATACTATTAAATTATGTTAATAAGTACCTAAACAGAACTGATAACCAAAACCATAGGTTCGAGAAACAACAGAGTAAACATAAATACAAATGCATTTTGCTGTATGAAAATCTATTTCTTTGGATATGTGACTATGACAGAAATATTTGGCTTCATTGTGCTCTTAAAAGATTAGTTTAAAAAAAAACTTTTCACTTTACAAGCACTCTAAACATGGTTTGTACAAACGTTAGTTTCTCTTTAATTTGAACATGATGTCGTATCCGAGGGACAACATAAAGCACTTACGTTACGCGTAATTTTACTTTCCTTCCACGTGAACAATTGTTAACGACAATCGACGGAAGCCGCGCGCGCCACATGCCAAGCACCGCGTGACAGCTTTGCGAAATCAATGTCGCTCTGACACACCGCTGCGGGAGTTCACGAGCTTATAATTGATTGTCAATAGTACGGTTGTTAATCGACTTTTTTATTTAAAATATTCATATGTAGACTTGTTTGGATAATTTAAATATTTGTAATACAACTAAAATGAATGGAGTTAGGCTTTTAATTATTTTAATATTTACATTCATTTAATATGTATGAAATTGTATACTTTTTTAGTATACATTTTTAAAAGTTTACTTTGAAATAGTAAATAATGTAGTCGAATAAATTTACAAATGATTTGTTATCGTTGTAATCCAATTAATTATGGCTGATTACGAACACCACAAATGTGTTTCTAGTCAAATATAATCAGTTAATAAACGTTATTATGAATAACTCAGTCTTAAGTAATGAAACAGCCGTTTGTAATATCTTACACGGAATTATGTAAATAAATTAGCAATCTTAACACCGAAACATGATAACTGAATAAATTTGAATACTCTTATATAGCATCACAAATCACTAGCAGAATTAATTATGCCCTTAACTAGAACGGTATAGTACTCAATGAATATGTTGAATGTTTACTGTGAAAGCAAGATGTTTTTCAATATATTTTCGTTTTTAATTTGTTTTTGATTTTAAACGTCCGTGTGTATAGTATTGCAAAAGCGGAGATTCGGTCGCGAGATGCATCGACATAGCGACGCACCGACGCGTGTCACTTCACGCAATCGGTGTTGTTTTGTTTATACCACGACACACCACAACACAGATGGTTTAAATATACCGTGAACAAGTCAGGAATGCTTAGATATTTGACTGATTTCAAACAGTATTCAAATGCATTAGTAGTGACTAGCTTTCGCCAACGACTCCGTCCGCGTGGAATTAAAAAAAGCCTATGTGTTCTTCTAGACTACTTTCTACAATTATGCCAAATTGCATAGTGATCCGTTCAGCAGTTTAGGCTACAAACTCTAAGAAACATCCATCCAAACTTTCGCATTTATAATATTAGTAAAATTAGTATGATTGATTATTGGAATTTGTTATTAAATGAATTGCTTGAGGTGTATTTTTACCCTGATAGACCAAAGATTAGGATCATAAGGGAGCTATCCCTCCATGCACTAACTTAGTGCAGACAGAAAGTCGCTAAATGTAGAAGGAACGTATACTGTGAAGAACATTGAAGAATGCCTATCTATATTCTATATCTATACTATTATAATAAAGCGTAAACACACACTTCTTTGTTGTCTAAGATGTCAGCAATTGCAGCATATTTTTGAATAATCCTTTTTTTAATAAAAAGCCCTATACTTACGTCATGCTTTAAGCTATATATTTTCACGCCATTAAACTTAGGGAGTAAATATTTTGGATAAAAACCCTAATGTGTGAAAGAGACCATATGTAAGTTGCTGCCAACATCAAGAAAGAAAGATTGCTAAGGTTTGTCATTTCATGTCATTTTAACATTTGCTATTGACAATTTGAGAAATGTAAACAATAAAATAAAGTTTTTATACTTTCACGCGGATGAATCCGCACGCGAACAGCTAGTGTAAAGATAATTTTACGTCCTTAAAATGTTTGCTATCAACTTTTAAGAGTAAAAAATATAACTTACGACCGAATACTGATGCAAATGAATATATTAAGGCCACGTTTAAACTCTAAATTCTTTATCTTCTTTTTATTCTTCTCTAGATTACGCCAGTCTGTTTATAAGCGGCACTTACGAAATCTTACTAATATTATAATTGCGAAAGTTTAGATGGATGGATGGATGTTTGTTAGAGTTTGTAGCCTAAACTGCTGAACGGATTTCGATGAAATTTGGTATAAATGTAGAGGATGGTCTGGAAGAACATATAGGCTATTCACTTTCGTTTTTTTTTAATTCCACGCGGACGGAGTTCCGGGCGAAAGCTAGTGTTTCATGTTTATTCCAGTATTTAGCCGTTAATCATAGAGTTTAATTTGAAAACTTTTCCCATGATATTTTTACGCTGCAAATGTCTTGTTTATGGTTGTAAATAAGTAGACAATTTGTTTTTGTAATTTAATAGTCAATGGTCATTCGAGTGACATTAATTTAATGCTGTTAATGTTTAAAATGCAAACAATTCGTACAACGCAGACGTTATAAAAAAGATTCATAGCTTTATGGTTTTAAATTCTTCACATGGTTTCTTTAATGGGCGCATAAATAAATTCTGTGTTTTTTGTAATCACATCTTGATATATAAACTTGTTGATTCGTTGATTAAAAAGGCATGCACTTTATTTTTAAATCTTATGAAATCCTCCTTCTTGTTTAAGGTTTACTGACAAATCTAGTTTTAGACCAAGGATTTTTCTTACCGGTCATCATCAACTTGCCCTTATCCCTTATGGAGGGTCGGCACAGTATGTGCTGCTCTTCCATACATCTCTATCAGCCGTCATATCTGAATCCACTCCTTTCTTAAGCATATCCTCTTTCACACAATCCATCCATACTTTTCCTTTGTAGCCATCCACATTCATTCTTAAGGATTTTTCTTACCGGTAATAGAATGAAACCTTAATATTTTCGACCAGCTGTTGCTCGCGACTTCATCGAGTTAATCATTCCAGCTAATGATCTAAGCTAGGTCTTGGATTAATTAGTATTAATATAGTCTTACCAGAAGCTTGTTTTCGGTGATGTTGATGTTAACCATATTGACGGTTTTTACAGGTTTATCGAATACTGAGCTCTCAGTCACGGATGACAGAAGGCTAAAATAGAACACTAGAAGAATATTAGAATAGAATACAGGTAGCTACAAGGAGGACTTTATTTATGAGTGTGTAGTTACACCGGTAGAGGTAGACGTAGAAGAAGATGGATTGCGTGAAAGGTGACATGATCAAGAAGGGAGTGATGACTGAGATGACGTATGATAGAGTTAATAGGACGAAAAGCTGATGCGCCGACCCTACGGGAGTAGGATAAGGTGGGGGTGATGATAGTTTTACTGGAAATAGTTTTTTATATTTATTTTTCATTTTTCGAGGAAAGGCAGCCCTAAATTGGAAGGGTAATATACGTTTGATGACTTCACAGTTAATGATAAACAAGTCCAATTTAGTATTGCAAAAACTGAAGTAACCGCATGTGATTTAGTAGAATATCATACGGTATAAATGGTTTACTCGTTAAGTAATTAAGAAAATTACCGTAAATGCGTTGTGAAGAAAGATTTTTCTCTTGCGCAATATTTAGAGAACGTTAGTTATCGGAAGGATTGCATCAACAAACTAAGAAAATACATTTTTTTTAAATAACTTTTTCTGCCAATGAAATGAAAAAAGCAAACGAGTCTGTGTGTCTACAGCCAAGAGCTATACCCTTAGTAAATCTTGCTAATATTAAAAACGTGAAAGTTTAGATGGATGTTTGTTGCCTACACTGCTGAAGGGATTTCGATGAAATTTGGCATAGATGTAGAGAATAGTCTGGAAATACATAGGCTACTTATTTTTGTTTTTATTAGTTCCAAAAGGACGGAGTCGCGGGCGAAAGCTAGCATATAATTTAAGCATGCAAGCACTTCAAACACCTCTATTACATTCATTTCTATTGCACGAAGAATGTTAGTTCCAAATTTTGCCGAAAAACAACGAGGCGTTTTATATTTCTCATACTCTATATGAAAACATTGTCATCCTACTGATTAAATTGGAATTAAAAGAGATAGCAATGTTTTTATTTTAAAGAATAGTCGCCAATAATACGAACCGATTACAGTAACAGTGAATAAAGTGGTTGAGATTTTAATTGTATCTATTCTTAAATCAGCATTTAACCAACAATAGCTTCACATAACAATTGTTAAAAGTCATCGAATGCTAATAAGTCACGACTTCTATACAGAACGCCATTAAGAACCAGCTTGTACTTCTACATTCGGTGATCTTAAGCATTCGTTAACTAAAACGCAACTAAGTGGTCACTGACCAATTTAATCTCTACTTAATATAATAAAGCGTAAACACACACTACTTCGTGGCGTAGTTTGTCAGCAATCACAGCATATTTTTGAATAATTCTTTCTTTAATAAAAATCCCTACACTTACACGCTGTAGGCTATATATTCACGCTATTAAACTTAGGGGTAAATAAATTGGAAAAAACCTTCATGTGGGAAAGGGACTATAAACTACAAGCTGCCAACATTAAGGAAGCAACATTATTATGGTAACGGTAGTTGACATTTGCAATTGAGAATTTGACAAATGTAAAGAATAAAATAATTTTTATAATTTTATGCGGATGAAGCCGCACGGGTACAGCTAGTAAGATATAAGTAAGTAACATAGAAAACAAAAGGTCTTTGTATAATTGCATACATGTAAATTGTTTACGCAACTTCTATACGATAATTGGTCGAGAATTGAGAAATTGCATACGTCATGGTTACATTTCGTTACATGAAAGAGATGCAAGATATAAATAAGAGATAGTAAGAAAGAGAACATTCTGTATTAGTTTGCTTAACCTTTAAAACTGAATTAATTAATAAACAAAAGTAAGTAGCCTTCGTACGACGAGTTTCATATGAATCCGTACAGTAGTGGCTACAAACTCTAACAAAATCCATCCATCTAAACTTTCGCATTTATAATATTAGTAAGAATTAAGCTGTGTTTATGCAATACGACTTAGGGTCCTTCAAGAAGCGAGCCTATCATGTCCTCAAAGGCCGGCAACGCATCTGTAGTTCCTCTGGTGTTGCATGTCCATGGGCGTCGTTGACCACCCCGGTGTTCTCGCCGCTCGTTTGCCCCCTTTTATTATAAACAAACAAAACAAATGCACGATATTTATAATATGACGGTGATGAATTAAGGCGGACATTCTTGTAATTATATATCGAAGCCCACGCCTCTACAATCGGTATGATTGCCCCTCAATTATTCAGCATTGTTTGTCGAAAGGTTACTCCGGGCCCCGACTAATCGATTTATAGACTTCTTGTTATTACGGTGAAAGTTTTTTTTTATCTGTGTATAAAGTTAGATGGACTTTTAAACGGATTTTCCTTATACATTGTAAGATTAAATATACAATAATGAAAATAGAAAATAATGAAGAATGGAATGGTAAATAATGAAAATATATAGTTTTATAGTAAAAAAAGGAACTCATTAATGTAGCATAATGATTACGTAAAAAAAAAAAATAACGCAAATGAAAATAAACTGTGCAAAAAAGGGTACGGACCAAGAGTCTGGAGATGTTCCGTTGAGGTTTATTAATTGGGACGCAAGAAAAATCAGTTAATTCCAACATTTTAATATAAGAAAACAGTACCCGATCGTCTAGTACCCGATCGTCTCGTATGCATAATACGAGACTTCCTAAGTAGTCGCACGTTTCGCTACCGCGTCGAGGGAGTTTGCTCTAGATCACATCCCGTTCGAGCCGGGGTGCCCCAAGGGTCGGTGTTAGGGCCAGTCCTATTTACACTATATACCAACGATATTCCGCGCGTACGTGGTGTGGAACTAGCGTTATTTGCCGATGACACCTGCATTTTCACATCAGGCCGTAAGCCTGATGCTATATGCCGACGTCTACAGACTGCAGCAAACACCCTTGGTGCCTGGTTTAGGAAATGGAGGATCGAAATCAATCCTACCAAAAGCGCGGCTCTATACTTTTCACGCAGCAAAGAACCTCGTCTCACATCTGTTAAGCTTTTGGACAGCCCAATACCCTGGGAAGACCAAGTAAAATACTTAGGTGTCATCCTTGACACAAAACTCAACTTCTCCGCACACGTGACCCGGGTTAGGAACCGCGCGGCTTTCATCTTAGGTCGTCTTTCCGCGTTATTTAATAAAAAGAGCAAAATGTCCCTTCGGAATAAGGTGACACTCTATAAATCAGTAGTGCGTCCCGTCATGACGTATGCTAGCCCGGTATTCGCGCACATCTCGCCGAAACAAATACACCGACTTCAGGTGATTCAAAATAGATTCATGCGCAGAGCCACGGGGGCCCCGTGGTACATGCGCAATAGTGATCTTCACATAGACTTGGACTTACCCACCATAGCCCAACACCTGAAGCTGGCGTCGCGTCGTTATTTTGACTCTGCCGTCGGTCATCCTAATTCGTTAGTTGTAGGTGCCGCCACCTACAACCCAATCGCGCTCGGTAAATTTCGACGTGATCATCGCAGACCTAGGCACGTTCTTGACTTCCAAGACGATGCAACAACAATCGCTCAGGCTAGGATTAAACAAATACGACAGACAAAACGCCGTAGTCGCTGTCGACTACGGCAATCATTCCCGCGATACGGACTCATAGCAGGCAGGATTTCTCCTACCAATGATAGAAGCGTTGCTGGAGTTTCTTCCGCCACTTCTTCTCCCAGCGCTAACGCTTTCCGAAGTGGTAGTAATATTAGATGTATTAATAATAATAGTAATCAGATAGCAGCAGCCGATCAAGCCGAGGTTCGGCCCTCTTGGGCACCCTTGAATCAGATTGCTAAACGCGTATTGAGTGACAGCCCAAGCCGAGGTCCCCTCTCGGGGGCCCTTGTACCTAGTCACTCCATGGAGCGTCCACCGAAGCGATCTAAGAGCTCGGTGGCCTCCCAATCCGGTAATAATAACGAAGTAACGGCCCGAGCCGAGGCTCCTGAGGGAGCCCTCGAGCCTAGTTACTCATAAACGAGGTTTAGGCTAAGCGCCATCTGCGCTCGGCCACCTCAAGCCCGGTGAATCTGTAAATGCCTCTTTAAGGCAAACAGTGACAACTCAGTCACAAAAAAAAAAAAAAAATATAAGAAAACAATATAACACGCTAAGACACAAACTCAAGGCAGAGAGAGGAGAGAGAAAGAAGAGAGCGCAAAGTGTAAACGTCATAGATTAAAAATAGTTTTGACAGCTAACATATATGTGGTTTTTTAGAGTTAAAACCCATATGATTTAACTGAATATCACATTATAACGAAAATCCCTACGCGTGTTATTCTGGGAATAAATAACTTCGTACAAAATGCCATTGTCGTTTAAGCCCATGGGAAAGTATTATGTACCGATTCCCTAAAAGTACATGCTAATTTCATCGTTGTGGGAATTCAAATAGAGTTTAAATTAGCTTAGAGAATATTTATTAGGATTGTGATGCTGTACGCCGTGGAATTTGGAACTTAAATATTCTATATGCTTCTGTAGTTAAAATGTTTGACCGTTAGAATATAATAATGATATTGCTTTAAGCAGATTAATAGTTCTATCATATTAATAAATGCTAAACTTTGGATGGATGGATGTTTGTCACTACATCTCCAAACTTAATGGATATCGAAGATATGAGACTCAAATGAGAATATATTCTGGAATATATAGGTTACTTTCTGAGTTTTGTTTTATCTCGGTACGGACAAAGTCGTGGACAAATCTAGTTAAAAATAGTCCAATAAATCTTTAACATTTCAAAGTTACACAAAACAATAACATGTTTAACTTTACATTCTTAAGTCATTAAAATAACCTAGTAAATGTGTTACTAGGTCATGACGTAAATAAAACATTCATTTCTTCTACAAAAATGTACACAGCAAAGTATTATAATTACATATTATGAATTATTAACAAGATAATTAAATTTGAATTATCGTTAATATATCTGTGATTTCAATACTTGTCTGATACCATGCGGTTTAGTACCGCCAATTAATTTGGTCAGGTTACTTTACATACGATTACTCAGTAGCCAATTCGTATACATTACTAATAGGGCTATAATAATATGGAGGAGGCTTTATTTAATTTTTACAAATTACTTAAGTACCATAATTAACTCAATTGCCTTTTAAAGTAAGAGTAATACTAAGTACTCAGTAATATAACTATATTTTGTATGGTATAACCTTTTTCTATTATATTAAAACTTAATTTCTCGGGGATGAACCTTATCTCATGTGTACTCCAGACTTTGTTTTATATCTGTGCCAAATTTCAATAAGATATGTTGAACCGTTGCAGAATGATCGAGTAAACATTAAAAAACTAAATGAATGAATCCCACTGGAACCGTAACTATTCTCGGGATAAAAAGTAGCCAATGTGTTCTTCCAGACTATGCTCTAAACCTGTGCCAAATTTTATGGAGATCCGTTCAGCCGCTTAGGCTACAAACGCTAACAAACATCCATCCATCCATCGTAACTTTCGCATTTATAATATTTATATGATTTATTTACGTTTGTCAACTTATCTTATTAATGTTACAAAACTCAAATAACTTTAGATCGATCTCTAGTATTTCGATAACAAATAAAATTACCATTTAATTGATATTACAAATATGTCACAGTTTAAAGAGTTAACAGAGGTAATTAATTTTGCCTCATCGATTGACCAATCGTCTTATTGTGCAATAATAATTTTAGAAACAATAGAAAGGTGTTGTTTAAAAAACTAGATATGTCGTAATATTGCGTACGTATTTATACTAATAAAATAAAGCGTAAACACACAGTACTTTATAGCATACTAGCTTTCGCCCGCGACTCCGTCCGCGTGGAATTAAAAAAAACCAAAACTGAGTAGCCTATGTGTTCTTCCAGACTATCCTTTACGTCTATGCTAAATGTCATCGAAATCCGTTCAGCCGTTTAGTCTACAAACTCTAACATCCATCCATCCATCCATCCATCCATCCAAACTTTCGCATTTATAATATTAGTATGATTTTTGAATAAATCTTCACGCTATTTAACTTAGGGGATAAATAAATTGGAAAATAACCTTCATGTGGGAAAGGGACCATAAACTACAAGATGCCAACATTAAGGAAGCAAGTTTATTATGGTAATGGTAATTTTGACATTTGCAACTGAGAATTTGACAAAAGTAAACAACAAAATATTTTTTTTTTATAATTTTATGCGGATGAAGCCGCATGGGAACAGCTAGTTAATAATAATAATATAATAATAATAATAATAATAATAAGATTATTATCATTATCAAGATTATCCATCAGCAACTTGCCCTTAAATATGCTCTTGTGGAATCTGAGGTACCATATTACCAATATCAGCCTTCACCAGTTCTGGAAAATAGCCGTATCACGCTCTACTGGGATCGATCTATTATTACGGACAGGACTATTGTTGCCAATAGACCTGATATAGTAATAATAGATCGGTCTGAGAGTTGTGTAATGTTAGTTGATATCACTATCCCACATGACGAGAATCTCGTGAAAGCCGAAAAAGAAAAATTATTAAAATATTTGGATCTGGCTCACGAGGTTACCGCCATGTGGCGTATGAAATCGACTACCATTATTCCGATGGTCGTTTCGGTGCACGGGCTAATAGCGAAGAGCTTCGACCAACATCTCAAGAAGCTCTCGCTAGACGGTTGGATTAAGGGCCCGATACAAAAGGCGGTTATTTTGGAAACCGCACGTATTGTGAGGAGGTTCCTGTCTCTGCAGCCCTGACCACTGGTTGCTTGAGTCATCGGATTCCGCAGCCGGTGGAGTTCTATTTTTTTATATAATATGTTTATTTATTTTTTATAACAAATCATGTAAAATATATTATATATAAAAATAAGAAATTAAAGATATATGGAGTAATAAATAATAATAATAGCCTTTATTCGACAATCATACAAAGTTTTACAAAAAAATATAAGTAATAATTAGTTATTATTTAACACCAGATTGTGATGCGTTTCCGCAGAGGCCTCCCCTAATGCTTGCCACTCTCTTCTGTATAGGTCTTCCTTTTCCATGTCATACCAACAGCTTTTCTGATTTCGTCCTCCCATCTAAGACGCTGTCTTCCTCTACTTCTTTTTCTTCCTCTTGGGCACCAATCTGTCACATCTTTGGCCCATTTTTCTTTTTGCATCTAATTATATGCCCTGCCCACTTCCATTTTTGTTTGCATATGTAATGTATGACTGGTTTAATTTTAGTTTGTTGTCGTAATTTTTAAGTGGTATGTGGTCGCTCAGTCTAGCGTTGAGCATACTCCGCTCCATATTGTGGTGCCCTTAACTGTAATGGGAATTTTATCTTTATTTGTCATTAAATTTGTCTTTTGAGCGTTCATTGATAGTCCGACTCTTTCGCTTTCGTCGACTAGTTCTTCAAGCATCTTTTGTAGGCTCTGCGGATCTTCGGAAATTAGAACGAGATCGTCGGCGAATCTCAGATGGTTTAGTTTCGTGCCGTTAACATTCAATCCATAATTTCTCCACTCTAGACGCCTAAATACGGATTCAAGAACTGCCGAGAATAGTTTTGGCGAGAGAGGATCTCCTTGCCTGACGCCTCTTTTTATGGGAAATTGGTCTCCTACTCTTTCGGTTCGGATATTTGCTTTCATGTTCTTGTATATGTTTTTTATAAGTCGTATATATTTAGTTTCGACGCCTTGTGTTTCTAACGCTTCCCATATGCACGTGTGTTTAAGAGAGTCGAACGCTTTATTGTAGTCCACAAATGCTAGATAATAGGTGATCCCGTATTCGTTACATTTCTCTATCACTTGTTTTATGGTGTGAATATGATCGATTGTAGAAAATCGCTGCGGAATCCTGCTTGCTCTCTAGGCTGGTTTTCATCAAGAATCTTTGTTAGGCGATTTAGAATTATCTTAGAAAAGATTTTGTACATACTGGACATTAAACTAATTGGTCTATAATTAGATATATCGTCTTTATTGCCTTTCTTGTGTAGCCAGTATTATTGTTGACGTACTCCATTGACTTGGTATATACTCTGTGGACACAATTTCATTAAATAGGTCGGTAACAGTATTTAGGATTATATCTGACGTTCCGATTAAAAGTTCATTGGATAAGCAGTCTGGCCCTGGTGCTTTACCTCTTTTTTGTGTCTTTATAGCCTTATCCACTTCTTCTTTTAGTATATAAGGAATTTGGTCATTACTATTAGTATGTCTTTCGTTATGGTGATAATTTTTGACAAGTCCACTTTCGTCATTGTACAAATCTTGGTAGTAGTGTGTCGCTACTTCTAATATTTCATTTCTATTTGTTTTGTTTTTCTTATCTTTGTGGTGTATCAAGCTGTCTATCCATTGTTTACTTTCCCTTAACTGATCTAACGCTTTCTTCACTCCGCCTGATTTTTCTATGTAGTGATTTATTGTACTGTTTCTTCTGTCTTGTCTATGTATTCTAATTTGTCGGTTGATTTCTTTACTAATTTCTACAATCTTTTCTTTGTTGTGTTTTCGGTTTTCGTATAAAAATTTCCGTTGAGTTATCAGGTTTCTCGCTTCTGAACCTATTTTGTCTTTCTGTGTGTTGTTTGTTTGCATTTGGTGTTAACTTTCTTTAATTCTTTTTCCAGCAAGTCGTATTTCCTTTGAACATCAATGACATTATTTACTGCTTCTAATTTATCTCTAATTCTTTTAAAATTTCCTCTTTGATTGGCAAGATTAGTGGTGTTCTATTGTTATGATGTATGTTTCTGCGTATTTGTGGCTCTTCTAAGTAAATTTGTCCTCGAAGCATTCTATGATCTGTATTATAGTTAAGTTGGTTAATAACGTCAACGTTGGAAAATATTTTTGGTTTGTTCGTTAGAATGTAATCTATTTCGTTTGTAATTCGGCCGTTCGGCGATATCCATGTCCACTTTCTGCTTTGTTTTCTTTTGAAATAAGTATTCATAATGCGAAGGTTGTTTTGTAATGCAAAATTTATTAATCTTTGTCCGTTTTCGTTCCTCTTTCCTGTACCTGAGTGTGGTCCTAGTATATTGTCTTCATTCTTAGTTCTTTTTCCGACCTTACTATTAAAATCTCCCAATACAACGACAGTTTTATTAACGAATGACATGATTTGATTGAGTTCTTTGTAAAATTCATCCTTTGCATCTTTTTGGCTAACCTCAGTTGGAGCATATATTTGAACTATTGAAATTGGATATTTATAACCCGGGAGCTTCATATTTAAAATGGCGATTCGGTCCGAAATTCCTCTAAATTCAATTATGTTGTTTTTTAAGTATTTTTTTACTAAGAATCCTACTCCATATATACCAGTTCTCTTGTTAATGTGATATAATATATACTTGTCTCGTTCTTCTGTTTTCTCGTTCTCTCTTCTTACGTCACATAAGCCTATTATATCCCAGTTAACAGTTTCTAATGCTTTTTCTAATTCCACTAATGATTCTTCTGATTTCATCGATCTTGTGTTCAGAGTTGCTATATTGAGTTTCTTTCTAAGTCTTTGTTTTGTATTTTCAGGGTTTACGTTTTTTGGTTCATTAGTCCTTAATAATACTTCATGTGTAATACTTCTTAATTCAAGCCTACATCTATCTAGTTAATTATATAATTAAATTCCTTAGTAATATATTATAATAATAGTAAAAAGATCGAATAGGTGTACACCAATGTAAAAATGATATTTTTCGATTGATCTGAAATAAAAGAGATTTATAATAAAAGCCATTTCCATAATTACAGAGCACCTTGCTGTACTGACACTGCGCTATATAAATGCGTTAGGTAAGTGTATTAAAATTCATTTATATCAATTAGCATTGGTACATTTATTAAATCTTGGGTGGAGCTTTGCATTTATTATATACAAAATTTATTTAGTAAATACATAAATGTTACATATACATTTGAAATACATGTTTTATGAAAATAGTTTTCGATGAATTAAAAAAAAAACAATTAAAAAAACATTAATTTGGAATTACGATCACGGATCTATCTATACATATAATAAAATTGGAGTGTCTGTGATATCAAAAGAAAAATTCCAGATTTCGGAAAGATGATGTATTTGCGTTGCTGATAATGAAAATCGAATTTAATTTCTTTTTGTCTGTCCGTCCGCAAGCGGCGTTTTTTCCGGGTAGTCTCCGAAACGTTTGGGCCGATTTCGACCGGACTATCACTAAAGGGTAGCTGACATAGACGGGCATATTATAGGTTTTTTTATCTTAGTATTGCGTGGACGAAGTCGCGAACAAGAGCTAGTGTATCAATAAAATTTATGTTGTCTTTTCACCTATAAACAATAACATTGCTATAATCTAATTTAGTAATAAACCGTATTATGAGATAAAAAATAATTTATTTATTTATTTATTTATTCAATGAATTAATCAGACAACCAATAAAACTGTTGTTCGAAATATTTTATGATTGTATCGTAAAATTCTTTCCAACTGCGATTTAAAATTTATTACAATCTTATAAACAAAAGAATCGTCTGTTTTAAATTTAATTCGTTTTGAGTAACATTAGCGTGGTATGGACATGTCATGCGACGAGACGATGGGGACATAAACCAGAAAGTGTTAAGAATGAATGTGGATGGCTACAAAGGAAGAGGAAGACCGAAGAAAGTATGGATGGATTGTGTGAAAGAGGATATGCTTAAGAAAGGAGTGGATTCAGATATGACGGCTGATAGAAATGTATGGAAGAGCAGCACATACTGTGCCGACCCTCCATAAGGGATAAGGGCAAGTTGATGATGATGATTGCGTAACATTAGAGTTTATACTACGAAAATATTGATGTTTAAACCATAGTCCAATGAGAAAAATAAATCCCATCGACCCAATGGAAAGCACTAGTTGAATCTCGGATACTGTTGCATTCACGATTGAATAAAAGCGCACACTTTAGTCTCGCTTTCCTATGAGCTTATATAGAGGTACACTACACGATTTATTGTTGTGCAAATAAACAGTTGAATGGACTGTGAAACAATCGACAATCGCACAACAGTTTAGTCAAAGGTGCGACCGCTCTAAATTGCACATTTTTAAATATTGCTTCTTATCTTACTAATATTATAAATGCGAAAGTCTTGATGAATGGATGGATGTTTGTTAGAGTTTGTACCCTAAACGGTTGAACAGATCTCGATGAAATTTAACATAGAGGTAGAGGATAGCCTGGAGGAACACATAGGCTACTCACTTTTGTTTTTTCTACGCGGACGGAGTCGCGGGCGAAAGCTAGTTAACGATAGTTATCGCTAGTGTACACTCAACCTAAGTCTTAATATGTATAAAATATTCAATGAATGCAAAAACTGTAATAACGGCAAAGGAAACAGGAAGACCCTGGCTTCTGATGAGCAGGTTAATAACATCCGTTGCTCATCGCCTTTTATAATCTAACCTGTTTTATACTAACATACTCTGTGACACTGAGAAAATGGATTTGCACTCGGAATCTGGATATATAACCTAGCATTAATTAAAAATAATCGAGACTCGAAGGAACTTCTTTAGAATTTTATTTTTCACTATTTTTAAAGGCGCATGTTATGAGAATGGATGAATCGCATGTGACAAGAAGGACGTTAGTTATGAATGTGGAGGGGTACACCGGTAGAGGTAGACCTAGAAAGAGATGGATGGATTGTGTGAAGAGATGATGATAAGAGCGCCGGTAGCGCATGGGTTTAAGCACTTGACTTATAATCTTGGTCTTGGGTTCGAAGCCCGCCATGTACCAACGTTTTCGATTTTCATATGTTATTTACCCGTCGTTCTTACGGTGAAGGAAAACATCGTGCTACCTGCACATATCGGCGAAGAAATTCAAAGATATGTGTGAAGTCAACCAACCCACAGTTGGCCAGCGTGGTTGACTATAGCCTAGTCCCTTATTAGGGTAGGAGCCCCTCAGTGGGGACGTATAGTGAGCTGGTGATGAAACAGTATATGTGTTGTGATTCTAAACTTACTAATGTTGTATAGTTCGTATCCTTAACCTAGTGGTTATGGTTTAGTAACTAGTCGTGGTTTAGTAACTAGTTATAGTTTACAAACTAGTTATAGTTTAGAAACTAGTTATATTTTTAAACTAGTTATAGTTTAGAAACTAGTTATAGTTTAGTAACTAGATATAGTTTAGTAACTACTAGCTGTTCTCGTGCGGCTTCATCCGCATAAAATTATAAAATTATGTTATTGTTTACAATTATCAAATTCTCAATTGAAAATGTCAAAATACCAATATCCGTACCGTGGCAATCTTGCTTCCTTGATGTTGGCAGCTCGTAGCTTATAGTCTCTTTCCCACATTAGGGTTATCCAATTAACTTACCCTCTAAGTTTAATAGTGTGAAAGTATATAGCCTAAAGCGTGACGTAAGTATAGGGCTTTTTATTAAAAAAGGGATTATTCAAAAATATGCTGTAATTGCTGACATCTTACGCCACAAAGAAGTGTGTGTTTACGCTTTATTATATTAGTATAGATACATATACTCTTCTAGATCTTGATTGATAACACGCTTTTATTAAATACCACATCCTATTGATCGATAATATATCTAGGATTCAGTAAATAAATCTAGCATTATCGTGAGATTCGATCTGGCAATCGCTTTGCGGTACGTCATATTAGTAATGTAACAGGTTGTTACATTTTATTGAAAGTTATTGCACGTGTTTCATGAGATTGAAGATAGGCTCGCATTTGCAAGTTTAGTTTATACGGTTTCTTTTTTACCCGACTTAGGGTATAGTTATAGTGTATCTGAGAGACTGAGGCTCATGGGACCAGTGTGTACATATACTTAACGTTCTTAAAGGGTAAGAAACAAAAGAAAACAAGAAAAGAAAGGAATGTATATATATAATAAAAAAATGGAACTCACTAATGTAATAAGGATTACGCAACCAAAAAAAGAAAAAAGATATAAACTGTGCAAAAAAGAGTACGGACCAAAAGTCTGTAGATGTTGATTTAAAAAACATCCTACACATGATAGAGAAGAAATTCAAAGACATGTGAAATCAACTTGCAGTGGATAAGCATGGTTGACTATACCCTAGTCACCTCTATTTTTTTCAAGTTAGTTGTTAATTTATATTGCGCTGAGCGTCATAGAGTTAGAACCAGTTAGATTATTTGGCTTTTTTAATAAATAAATACTGTTTTTATTTTCGAAAATAATGTAACTAACATTATAAATGCAAAAGTTTAAATGGATGTTTGTTAGAGTTTGTAGCCTAAACTGCTGAACGGATCTCGATGAAATTTGGTATAGATGTAGAGGGCAGTCTGATAGAACACATAGGCTACTTACTTTTGTTTTTATTAATTCCATAAGGACAGAGTCGCCGGCGAAAGCTAGTATATTATAATAATCAGAAATACATTTCAAGAATTTATCGAACCAAAAACACTAACTAATGGTTAAACATAATTGAGAAACTGGATAGATAGGTATAATACGATTTCAAGTAGGACAATACTATCCAAGTTTATATATATACTTTAAACTAGTCTGATTGAGAATGTTGTACCATTTAGTAATACATCCCGATTAGGAGAACTGTTCAGACACAACAAAGAAGCCAACTCGATGACAGCGAATACTTAATTGGTAAACGTTTAAAACTAAATGTAATTAAAATCTTTGTATCGGTTAAAAGACAGGTGTGTAAGGCGTAAATGGAAACTTGAATTTTACTACAAATAGTATAAACATCTGTTAAGGTGTGCTTCCACTAAGCGCACACCTTTGACTAAACTATCGCATAGCTGTTTCTATTCCTACGAGCTTATATGGTACACACTACTCGATTTTTAGTTGTGCAACAGTGGAATTGGCTGCGAAACAGTCGACAATCGTACAACTGTTGTGACCATTGACTAAACAGTTGTGACCTTTGACTAAACAGTTGTGACCTTTGACTAAACAATCGCACAACCGTTGTGCGATTTTTTAGTCAAAGGTGTGCGCTCGCTCTTAGACAGGATTCCCTCTCAACTTAAAGTAAACTTTTGCTCAATCAATCAAGAGTTATGTACTCGTATATATTGTATGCAGTGAAAACGTAGCTTAACTAATTCCAGTACAGACTATTTTAGACGTTCGATAAAAGGACGGTATTTTAATATTATTGTTTGCTTCAAGTCTAGATTGATACGACCTTGGAATATTTAGAATATTAAAACTGTTTGCCTTTTATTATGGTATTGATAGTCTAGGTTGACTTACGATTTTATTTGCAAATTAAAACACGGGTTATAAGAACACGCTTGTAAAATATTTAGGGGTGGAGATACACGGACTACCGTTGAAGTTTCGATAGCGACTAAATCTTACGGACCGTCTATGGTGAATTGGTAAAAAAACTTTTTTAAATGTTTATTATCAATTGCAAAGTCTAGCTGTAAACCATTGCATGGCTTTGGTCGATCTCTTAATACATCAAAATAATGAATTCTTAATACAAATAAACTTTTCGTTATTGAGTAAAGTCAAATTTAGAATTAAATATTTTATTAAGTTAGCTTTCGCCTGCGGTACCGTCCACGTGGAATTTAAAAAACAAAAGCCAATTTTTTTGAGATCCGTTCAACAGTTTAGGATACAAACTCTAACAAACATCCATCCAAACTTTCATTTACAGTAAGAATTGTCTTGAACTAAATTATATTAAAGTTAAAAAATGTAAACGTCAAAAACAACAACATCAAAAGATACACCGACAGTAAATAAGTTGAATAGTAATATTTATTGTTTTTATTGCGTATTTACTATTTAATTATTCAACATACATTGCCACATGTTTTAAAAGGTATTACATTATTAATTAATCGCTTAAAGTTAACGATCGTATAAACTTAAATTCCAGTTTTATTTGGTTGTAAAATACAAGAGTTAAGCCATTTATTTCATTCCGTGTAAAAAAGTGAATGACATCTAGTTTGTACATTACTACGAGTATATCTGGTTGTTAACAAAACTACGTTGAATAAGGTAAGTAAAAAATAAAATGGTAGTGAAAATGATATATATCTATACTATTATAATAAAGCGTAAACACACACTTCTTTGTTGCCTAAGATGTCAGCAATTACAGCATATTTTTGAATAATTCTTTTTTTAATAAAAAGCCCTACACTTACGTCACGCTTTAGGCTATATATTTTCACGCCATTAAACTTAGGGGGTAAATATTTTGGATAAAAACCTTAATGTGGGAAAGAGACCATAAGTTGCTGCCAACATCAAGAAAGAAAGATTGCTAAGGTTTGTCATATTAAGTCATGTCATTTTGACATTTGCAATTGATAATTTGACACATGTAAACATTAAATAAAAATTTTCATAATTTTATGCGGATGAAGTCGCATGGGAACAGCTAGTTAATATTATAAAGGGGAAAACTTTGTTTGTTTGATTTTAATGAATAGGCTCTAAAACGACCGGACCGTTTTTAAAAATGCTTGGACCATTTGAAAGTTACATTATCCACGAGTAACATAGGCAATTTTTTTTAATAATTTCATGCGGGTGATGTCGCGGGTTACAGCTAGTTGTAAATAAAAGCTTAGTAAAAATACTCCAACATTGCAATGTTTTCATCATCCTAAGAACATATCTTACTAATATTATAAATGCGAAAGTTTGGTTGGATGGATGTTTGTTACTAAGATCTCCAGAACGGTTTAACAAATCTCGAAGAAAGGCACAAATGTAGAACACATAAGCTACTTAATTAGTTTATTTCAAATTCCGCGTAAAGTCGCATGTAAAAGCTAGTATTTGTAAAAAAGAGGAACTGTAAGTTACCACTGTTGAAAGAATTGTATAGAAATATTTTATCTCTCTCATATTCTTTAAGAAAGACAGAGATAAATGTTATTCTATTTCAATAGTTGCACCAATAATACCGCAATGCGCTTTACTAAACTTTTCGTTTATTTAAATGCAATAAAAACTATAGAGAAATAAATAAAATCGTTTTCGTCATGCCAACAATTTTATCTACGTGTAAATTTTCATGCAATATTACTTATAACAAAAAATTTAATACAACGCCCTAATGGTCGAGTCCTTACCTAAGTAAGGTGAGCCTGAATCCCGCAATTTGTTATACGACAGTTGCTCGCGACTTCGCTTGCGTGAAATTAAAAAGTATAGCCTATGTTACTCACTAATAACATAGCTTTTAATGGTGAAAGAATTTTTAAAATCGGCCCAGAAGTTTTTGAGTTATTTCAATACATAAAAATACAAATCTTTCCTCTTTATAACATTAGTATAGATGTAGATATTCTGTAACTTAAACACCGCGTATTTCCAGACTGTACTTAACGTATAACTTAACGATTATCATATTGTTTATAAGTTAATTGCCTTCTTATAACATTCCCTTACAAGACAGGGGTGTCAAAAAATTTCCGTATTTTCAAGACAAAACAAATAGACGTATAGTAAGAAAGGTGTGGGTAAAAGGTACTAAAAGGGTTGTGTATTCTCGTGATGTTTATAGGTCAGGTCAAAAGTGGGAAGGGAGACAGGGTATAGGACACACGACATAATATAGATATATGTCGTAATAGTGTCGATTTTTTATTAGACCGCGCAAAAACATTAACATTACTGGAAATACTTACTTACTATTATACAATTTAATAATTTTTTTGAAAATAGCTTTATTTCTTTTTGATACTTTAAAATATACTAGTTGTTGCTCGCGACTTCGTTCGTGTGAAATGCAAAAATAATAAAAAACATTGCCTACGTTACTCACAGATAAATTACCTTTCTAACGGTGTAAGAATTTTAAAAAACGGCCCAGTATTTTTGAGTTATATCAATACGTAAAAAAATACAAAAATATTAATCTTTCCTCTTTATAATATTAGTATAGATTAATGAAGTAGTTAAGTTGAATGTTTGAAAGTAGCTGGGAAACCGGCCATAAGTAAAAAGGTGTGTATGTGTGATATTCGATTTTTATTCTTATAGAAGTTGGAATCGATAGATTAGTTATAACTTATGAATTTTAAAAAAAAAACACTGTTTTCTCAAATTAATAATGACCTGCAGAACCATTACAAATGAGTAAATAAATATTTATTACTACTACAGCCGTACGTAATCGAATTGCATTTCGCTATTATTTCTGTCATCGCTAAATTCTCTACACTATAATCAATGCTAGAATTGTCATGCTCATGCTGATTAAAATGTTTTCTCAGTTAGTTTTATGACTAACGTAAAATCCAGGTCAAAATATTAATTACACATATCCACGCGTGTCCGTTATACGAAAAAGGGTCTAAGTCAGAATGTGATTTTTTTTATCACGTACAATTAATTATAAACGTGACTTTATTATATTGATTAGATTTATGTGAATTTTATAGAAACATAAATCATAATAATGAAATAGTTTCGCCTAATAAAGGTATAATTAAGAAGGCTTGTAAAGAATTACATAAATGTAAAAAATGACAATTATTGAGGCTAAAGTAGTATTAATACGTTCTTATTTCATCTTAATAATTAATTGAATTTGCCGTTATTTCCTATACTGTAACAATATTTTATTATACAGAAAATTAATGCATGTATATAGTTACTAGCTTTCGGCCGCGACTCCGCCCGCGTGGAATTGAAAAAAACAAAAGTGAATAGCCAATGTGTTCTTCCAGACTATATGCTACATCTATGCCAAATTTCATCGAAATCCGTTCAGCCGTTTAGGCTACAAACTCTAACAAACATCCATCCATCCATCTAAACTTTCACATTTATAATATTAGTATGAAGTATGATTAGTAAGATTAATGAGCAAAAATTACGTTTCAACTGGAAAAACGTTGCGAGTAAAACCGCCAGTCATAACTAGTGTGAATAATATAAAAGGGTTTTCACAAGCAATAAAATTCGAAACTTCGATCTGGACAATACCAATCAATCATTCCGATCGCTACATAATTAATAGTCCACCTTCAGTACGAACCACGGCGCGCCACCCCACGGTAATTTGTCTGACTTACTATGAATACAGTCGCCCTTATCAGTACATTATGAAAATAGGGGTACGCGAAATAATCAATATTCTGCCCCGCCCGGTAATGCGCATGCGTGGTGGTGCTTACCTGGTGGTGGTGGTACGCCCCAGTGGGATGGAGAAACCCATGTCCAAAACCCATAAACCATTCCCAAACTGCAAGGCGCCCGAGCAACACATCACAGCGAAACATGGCTGCATCTAACGACAGAACCCAAGCTTGGACTTATAGAACACCTTGTAAGTTCTTTTAATTTCAAATTTTTGAAAATCGAATTCTATTTTTTTAAATCGACGTTACATAATTCTTTGTTGCCAGTATACTTGACCAGCGATATATTTTTTTATTCACAGTTGTAATTGAGAACATTCTGTTTAATTTGAATTATTTTTTCTCAGAAATCACGCAACGGCGCGCAAGAAATGGTAAGACGTGTTTGTAGGTTTTATGTGAAATTGCTTTTTTAGTACATTTATTTTTTCTATTAAGTTACATGCACTGTAAATAATTCTAACATACAAAGCGTGTACCATAAACTGTACCAACGTTTTTTATGTACACAAAGTTGAATAAATATGCTTTTTGAACACACTATTTGTTTGATACCTCACCTTTCCATATTACACGGTTAAGATCGAGTTTCACTGTTGCACGGAATATGAAGTTTTATGAAAAAATATCTTTAAATATATCACCAAAATATTTATAATACAATTAATAAAATGTTATTGCTTTAACGTCGTTACCGGTATGGCCTTTTACGCCACAAATAGATCGGAAATAGTTCAGCTTATTAGAGCTAATCACAGCAAAAAAAATCTAATATTTAAACCTTACAAAAAGACAATGAAATTACGGTTCACAAGAAACATTATTGATTTTAACATTGTACAACGTGAAATATAGAATTCGTTTAATATTACAAAAGCGTTAAGAGTTTCTGCGAAGCATTTTCGTTTCATGGAAATCCACCTTAAGCTTTTATTCCAACAAACGTTTTTAATTTCATCGTAACCCGATACGGAGTATATTTTCGGAAGTTTCTAGAAAATTTGTTTTATACTAATTATATTTATTCAGGGCTATATTTCCGAAAGCAATCGCTAATCATACTTCATACTTCATACTAATATTATAAATGCGAAAGTTTAGATGGATGGATGGATGGATGTTTGTAAGAGTTTGTAGCCTAAACGGCTGAACGGATTTCGATGAAATTTGGTATGGATGTAGAGGATAGTCTGGAAGAACACATAGGCTACTCACTTTTGTTTTTTTTAATTCCACGCGGACGGAGTCGCGGGCGACAGCTAGTGACTGATAAAACGCACAGTTATAAATAACAAATATAAAAAGGTGCATATTTGATTAGTCTAACGCATAAGGGAGCGCCCTCTAGGCAAATATCCCACTATTTTGTTCGAAATGTTGGCTACTTTAGGCACATAAGGGGAACAAACTGTAGTGAATTTTCTCCGCCATACCAACCTATCCCACTACTAAATTGGTAGGTTATTGAAGAAAATTTATTATTTCTGTCAAATTTCTGACCGTATTGCGTTCGAAATTTAATCCTGACATTTTTTCTATAACATTTAAAACGCGGTAAAACCAAAGAAAGGTAATATACTAGCTATTGCTTGCGAATTCGTCCATGTGAAACTTCAAAACAGTAAAAAATATAGCCTATCTTATTCAGCGGTAACGTAGCTTTTTAATGATGAAAGGATTGTTGAAATCGACAAAGAAGTTTTTGAGTTATTTCAATACGTACAAAAATCCAAATCTTCTATAATATTAGTATCTAACTAAAGTTCATCAAACTTGTGGTTGTAATATTTGAACATGTAGGCGGGCACGTGCTTTCGTAATGTATGTATGTATGTATTAATTTACACACATTTTACATTTCGTTGTACTCTCACCTACGTCTCAATTAGAGTACGGTCTATAAACGGCTTGAACTTTGTAACTATTAGTAAAGATTCTGGAATGGATGCGTTACACAACACACGTGAGCTTTTATTGCGTAAATAAACAATAGGTAAACTTATTTAATACTAGCTGTTCGCGTGCGGATTCATTCGCGTGAAATTTTAAAAACTTTATTTTATTGTTTACATTTGTCAAATTATCAATAGCAAGTGTTAAAATGACATGACATGATAAACCTTAGCAATCTTTCTTGATGTTGGCAGCAACTTATGGTCTCTTTCCCACATTAGGGTTTTTATCCAAAATATTTACCCCTAAGTTTAATGGCGTAAAAATATATAGCCTAAAGCATGACGTAAGTGTAGGGATTTTCTTTTAAAAAAGAATTATTGAAAAAATGCTGTAATTGCTGACATCTTAGGCAACAAAGTGTGTGTTTACGCTTTATTATAATAGTATAGATGTTACTAAGAATAACCTTAAAAAAGAGATTATTAAAATTTTGAATTATCAATAATATTAATATGTCATTAAGTACCACTCGAATGTTTAGCCTATTTATAGATTTATTTTATTACTAGCTTTCGTCCGCGACCCCGTCCGCGTGGAATAAAAAAAACTGAGTAGCCTATTTGTTTTTCCAGACTATCCTCTACGTCTAGGCCAAATTTCATCGAAATCCGTTCAGCCGTTTAGGCTACAAACTATAACAAACATCCATCCATCCATCCATCCATTCATCCATCCATCCATCCATCCATCTAAACTTTCGCATTTATAATATTTGTATGATTATAGTTACTACGTGGTAAAGTTGTGGGTGGCACATCTACTCAAAACTTCTTACCATAACTTTTACCCCAGTAAATGAAAAAATAAATAAATTAAATACATACAGAAAAGAGACGCATATCAGAATAGACCCACTAGTAACAAGGGCCTAAAAAAAACATTAAACTCTAATATCGTCTAAAAACTGGAATTACAGTTAAAAAAAGGCAGGATTTATCACTTTCTTATTAGAGGCCTCTTTCGCCTAGGACTAAAGTTTTTATAAGCATAATTTAATTTACATAACACTATATTAGTATTCCAAGCTGTGGTATCATTAGACAAAGTCCCCTTACCTAAGCCCTAGGCTATCTTTCTAATTTAATCAAATATCCTATCAATATATCACTGCCCACCTCGTTTATTAAACACCTTTGGTACATAAGCAATCATTATCTACGGCCCAGATCTGGTTAACAAATAACCATTATAAATGTACCTATTAAAGTCGTTAAATAATCAACAAAAACCATAAAAGATAATACATTTTAATTGTTTATAAGAGGTCAATTTAAACTGGTATAAAAGTATCAAACATGTATTTGTAAGGAGTAATTAAAAAGAATTGCAAATGAGAACATACGGGATAATAAATCTCTTGATAATAATCGAAAATTTCGCCATAAAATTATTATGTCCTTGGCATCGATCTATGAGCATGTAACTGGTCTGGACTCGATAGAGAACCAATCCGACTAAGTTTTAATTGTATTATATTACCACTTTATAGCCTAGTAAGTATTAAATGGAATATACACTGATCCAATATTTTATTATTATTCAACAAATTTTAATAATTGAATAAAATAAAATACACTGATTATTTACCTACTTTTTTGCAACCAAGTTTTGCAACAAAACTGCAATTCATTAGTCCCCTTAATATATTTTAAGTAGCTGTTGCTCGCAACTTCGTTCGCGTGAAATTAAAAATGTTAGCCTATGTTACTCAGTGGTTCTATAGCTTTTTAATGGTGCAAGAATTTTTTAAATTGGTCGCGTAGTTTTTGAGTTATTAAAATACATACAAAAATACAAATCTTTCCTCTTATTAATTTTGATTACGTCATTATTTTTCTCAATTTTACATGGACGTATTGTGACGTCCTCAGACTTTAATATTCCTGTTATAATAAACTATCACTCTCAAATATATATTTTTTTTAAGTTATAAATTCATTTATATATTTTACTAGCTGTTGCTCGCGACTTCGCCCGCGTGTTATTAAAAATATAGCCTATGTTACTCTCTGATAACACAGCTTTTTAATGGTGAAAGAATTTTTGAAATCGGCCCAGTAATTTTTGAGTTATTTCAATACATACAAAAATACAAATCTTTACTCTTTATAATATTAGTATAGAAGTATAGATTCAGCTTGATTGTCTAAAACGATTTACAAACATAAAAAAATTGATTTCAAGATCTGTGATATATATTCAAAATAAATAAATAAAATACACTGATTATTTACCTACTTTTTTGCAACCAAGTTTTGCAACAAAACTGCAATTCATTAGTCCCCTTAATATATTTTAACTAGCTTTTTAATGGTGCAAGAATTTTTTAAATTGGTCGCGTAGTTTTTGAGTTATTTCAATACATACAAAAATACAAATCTTTCCTCTTTATAATATTAGTATAGATTCAGCTTGATTGTCTAAAACGATTTACAAACATAAAAAAATTGATTTCAAGATCTGTGATATATATTCAAAATAAATAAATAAAATACACTGATTATTTACCTACTTTTTTGCAACCAAGTTTTGCAACAAAACTGCAATTCATTAGTCCCCTTAATATATTTTTTTTAAGTTAAAAATTCATTTATATATTTTACTAGCTGTTGCTCGCGACTTCGCCCGCGTGTTATTAAAAATATAGCCTATGTTACTCTCTGATAACACAGCTTTTTAATGGTGCAAGAATTTTTTAAATTGGTCGCGTAGTTTTTGAGTTATTTCAATACATACAAAAATACAAATCTTTCCTCTTTATAATATTAGTATAGATTCAGCTTGATTGTCTAAAACGATTTACAAACATAAAAAAAATTGATTTCAAGATCTGTGATATATATTCAAAATAAATAAATAAATTAATTTATATAAAAGCTATTGTACAAGGAACTTTACAACACACATCTCAATTCCAGAAGGCAAATCGATTATTGCTGCCAATGATTTAACATTTCATTTAATTTAATTTAATTTAATTTAATTTAATTTAATTTAATTTAATTTAATTTAATTTAATTTAATTTAATTTAATTTAATTTAATTTAATTTAATTTAATTTAATTTAATTTAATTTAATTTAATTTAATTTAATTTAATTTAATTTAATTTAATTTAATTTAATTTAATTTAATTTAATTTAATTTAATTTAATTTAATTTAATTTAATTTAATTTAATTTAATTTAATTTAATTTAATTTAATTTAATTTAATTTAATTTAATTTAATTTAATTTAATTTAATTTAATTTAATTTAATTTAATTTAATTTATTTATTACTTGAAGACAATCGGGCTGTCATGGTCCGAGGCCAAACGCAGAGCCCAGGACAGAGCGAGCTGGCGGCGTACTGTGGACGCCCTCTGCCCCACTTTGGGGACATAGGAAAAGGAGAGAGAGAGAGAAGACTTATTATCAGCCTTAATATATTGAGAAAATGGATCAACTGTCTGTATAGATCTCTCTTAGTAAATGTACTAAAAAGGATACACTAAACTTAGATGCGACAATCTGGACGTTAGCTTTACTATATTACTAATGTTAAAAAGAGATTTTTTTTCTGCTATTATTGAAATCACTAAAAAATCAATTTTGAAAATTCTTTCAACGTCAGAAAGGTAATTTATCTGTGAGTAACATACGCTACACTTTTTATTCTTTTTTAATTTCACGCGGACGAAGTCTAGTATCCGATATTTCGCAAGCTTATAATCGATGTTTAGATATAATCGATCAAAAAACAAGTAACAGTTATACAGCCACCGTATCTGATACAGAATCGATATTTCGTAATCACCATCAATTAAGTTGGAGTTCGTCGGGAAAAAATCGATTTGTGGTATTTCTCGGTTGCATTATATCTGCTTGGTTTTTACCCTATTAATGATAGCGATTTAAATTATTTCTCTTAATTTTACACGCTTTTTTTTATAGTTTTAAATCCGTTATTCATTCGTTTTCAATTATTAATTAGGTAGGCTAAAATAATCATCAAATTACATTTTTTACGATACGATGTAATATTCATTTAACGGTGTTCATAATTGAAGGAAATATTTTTGTAATAAGAAAATGTATTAAACGTTCTGATAACTTAAAAACATTAAAAAAAGCTTCAGTTATTTAAAAAATTAAAAAAAGCTTCAGTTATTTAAAAATTAATTGACAAGCTAGAATTGTCCTATTTTGCATGATAAATATTTGTTTCACTTAGAAAATACGTCTGCTCTCTATGGCTGACTGAATACTACTGAGTGAACATTACCCCCTCCACTTCAATTCGAAACTACCCACGCATCGCTATCATTGAGTTCAATAGACAATATATGTCATTTTTATTACATTATAATTATTGTATATCTATCCTTTAGTAGACAGATTGAATAGAAATTGAATTTTAGTATAATAAATCAATTATTCAATAGTTATAGCTAGATATTGTATCGAAGGTATATTTACTACATCAAAAGGCAAGTCCTAAAATTATCTCTGAATATAATTGGCTAAATTTGCAACACTAGGACTTGTGTAACATTAATAACTCCTTATCCTGCAAAATTTAGTTACGAACAATAGTAGAGCCTTTTTGGGAGGACTAGTTATGCAACTAGTCTAGTGAATGCAAATTTAGATTTAACTCTGTCTTTTAATATCAATATTGACCAACAATCAGTTCATCGTTTATCTAGACATAAATTATATTTCTACGTTTGTTTAATACTAGCTGTAGCTCGCGACTTTGTCCGCGTGAAATTAAAAAATATAGCCTATGTTACTCACTGATAACGTAGCTTTTTAATGGTGATTTTTTTTAAATCGGCCCAGTTTTCGATTTATTTCAAAACATACAAAAACACAAATCTTTCTTCGTTTTACATACATGTTGGTTTTATATATTTACTAATGGAACTAACCAATAGCAGAGCTTCTGTCACAGCGCTGGATATCTTTGTTTCATTATACTTAGTACTGTATTCAAAAGTACGTTTAGAATTACTATATGAACTTTTTTGTACACTGTACAAGTATGCTATATAAAGTGATTCAAGCTAGTAATTTAATCAAAGACATCCAAACCAATTTATAATCTAGATAAGTAAGCGTTTATTATTGTAAAATCAATTTTTTAGTATAGATTCGTCATTGACGTACATACATGTTGGTTTTATATATTTACTAATGGAACTAACCAATAACAGAGCTTCTGTCACAGCGCTGGATATCTTTGTTTCATTATACTTAGTACTGTATTCAAAAGTACGTTTAGAATTACTATATGAACTTTTTTGTACACTGTACAAGAATGCTATATAAAGTGATTCAAGCTAGTAACTTAATCAAAGACATCCAAACCAATTTATAATCTAGATAAGTAAGCGTTTATTATTGTAAAATCATTTTTCAGTACATTAAAATTATCTTCAACCGAAAATGAATACTATTTTCTGCGATTTGTTTATTAATTTGCTGTCCTTACAATCTGGATCCAGTATTTAGGTTATACCCTAACTTGGTATCACTGGAGGCTTGACGATACCATAACGGATGTAGTTTTACGGATTCAAATTTATGACTTTCCATTAAATTTAACTGCCCATGTTGCTGACGAACCTTTGACTATTAGAAGACAGGACCTGATAAGTGCGCGACCCTTTGTCAAAGAACCAACAATAAGATTTAAAGCCTGTCCCACCAAATTGTAAATTGTCTGATAACAATCCAACGTGTAAAATATGTGATGGAAATAGCGGATTTGGTTCCTTATCTGACAGTGACGTCATTTTTAAGCCATCTAAGCCTCTACCAGCCAGTGGTGGGACAAGCCCTAATTCTTATTAATTGTTTTTATTGTTGCTTAGAGCTGCTTTTTTTGTGGATGTACATTTTTGAGAAAGTATGCGTACTAAGAAAGCGAAGAAAAATTTTGTGGATCTCTGTTTATAAGTTTTTTGTAAGCTATTTTGAGTAAAAAGCTTTTTAATTTCATTTTATGCGTTCATAACAAGGTGTTTATTTTACATGTCAGCATGACATGCACATGTTTTATTGTCATTATCTCATGAAAATAATTGAGAAAATGTATTTAGTACAACGTTGTACTTTCTGTCTAGTCCATTTCTCTATAGTCCAAGACATGAACGAACCAGTTCATTCAATTGAGTTTTGCTTCATTTTATTCGATGGGCCCTTTATTCTTTTATTTAATATGTTTCTTTAGAAGTCATTCTCGTACATTAAGTCGCTGTTTATCATTAAATTCTCCATTGTAGTTGTATTGCCATCACTGTCATTCTCTATGAAAAAAGAGAGATAACGAAAACGTTCCTACTATAGTACTCATTGACTATTATCCCAACATCTTCATTGTTAACAATTGAAAGATTATAAACGAAAAAAACCTCGTAAACCAGTTGATAATTTTTACATAACATTTGTATTGATTTTATTTACAATTTGTGATGTTAGATAATATTTTAGAATAAAGTTATTTGATTTAACGTTTGTTAATTTAAAAAAAATCTTGTGAGCGCTGTGTACGCCTGTCATCTGTATGTTCTGTTTTTTTTTCCGTTTTTTTTTTTGTCTACAGTAATTTAATGTTGGTGTGCTATAAACATGCAATTGGTATACCTTTCTAATAAATCAATAGACACTTTTAAATCTATTCTTTATTTTTTCTTTCTTTATTCTTTGACAGCAATTTGACGTGTCAATCAACAAACATTATCATTAGGAATGTTGGTATTATTGAATAGTTATATTATCATCCAACTTAAAATGCATTAAGTTCTTAAAAAGCTTTACCAAGTTGAAGTTTCACAAGATAAATATTGTCACGAAGAAGTATCCATTCACCTGTCGACTGGTTCACAGCGTTATCCAATTATTCCAACGTCAACGGAACTAAAATATTTAACCGTAGTTTAATTAATCGTTAAGTCACGACCATTTAAACCCATCTTCCACTAAGAGTAAAACCGCACGACTGCATAAATGCAGTCCGTAACACCAATGGTATATCCAGGTCATAGAAATAGCGACTGATTGCGTAGTGTAAAGTGTGTCTAATACTTCCTGGCAACACTCGTTATCTCTGATTTCACACCGATTCAAAATGGCCGCCGATTGAAATGTCACTTCGAATTGAATTAATTAAACTTGTCAATTACTACTGTTCTCTTGTACATATTAATTTTGTTGTTCAAACACCTTGTGTGCATTGAATGATTAATAAATGCAACTCGTAGATATTGTACAGTTTAACAACTGTTTGTAAAGTTACAAGCTTTTGCCCGCGACTCCGTACGCGCGGAATTAATAAACACTTAAGTAACTTATGTGTTACAGACTGTATCACATCTGTGCTCAATTTCGTAGTGATCTATTGAGCCGTTCCGGGAAACTTTCTAACAAACATCCATCCATCCAAATTTTTGCATTTATAATATTAACTTAGTAAGATATTAGTATTAATGTCAACCCGAGTGAAGCCAGGACTGACAACTAGTGCCGCCAAATAGATTTTTGTATAGGTTGGATAATTTTCCTGAGAATCATCATACTAATGTTATAAATGCGAAAGTTTAGATGGATGGGTGGATGGATGTTTGTTAGAGTTTGTAACCTAAACGGCTGAAGGGATTTCGATGAAATTTGGTGCAGATGTAGAGGATAGTCTGGAAGAACACATAGGCTACTCACTTTTGTTTTTTTAAATTCCATGCGGACGGAATCTCGGGCGAAAGCTAGTTGGCTACAACTGCATACCCCATTCATTTAATTAAATAATAAAGATGGACATTTGTACTTGAAATGCCAATTTTCAATACGGAAAGATAAACGCATTAAATTACTGTATTTAATATAGCATATTAAATGTTAAACTAAATATACAATAAATCTTTAAACTATTAATTTAATATTGCATAAAATACCAGGTTTTATATGTTATTACACAATTTAACGACATAGAAATAATCTTGAATACAATTAACACGTTTACTGCGGCAATAAAATCACAATTCTTCATATGGTGCGGCGGCGGGCCTAAATTGACCCCTAAGGATATTTCCGCCAGTGCGTGGCAGGTCTTTCTAGACCCACCAGCACTAGGCTAGATTAAATTTCTATAACTTTGTGAAAACATAATGTATACATTTTATATAAGGTGTACACCAGAGATAATCGTTTCGGACCAGCGAGAGGGACAGTTTTCTTCGTCCGCACCAGCTTAAGTACCGCGTCAGGCCGATATCGGCCTGTTACGCAGTGATCGTGTTTAGAATAAAATCATGTCATATAACTTTAGTTTATTGAATTACTTGTGAGAAAAAAATTCAAAGAAAAGAAAGAACATACAATTTGTAAAATAACACTATGAATTTTAAGAACTATAGTGTCTTAGATTATATTATATTTCACAGTGGTAGAGCCCGCTTTAACATCTTCGCACGAATGGGTCGGCTCGCCCGGTGCAATACCACGACCACACAGAAGACAGGCGTGAAGTGGGAGCAATACCGCGTTTCGTCTGATGAGTGTGGTGACGGAGGCTCAACTTTAGTCCCTTATCCTTCCCACCCTTTTTCTCATAAGAATAGGATGGGAAGGAAAAGTGGATTTGACGGTTGAGGAGATGCATAGGAAAGGGAAATGTCCTCTTTATGTGCATCTCCTCCTCCGTCAATTAAGGGTAGGCAACGCATCTGCAATTGCGGATGTTTATGGGCAGCGGTCGCTTTCTATTTCGGTGGATTCAGGTGACCGCTTGCTCGTTTGCCACCTTATACTATAAAAAAAAAAATCATAGTATCAAACGGAATTTATTTACTATAAGAGGTTTTTTAATGCATTGTAATTATTTTAAAGTACATATTCGTTTCTCTTTGTAGCAAATCAATAATATTTTTATTTTTTTTCACAGATAACTCTTCCTAGAGCCATCAAAAATGAGATGATTCGACAGTAAAGTTACGAGGTAAGTAAATCATTAATACTAAGAGCGTGCGCACACCTTCAACTTAACTATCGCACAACTGTTTAGTTTCGCTTTGATTCCTATGAGCTTGGAGGTGCGCACACTACTCGATTTTTAGTTGTGCAACTAAACAATTGAATGGCTACGAAACAATTGACAATCGCACAACAGTTCTGCGATAGTTTATCCAAAGGTGTGCGCTATAATAATCACCCCAGTTATTGTCTAAAAGCAAGTAAAATAACATGTTAGTAACTACTGTTTTCAATTTTGATTGATAAGTTAATTAAAAACTTTAAGCATAATTTTTAAGTTGTCGATGGTCAGGTCCTAAATAACAAGTTTACCAGTGAGGTAGGACCGACAAAAACTGGTCGTATGGTTAAATGAAGGCTGCATGTTGAATGAAACTAAATACGAAACCGAATGTTAAAGATGCAATAATTATTATAAACAATCTTCACAATCTTTTAAATAATGCACTAATGTTATTAAAATAATAATATAATAGTAGGTTTATATTGAAACATTAGTACTAATGCCCGGTTTACATTATTCTAGTCCAGATATCGAAAACAGCTAGAAATGCCATACAGTGTGTTGGTATAGTGTAAACCAAGCATGTCATCTCTCCATATTTAATAAAAAAAAAAAACAAACAGACGAATTGAGTACCTCCTTCTTTCGGGAAGTCGGTCAAAAAAACTAAGATATGCTATTTTAAAGTATTTCATTAGAAACTATCGGTAGTTAAAACTAACTAAAATCGCGATAAATTGAATAATTATTTTCTTTTACCTGTTTTTGTGACTTGGAAGCTTTTAACATATTTTAAAACTATATAAGGTAATATATGTGAACTCAATCGTATGTCCGTTTACAAGAAATATTGCGTCAAAGTTTAAATTGCGAAGAATTTAGAACAAGCTATACGTAGTTCCAAGGATCACATTAATGTTTGAAGGAAGTTATGTATAGTTTTACATTTGTTTACCTTGCCACCATTAAAAGCATATTGCGAGTTCTATCATCATCATCACCAGCTCACTATACGTCCCCACTGAGAGGCTCGGAGCCTACCCTAAGTTACTAGGCCTTAGTCAACCACGCTGGCGCTGCGGGTTGACTTCGCACATATCTTTGAATTTCTCCACCGATATGTGTAGGTTACATATTTTCTTTCACCGTAAAAACGTCTAGTAAATTATGTAACTACATGTGAAATTCGAAAAATTAAAAATCACATTGGTACATGGCAGATTAGAAACCCAGGACCAGTGAAGTCAAGTGCTCAAACCCCTGAGCCACCGACCCTCTTGTGGTATGCTATTCTATAGCTGTATTTAATTTAAAATTAAAAAAATGTGCCCACCTGCAAGCACTACCTTTCGGATAAAAAAAGAATTATCAAAATCGGTCTACTAGCGGCGGAGTTGTAACACACATAAAAAAAACATACAGACGAATTGAGTACCTCCTTCTCTTGGGAAGTCTGTCAAAAAAACTAAGATATGCTATTATAAAGTATTTCATTAGAAACTATCGGTAGTTAAAACTAACTAAAATCGTGATAAATTGAATAATTATTTTCTTTTACCTGTTTTTGTGACTTGGAAGCTTTTAACATATTTTAAAACTATATAAGGTAATATATGTGAACTCAATCGTATATCCATTTACAAGAAATATTGCGTCAAAGTTTAAATTGCGAAGAATTTAGAACAAGCTATACGTAGTTCCAAGGATCACATTAATGTTTGAAGGAAGTTATAGTTTTACATTTGTTTACCTTGCCACCATTAAAAGCATATTGCGAGTTCTATCATCATCATCACCAGCTCACTATACGTCCCCACTGAGAGGCTCGGAGCCTACCCTAAGTTACTAGGCCTTAGTCAACGACGCTGGCGCTGTGGGTTGACTTCGCACATATCTTTGAATTTCTCCACCGATATGTGTAGGTTACATATTTTCTTTCACCGTAAGAACGTCGGGTAAATTATGTACATATGAAATTCGAAAAATTAAAAATCACATTGGTACATGGCAGATTAGAAACCCAGGACCTGTAGAGTCAAGTGCTCAAACCCCTGAGCCACCGACCCTCTTGTGGTATGCTATTCTATAGCTGTATTTAATTTAAAATTACAAAACATTATACAGTATGTTCTAAAATAAATTAAAGGATTAAGTTCTACTTATAAGGTAGTCGACTATCCGCTATTTCGCTTACTGATTAGTTCTTGATTTATTTATGGGCTCCAATGCATGTCAGCGATTGCGTTGAAAATGTATTCTAACTCACGGCTCAGTATACGTCTATTACACACAACAAAGACATTTAATAAGAGGAGACAGTGAACCAAATTTTTCACCGGTACTTTCTTTGAAAGGTACTATATCAGTTGTCAAGTTTTCACCTCATGTCGTTGTATTGACATATACTAAAAATCGTTTTATAAAATTATAATAAGCTCCATCTTTTGGTATTAAATAAAATATAAGCATTTCAATTTTATTTAATGACACCTATTGGCAATTAATTCAAATACAATTTATATATTGAATTCTGCGAAGTAAATTTTTCGTGTAATATGAACTCATAGTTACAACTCCATTTACAACGTAACTAATAATGATTTTGTCAAAATACAGTAACATAAATGTCTATCACAACGGTAATAAACCTTACCCCAGTGACAGTTGATTTGAATAAATCTGAAAACATTGCACAAATACGTAACAAGTTAGGCATAAACGTCTAATATTGTTAAATCTAAATTGTTAATGATCAAAATAAGGATAAAACAGGCTTCATTTAGCCTTTCAGTACTGTTTTTTTGTAACAAATGGATTCAGT
Organism: Papilio protenor; assembly: GCA_029286645.1. Lineage (NCBI taxonomy): Eukaryota > Metazoa > Arthropoda > Insecta > Lepidoptera > Papilionidae > Papilio > Papilio protenor. The sequence goes on from JAGSMZ010000009.1 coordinate 2,091,482, forward strand.
TGATTTATTTTGACAACTGAAATGTAGAGAACGAAAAGTGATACATGGACATCAAATAGGACAAGAGTTATGTCAATTCAAAAATTTAATAATTTAATTAAAATTATTTGAGTAAATTTTTAGGTGAATTTATATCCTATCTTAGATTAAACATTAAGATAAATGCATATTATAAATTATTTAGTAACTAGCTTTCGCACGCCACTCCGTCCGCGTGAAATTAAAAAGAACAAAAGTGGGTAGCCTGTGTGTTCTTCCAGACTATCCTCTACGTCTATGCCAAATTTCATCGAGATCCGTTCAGCCGTTTAGGCTACAAACTTTAACAAACTTCCATCCATCCATATAAACTTTCGCACTTATAATATTAGTAAGAAGTAAGATTTAAAATTATTAAATTCTAGATTGAGATATACCAAAACAAACAATAAAATATCTTCAAATACAAAGATAAACGATTTAATCCACACTTACTAATAGACAGACAGCTTTTGATATAATGATTTCCAAATCACGTGTCGCCTTGAGTTTCGTTCTCTTGTTCGTAGTAATTGGCTCAATAAACTACGCAGGTGCGACTGATGCCGGGAATTACAGATATAATGGTAATATTAGACCGTGTTTGACTAAACTATCGCACAACCGTTTAGTCGCGCTATAATTCCTATGAGCTTTATAGAGGTGCGACACTATTCGATTTTTAGTTGTGCAACTAAACAGTTGAATTGGCTGCGAAACAATTGACAATCGCACAACAGTTGTGCGATAGTTTAGTCAAAGGTGTGCGTGCGCCTGCTCTTATAATTTACAATCTGTTATAGATTATCTTACTAATATAAATGTGAAAGTTTGTATGGATGTTTGTTAGAGTTTGTAGTCTAAATTGCTGGACGGATGTCGATGAAATTTGGCATATATGTAAAATATGGTCGGGAAAAACAAATAGGATACTTACTATGTTTTTCTTTTAGAATTCCGTTTGGACGGAGTCGTGGGATGAAGCTAGTTTTTATATCTTTATATGTTTGTCTATTAAAAAGGCAACACACTGCAACTTTTTAAGCGGTGCGTAAAACGCAATGTGGGTGTAGAAGTCTTTACGTATGAGAAATTTCTTTAAAAAAATCGTTTCAGGCTAAAGTTAATTTGTACAAAAAGTATATAAACTTTCCTCACTGTTCTTGTTTAGTATCATATGATTGACTTTAATTTCTCATGTCGTTCCATTAATTTTCTTTTATTTGGGATTAAATTGTTGACTAATGAAAATGCTTACGGGCAGACTAAAAATATTTCACATAATTCTTATTTTATTATTGGCAACACCGACACAATTCTTAAATTAATTCCCGCAATTTGTGCAGTAAATTAATGCTAAACAGGGTCAAAAAGGATTAAAAATCGATTTGGATACGTTGCCTTTTATTGACGTTAGGCTTTTATTTCTCGATGTTTATTTGTTTAAATGCCATTTGTTATTTACGAAATTATTAGCCGTAAATTATCTTTTATTTTGTCTTTAAATTATCGGACATTAAATGATGAAATCATTTTAATGTGTCAAAATAATCGTGTATTGGTTTTTTTAATATCGTTTTTGTTTTTATATTTTGTAAGTGTAGTATTGGCATTTTTTTAATTTAATTTCATTTGGTTAAATTTTGTTACCACATGCTGGGTGGAAATTAATTATTTTACCGCGAAAAAAAAAACACAGATTGCATAAATATATAAACACGGAGTCTTGACATATTGTTTGTCATTGTTACAAATATATGTTTGTAAAATACGGTTAATCTATATCTATACTTCTATACTATTATAATAAAGCGTAAACACACGCTTCTTTGTTGCCTAAGATGTCAGCAATTACAGCATATTTTTGAATAATTCTTTTATTTATAAAAAGCCCTACACTTACATCATGCTTTAGGCTATATATTTTTACGCCATTAAACTTAAGGGGTAAATATTTTACATAAAAATCCTAATGTGGGAAAGAGACCATAAGTTGCTGCCAACATCAAGGAAACAAGGTTGCCATGATTTGTTATTGTCATGTCATTTTGACATTTGCAATTGATAATTTGACACATGTAAACAATAAAATAAAATTTTCATAATTTTATGCGGATGAAATCGCACGGGAACAGCTAGTTTTTTATATAAGCTAGGTATGAGTACTTCATTCATGAACGTCCTTTGCTCTTCACTTAGTAAATGTCAAATACCATAAAATTGATGTGTCTAAAGCTCGTTACACACGTTCAGTTTTATCTGAACAGTCCGATCGTTCAGATAAATCTAACAACTGGGGATTGTTCAGTACAGTTTTGCTTACGCATGTCAAATTTGTCTGAACAATCCGACTTTTTAGATAAAACTGACCGTGTGTAGGGGGCTTTAGAGACATCTGCTGTTTGTGTGCAATGAAATAAGGGTATAAAGGTTACCTATTTATTGACAGATGTTGAGTTAACGAGTTACTAAGATTCCGTTACCTAAATTATATTTGCACTGTATTAAAAATGTATTGCCGTCACGCTCATTCTCTTAAAAAACCGAGACAACAATATCTTTGAATAAAAATATTCAAAGCTTTATCTTTTGCAGAGTATATTACAATTTGGAAACATGCTAAGGAAATAATTTAGTTTAGTAATCATACTTCATACTTCATACTAATATTATAAATTCGAAAGTTTAGATGGATGAATGGATGGATGTTTGTTAGAGTTTGTAGCCTAAACGGCTGAATAGATTTCGATGAAATTTGGTATGGATGTAGAGGATAGATTGGAAGAACACATAGGCTACTAAGTTTTGTTTTTTTTTAATTCCACGCGGACGGAGTCGCGGGCGAAAGCTAGTTAAAACATAATTGTAGTTCAACAACTTAAAAGACCTTTTCACCTTCCAAATGCTTAGAAAAACAACCTAGCTTGATTTAACGTCAAACCATTTGACAGCAAAGGGTAAAGGGTAAAGGGCCATTTGCACGGGTGGCCTAGTTTAGTCGCCCCACCCTTAGGGAGGGGCAGTCAAACCTCCCTCGTATATTACGTGATTTGTAACACGCAATCCTTGCTTTAATATAAAAACCTTTTCAACAAAATGGTTTTTCTATGTGTCATATTCCACGTTCAAACATCTATTATATTCAAAACTAGCTGTTGCTCGCGACTTCGTCCGCGTGAAATAATAAATAATTGAAAAATATAACCTATGTTACTCACTGATAACATAGCTTTTTATTGGTGAAAGATTTTTTTAAATCGGCTCAGTAGTTTTTGAATTATTTCAATACATACAAAAATACAAATCTTTCCTCTTGATAATAGTAGTATAGATGTATTCAATCGGTTAAGAGCGGGCGCACACCTTTGTCTAAACTATCGCATAACTATCGATTGTTTCGCAGCCATTTCAACTGTTTAGTTGCACAACTAAAAATCGAGTAGTATGCACATAAGCTCATAGGAATCAAAGCAAGACTAAACAGTTGTGCGATGATTTAGTTTCTGTTATCACGCTCTAAAAATAACACATTAACGTCAAGGCCTTAGAAATACATCGAAAATTTTAATAGAAAAACATTCCAGTATTTTGGATTAGCATTATGTTGTCCCCTATCCATTTGTTGTCATGGTTACCAGCTACAAACATTACACGACTTATGTACTCTATGTATCATTAATTATACAAGCTTTTTAATTGGAATATATAAGTTTTATCGAACATATAGTTAATAATGCTTCATGGTTTTTCTTTTTAGTTTGATTAGAAGATGATGTATTTGCGTTGTTGATGACGAAAATCGCATTTCAAAAAATTTTGTCTGTCTGTCTCCACAGATCCTCTAAGTAGCCTATAATATTTATTATAGGCTACTTTTTTTAGTTCCACGCTGTCAAAATGGCGACCGGACCCCTATCTCTGAAACGGGTGGATTTGGACGGGACTTTGACTGAAATATAGCTGGTAGAAGGTAGATATATGCGGGAATGAGATAGATTACTTTATTTTTTAATCCGTGGTAACGAAATTTGCGGGCGACAGCTCGTTTTAAAATAACATTTCAACCCCTGCCTCCTACCCCCTTAATACACTTACTGCTATAGTGAAATACAATTATTTACTCTGCTATATTAAACCACACTAATGGAAAAAAATCATTACTGTAAAAGCAATTACTGTTCGAACGTAGGTAAATACTATTCGACAAATGGGTATTCTATTCAATTCAGTTTTTCATCCATTATTGAATGAATGCCTGATACTTTTTATGTATTCAACTTAATTATGCTTTCTTTATTCAATAGATTTTGTGAACTATAAGAGCGTGCGTACACCTGAAACTATCGCAGAACTGTTTTGTCACGCTTTGATATGATATATGGAGGTGCGCACACTACTCGATTTTTAGTTGAGCAACGAAATAGTTGTTTTGGCTGCGAAACAATCGAACATCGACAATCGCCAGTTGTGCGATAGTTTAGTCAAAGGTGTGCGCCCGCTCTAACTCTTATTTTGAAAGAGACTTTGGTTTATAGCTAGAACAATGAATTCTGTATTTGACTATTAGAGCTTTTGCTTGCGACTCCGTACGCGTGGAATTAGTTTAGCAAGTAGCTTTTATGTTCTTCCAGACTAAATCCTATATCTGTGGCAAATTTAATTGAGATTCGTTAAGCCGTTTTAGAGATAAATAACAAGTTATTCATTGTTTCTGAAATTCAATTAGGTTTTAGAAAATAATAGCAATAAACAGCAAATTTCAGAACTATGTGAAGATAATTGAACCTCTTTGGTTTTAAGAAGAACGAAGAATAAAGACAGAAGATTTATCCATGTCGGGTCTTGGCACTGGGAGAATTCACAGGAGTTATGTTGTATACCCGTGAATTTCCTGATGCCTTAGCTCGATGTGGAATTACTACAGAAGAGAACAGAAGAAAGAAGATTTTAAGAAGTAGTTAATGAAGGATTTTTTTTTAAATTCCAATGTGTGTAATCGACAGTGCAATGAATAAATGCTTCCTGTACCATTGTCTTATAAAAAACGGTTAACACTCCGAACATACGTCGTAAATTATAAGCTGAAGCGGATAAATAATTAACTTTTTTTAAACCTAATATTTACATTATTCCAAGCAGAGCTATGTATTTTTTTAATCGTTAAAAATCTATTTCGCCACCCAATTATGATAGATTTAGTTGGTCGTTGAAAAAATTATCCGTGCGAACTCTGTATTTACAGTATTTTTATAAAATTCATAAAGCATAGAATTAGTGAAAATTTGCTTCAAATAGATTACAATTATTTGCTACCCGTGTGAAAGCAGGCGCGTATCTTTTGTATTCCGCTTCCGCTTGTATCTTGTACCATAAATTGACAGTTATCAAGTCTGAACTGTTGCATTGTTGTCTGCTAATCTGTCCCTCGCATAATCCATAATGAGATACATTAAAACAATGTGAACTTTGTTAGAGTTAACGGATTTTTTCTAACTTTATTATCTTTTAATTGAAGAAATGAAATGAAAAATGAAAAAAACATTTATTTTTAGAAAAATTTCAACAAACTTAACATAATTGACATTTTTTTTACACAATACACACAATCTAAAATTAACACAAACATTAAAGTAGTATCATCATCATCTCCTTATCCTACTCCCGTAGGGTCGGCGCAACAGGTTTTTGTCCTCCATATAACTCTATCATACGACTCTCAGTCATCACTCCCTTTTTGATCATGTCACCTTTTACACAATCCATCCATCTCTTTCTAGGTCTACCTCTACCGATGTACCCTTCCACACTCATAACTAACGTTCTCCTTGTAACATGCGATTCATCCCTCCTCATAACATGCCCATACCATGCTAACCTTTTACTCCTTACCTTCTCTACTACGGGGGCTACTCTCAAACTTCCTCTAATATACACATTTCGTATCTTATCGTACAAACATTAAAGTAGTATGTAAGTATGAAAGCGAAGCTGTAGGCTAGTTTGCTTACATCACCAGCTCACTATACGTCCCCACCGAGGGGCTCGGAGCCTACCCTAAGTCAGGGTGACTAGGCCATAGTCAACCACGCTGGCCAAGTGCGGGTTGGTTGACTTCACACATATCTTTGAATTTCTTCGCCGATATGTGCAGGTTGCATCACGATGTTCCCTTCTATAATATATATATGTTTGCTTAATTTAACTTAATTGGTAGTTAAGTAAATTAAATAAAGTAAAGTAAATTGTTTTTTATAGTCCTATAATTTCTATATCTGATTTATGAATGTTCGAGTATGTGATTTTATATCGTTTGAAGATGATTTTAATATTTATTTAAAAGAGTCTTTCTATTGACTATTTCAACGTATGTAAATACTATTTTTAATATGTAGAGGAAGTCGTGGGCAATAGCTAGTATAATAAAAACTATGATTTAATCCCATAGACTTAGGGAAATACAAGCAACATTGTCTCAGCTAACGTCAAAAAAGTCGATGTCATTAACCCTTCTGTTTAACAAGTTTTTGTCGAGACTGATGGGAGTCAATCTTGTAGACAATGCTCCAGGTTGTTGCTTATCTATGGTGTACATAAAGTAAGATTGTCTAGATGTGCCATATTCATAAAACATTTTTTTCTAACCCTTTTATATAAAAAATAGAACCATGCCTTACACTGATTACGAATAGATGTAAAAACGTTTAACAATTAAAAATAATGATTGTAGAATTTGAGTGCAATTTAAGTATAATTCTGAAAACAACGATTTGAACGTAATTTATTAACTGTCGAAGTAAATAAAACATGCAGTTTTAGTAACACACACATACAATATGTGCTGCTCTTTTACACACGTCTATCACCCGTCATATTTTAATTCACTCTTTGCATATCCTCTTTCACACTATCCATCCATACTTTCTTCTGTCTTCCTCTAGAATATAGCCATTCAATCTTATCAAAATTAAATTATTGTCATTTAAGAGCGTGCGCACACCTGAAACTTAACTATCGCATAACTGTTTAGTATCGCTTTGATTCCTATTAGCTTATATGGAGGTGCGCAAAGCACTCGATTTTTAATTGTGCAATTTAGTCGAATTGGCTGCGAAACAATCGACAATCGCGTAACAGTTGTGCGATAGTTTAGTCACGAATATTCACATATGATAGTTTAGTGCCGGAGGCCTAATTTTATTCCCTTTCTCTTTACCACCCTTTTCTTATAAGCAGTGGATGGGAAGGGGAAGTGTCCTCTTTATGTGCGTCTCCTCCTCCATCGGATATGGGTAGGCAACGCATCTGCAATAGCGGATGTCTATGGGCAGCGGTCGCTTCGCCATTATGGTGGATTCAGGTGGCCGGTTGCTCGTTTGCCACCTTATGTTATAAAAAAAAAAGATAAAAGTGTGCGCAAGCTCTAACAAATTCATTCACACAGCTAATGATTTTAAACTCTTCAATCTATACTAATTATTAATATTATAAAGAGGAAAGATTTGTATTTTTGTATGTATTGTAATAACTCAAAAACTACTTAGCCGATTTTAAAAATTCTTGTACCATTAAAAAGCTAAGTAACCATTGATTAACATAGGCTACTTTTTTAATTTCACGCAGACGAAGTCGTGAGCAACAGCTAGTGTATTTACATCCGTTATACACGTCAACACAGTCCGTATCGAAACAAATCATCGCTTAATTACTCTTGAAAATCCTACAAAATATTTTTAAAGTGTACTTTCCGTAACCACATCTAGTAGTTTATATATTAACGTGTCGTTGTTAAGTACCAGACCGGCAACAGTCGTGTCAACTTAAGCGATAAAGAGCTTAATGTTGCTATAATTTTATCTTAATTTTCTTATAAAATCTTTTTGTATTTTGTGACATGGACTCATCATTACAAAGTATCATGATTGTATAATTTGAGTGCAATTTAAGTATAATTCTGAAAACAACGATTTGAACGTAATTTATTAACTGTCGAAGTAAATAAAACATGCAGTTTTCGTAACACACACACACACATACAATATGTGCTGTTCTTTTACACACGTCTATCACCCGTCATATTTTAATTCACTCTTTGCATATCCTCTTTCACACTACCCATCCATACTTTCTTCTGTCTTCCTCTAGAATGTAGCCATTCAATCTTATCAAAATTAAATTATTGTCATTTAAGAGCGTGCGCACACCTGAAACTTAACTATCGCATAACTGTTTAGTCTCGCTTTGATTCTTATGAGCTTATATGGAGGTGGGCACACTACTTGATTTTTAATTGTGCAATTTAATCGAATTGGCTGCGAAACAATCGACAATCGCACAACTGTTGTGCGATAGTTTAGTCACGAGTATTCACATATGATAGTTTGGTGCCGGAGGCCTAATTTTAGTCCCTTTCTCTTTACCACCCTTTTCTTATAAGCAGTGGATTGGAAGGGGAAGTGTCCTCTTTATGTGCGTCTCCTCCTCCGTCGGATAAGGGTAGTCAACGCATCTGCAATTGCGGATGTCTATGGGCAGCGGTCGTTTCGCCATTATGACGGATTCAGGTGGCCGGTTGCTCGTTTGCCACCTCATGTTATTAAAAAAAAGTCAAAAGCGTGCGCAAGCTCTAACAATATTTCATTCACAAAGCTAATGATTTTAAACTCTTCAATCTATACTAATTATTAATATTATAAAGAGGAAAGATTTGTATTTTTTTATGTATTAAATTTCAAACTCCGTTCTTAGAAATGAAACCGCTCCAATTTGATATAATCGCTAACAAATCATCATACGTTACCATTCTAGGAATAATAGAGTAAATTGAAATTCATAATTCTGTCTAAAGATATAATAGAGATATAAAGGTATCAAGGCCGTTTCCCGTTGGGTTGACCGGCCCACCAATCAATGGGAAATATCCCATTGGACCATATTAGTGTCATTTGTAATGTATTTCGATTGATTTGAACGACGAAAACTTGTGTATCGTCCTAAAGAGGTCCAAAAAATATATAGGCACTTTACTTGGGACATTTTTTCACAAAATCCTCACTAACGCCATCTATTAATAAATCCGCCAAAACATAGCCATCGACACGATCGAATGAGATTATTTTCTAGGTATCAATACTGTTAAAGCTTCTGTAAAGTAATCTAGAGTTACTATTAGGTTAAGAATACGTCATCAGGGGATATTGATGTTAAGTGTGGCAACACTGGGCGTGGGAATAGGCTCACCTTTCCTTAGACGTGGGCGAATCAAAGTAAAGACGAATTGCCAACATTATAAATATTAACATGTAGGTAACGTAAGGAGTACTGATACGATAATTAGATTCGATTATTGTTACTTTAATTTAAATAATTGAATTTATTGTTACAATTGTAGCGTGAATACACAGAAATAACCATATAATGGTCTTACTTGAATGATCAATTTTAAAATATATATAATATAAGGTGGCAAACGAGCAAGCGGCCACCTGAATCCACCGAAATGGGAAGCGACCGCTGCCCATTAACATCCGCAATTGCAGCTGCGTTGCCTACCCTTAATTGACGGAGGAGGAGATGCACATAAAGAGGACATTTTCCCTTCCTACTATGCGTCTCCTTCACCGTCAAATCCACTTTTCCTTCCCGTCCTTACCTCTTAAGAAAAGGGTGGAAAGGGAAAGGGACTAAAATTAGGCCTCCGGCACCACACTCATCAGACGAAACGCGGAATTGCTTCCACTTCACGCCTGTTTTCTGTGTGGTCGTGGTATTACACCGGGCGAGCCGAGCCATTCGTGCGAAGATGTTAAAGCGGGCTCTACCACTGTTAAAAGCGTGTTTATTCCATTTTTTAAAGAAGTAATAACGTTGCATCTTTTACTGTACTGAACTAGTAAGTCATTTTCCAGTATATTATTACAGTTCGAGTTAAAAATCATAAAGGTTTTGAACTAAAATTGCACCAGATGTTTTTGTTTTATGGCGCAAATTAAATGCGCCAGTTGAGGTCTTGATGATTGAAACCTATCTTACTTTTGTTTACATCCTTTGTTTATTTTTGCAAAGGTTTAATGGTGGATACACACTGCCTGGTAGATTACCCTTCTTGCAGCATACATGTTGGCAGATATTGAATTGTATATCTCTTTAACTACAGACATAAATGTTAGTTTGTTTAACAATCTCTTTTTTTAATAAATGTTACCTATAGGTACTAAAAACCTATTAAAGGACTGCTTAATTTCCTGACTATCGTGTGACGTTACGATATTCATAATTAAAAAAGTAATCAATATTGTACGTGGTCTTGAAAAGAAAAGTTTGTCATTATTTTAGTATATACGCTCGCTTTGTTATTCTATTGTAGAATTACAAAATCGTATACCTGCGTTAACAAATATTATTGGTAATCTGTTTATTATTACAACGTTATGTACAAACATTCAACGTAGTTTGTGCATAAGCAGTTCGTCATTCGGAGTGACCGTGTGTCGCAAGTAATTCCGCACGTCCTTGCGTGCCCGCGGCGGGTAGCGGGCACCGGGCGTCGGCACGGCTCCTGTCATTACGCACCGGCCGAGGGCCACTGATAATTTGCTTGTAACTCTCATAGTTATGCAAAGATCTAGATCACATTATCGATATCTTTTGGCCAGATTTAAAATTAACTCGATAACCCAGATAATACCAACCTTACATTTATTATTTTATATTTTCTATAGTATTATATAGGGGGAAAGTTTTTTTGTATGTATTAAAATAACTATTGGACCGATTTCAAAAATTCTTTGACCATTAAAAAGCTACGTTATCAGTGAGTAACATAGGCTACATTTTTTAATAGTTTTTAATATTACACGGGCGAAGTCGCGATCAACATCTAGTAGCTAGTAGTAGTAAATAACTATGTATGTAGATGTCAAGTATGAATTACATAAGTCCCGGTTTAAAAACTTCGATTTATCTTATACAATTATCGATTTGTTTACATAATCATAAACATTGGACAATTTTAACAATTGCACTATCAATTGTAGACAAAATATCGAATAATAAAGCAATTATAACTATCGATATCTGGATAGGCACATCACTAACGCTACCGTGCAGTGGGCAATCAGGCTGTAGGCGTTGCGTGAACTCCGTAACATCGACTACCTACATTGTAACCACTACCTGTGCATATCCTGCCAGACATCTGGTAAAGTGGCAGAGAATGAAGCTTCGAGGAAATTAGATCGTGCTATTTTGTATGATAGCTTTCAGTTTATAGATATAGAGGTCAATTTAATTTAATTGGATTTCTAATTTGTACAAAAGGCTGTTCTAGTGTAGGGTATGTCTTTGGTTTTTTAATAATTTATTAACATCTTACTAATCTTACTTCTTACTAATATTATAAATGCGAAAGTTTAGATGGATGGATGGATGGATGTTTGCTAGAGTTTGTACCCTAAACGGCTGAACGGATCTCTATTAAATTTGGCATAGATCTAGAGGATAGTCTGGAAGAACACATAGGCTACTTACTTTTCTTTTTTTAATTCCACGTGGACGGAGTCGCGGGCAAAAGCTAGTTAATAATAATCGGTATGTTGTAGGGTGAATTTGAGACGTTTATTTTATTTTGAATACTTAGTTTATACGTGTTATTAGTTACCGTTTAAACATGTATTTTTATTTACATTACAATATATTTGATTGCGAAATACTGTCGGAGAAATCGTAATTTATTTATAAAATGTTACGTTGTATAACTGACGTGATCCAAAATACACTTCAAGGCGTGGCAGCCACCCTAAATGTCAGGGGTTGGGGGTTAGCTTAACATTGAGGGTGAAAAGGGGAGAAATAACGGAAACGCCTAATGGAGTTGAGTCACGACATTCCAAATAGCCCACGTTAATGTTTTCGTGGAAAACGATTTCAAGTTGTTTTATTATACATAGTTTTATTTCATGTATAAAACTATTATATACACGCTATGGTAGTACATAATGCTAATGAATTCAGACTTGATTACAGTACATATTTTCTGATTTAAATTTAATCTTTTGATATTAAATCTAAGATATTTAATATAATAAAAACCTTCGTGCAAACGGTATTGATATTTAATTGGCTGATAGTTACGTACTTCATACTTCATACTAATATTATAAATGCGAAAGTTTAGATGGATAAATGGATGGATGGATGGATGTTTGTTAGAGTTTGTAGCCTAAACGGCTGAACGGATTTCGATGAAATTTGGTATGAATGTAAAGGATTGTCTGGAAGAACACATAGGCTACTTAGTTTTTTTTTATTCCACACGGCTGAACGGATTTTAATGAAATTTGGTATAGTTGTAGAGGTCTGTCTGGAAGAAGACATAGGCTACTTAGTTTTTTTTTTTTTTTAATTCCACGCGATCGGAGTCGCAGGCAAAAGTTAGTATGTATAATAAATGTATAATACGTAATAATGAAATTCCATTTTGATATTTCTTTTATTTGAAAACTTTTGTTTTAGTAGCTACGACTCAGTTTGAACCGGTTATTTTCTGCTATAAACTGGTTTATACTAGTTATAAAGTTTTTCGAAGTCAGGCGTACCAGGCGCTTTGTAGCGCGAACTTTATACAAGCTTTACTGGTTAGCAATGTTAGTAAAGTTTGATGATGCTAGTAAACGCAATTGAGGTAAAATGTTGAACATATTGTAGTGAAGAGAACCGAATCGATTGTGTTTTGTTTTAATTGACTTTCTTCTATTTTTATTGATTCTTCTGAACGGTTAAACAGATGTCGATGAACATGTCATAGTCATAGAACATAGGCTAGCTATGGAACTATAAATTACTAGCTTTCCGCAACTCCGTTCGCGTGGAATTAAAAAAAGTAAGTAGCCTATGTTCTCTTCCAGACTATCCTCTACGTCTATGCCAAATTTCATCGAGATCCGTTCAGCAGAAGCTACAAACTCTATCAAACATCCATCCATCTAAACTTTCGCATTTATAATATTAGTAAGATTAACTATAACAGATTGTAAATTGTTATAATGGCACAACTGTTGTGCGATTGTCGAATGCTTCGCAGCCCATTTAACTGTTTAGTTGCACAACTGAAAATCGATTAGTGTGCGAACCTCCATATAAGCTCAATTTATCGTATCTTCCAGGTGATGTAATATGGAGGCATCGTCATCGGACTACAGCGATGAAGAGGTGGGCGTGCTGGCACGAGGGCAGAAGCTGTGGGTACGAGGCGTGCGACCACACACCACTTGTGCGGACATCGTGCGAGCGCTGCAGGATGCACCTGAAGGTTAAACCTTAACATACTTCCAAAGTTTCCAAAAGTCAAGCGAGCTCTACTAAACCAGCTTTTCTTTTCTAGAAAGTTATAATTTTTTTTTCTTTACAGCTGGCAGTGGGCTGAGTGAGCAAGGGGAATGGGTCTTAGCGGAAAGATGGCGAGGTGTGGAAAGACCTTTACCTCCAGATGCGCCTGTACTCCACGTCCTAGCCGCTTGGGGAGATGCAAGGCATGAGGTATGTACGCAGAGAAAAACAACCCTTATACTCATTCCTCTATGGGCTGGTAAAAATAATTTTGAATCTAAAGACACGGCATGTTCGTTAGACGTTCGTTAGACTATTTATCTAATAACTCATTAGATATAGCTGCAGTAAAATTAGTAATAAAGTTATTTAAACTAAACACTGTTTAACAGGTACGGTTATCTCTTCGGAGATTATCAAGCGGTGGCGAGGATGACTCAGGTCGTGATAGTGACGCCGGCAGTCGAGCCAGTGCGAGACGACGTCGCAAGAAAGGCCTCCGAGCTGCCACGCCACCCCCCAGAGCACGAGAAGACCCAGCAGCCAAACTAGTCTCCATCATACAACATCAGAGTAGAACTATACATCAGCAATTGGACAAGCTAAGGTAAGGACATAGCTTCCTCATAACCTCTTACTAACATTATAAATGCGCAAGTTTAGATGGATGGATGTTTGTTAGAGTTTGTAGCCTAAACGGCTGAACGGATCTTGATGAAATATGGCATAAATGTAGAACATAGTCACGAAGAACACATAGGCTATTTGCTTTTGGTTTCTTTAATACCACGCTGATGGAGTTTCGGGTGAAAGCGATTTTATAAGAATCTAAATATTCTTGGAAGATCTGGTTTATAGTTAATACTATAAAGCAATATTGATATTATTAATATTTGTTATATCCTTTCAGAGAGCAAGAAAAAGTAATCGATCATTTGGAAGATCAAACACACAAGAATCGAATGGAAAAGCACGGCACTAACTATTTGCTCGAATCATATCTCAGAGATCTCGGACGATGCAGTGAAGTAAATGACAGTCAGGCTGGAAACAGCGATAGTGGCGTCGGCGTCGGCAGCGGTACTCCCCCAAGAAGGCACACCAAACATAAATCAAGAAGAGAAAGACAATTAATGAGAGAACACTATTTTACTAAAGAGTTAACAGACATTTGTCAAGTCAATTCAGAAAGATTAGTACAGACCCACACGGACACGGATTCAGACGTCTCAGCTGACGAATTATCAAGAATACGAGAAGAAATAGAATTACTAGAGAAGCTCGCGATCATAAACAAAAGGTTGCATCGGGAAGAGGAATTAGTAGTCCGGTTAACAGCTAAAGTAAAAAGATATATGGATGAGAATAAAGCAAACAGTTGCGAAAATGTAACACAAGTGACTATGCTCATTGATAAAATAGAAGACGAGTTGGCGAATACGGCACAAGAGATGGAAAGTAATGCTATCGAATTAGAGAGAACGGATAGAGAAATTGAGAACAGAATTAAATTACTAGATGAGTTGACTTTAGAAGTCGAGGAAGAAGAATTACAGAACACAATACTCGAAAGAAATCTCAATGAAGCATCAAGTCGGCAACCGATACTGCTCCATGAAAGCTATGTGCCTATACTAGAGCAGGCCAACACCCAACTTGTGTATGAACCTACAGGATATGTTCTAGACACGCTTGTATGACACAGGGAGCGCTGAAAAATTTGTCCCAAAGATGAACTTTGTAATTACCATTTCTATAGATTTCCAACCCTGATAGTGATCACAATCCAAATCAAAAACGATCCCCAAAATTTTAAAGATCATGTGTAAATATTTTTAGGGCCTGTCCCACCAAATTGTACATTGACTGATAACAATCGAACGTGTAAAATATGATGGAAATATCGGATTTTGTTCCCTTTGACAGCGACGTCATTTTTAAGCTATCTCTATCAGTAAGTGGTTGGACAGGCCCTTAAAGATAATTACGATAGTGATTGTAAAAGTTCATGGTGCTAAATCTGTGTATAGTTATTGTATACCAATATTTGTAAGAATAGTTAATATGATATATTTATATTTTGTGTCCAATACCAAAAATATGTTACAAAACCACCAATCATGTTTTATTAGTTAGGGCTAGTCAATTTTGATCAAGTGACGAAATATTCGTTCAGAAAAGGCGAAAAAACAAAAAATGTAATGCAGGAAAATGTTGGATTTAATTAATGTTGAAATCGCAATAACTATTTGGCTTTCAGGGAGTCTATCTTTCCCTGAAAATTAATAAAAAAATATATTCATTCTTTTTTAATAAATATGTCACTGAGCAATATTGAGCTAAAGGTTTATAAAAACGTAGAAATATTCCAAAAATTGTGTAAACTAAAAATTTGTTGAATATGTTTAAATTTAAATGTAAAAAAAAAATAAATGGATATAAATTTACTCATCTTTTATTCAATAACAAAAAAATACATTTAGTTAATAGTTTTAATATTCGCATACAAAATATCACTTATAGGTTAGATTTAGACTGCGCACACAAGAAACTAAAGTATCGCACAACTGTTTAATCTCGCTTTCCTATGAGCTTATTTGGAGGTGCGTACACTACTCGGTTTTTAGTCGAGCAACTAAACAGTTGAATTGGCTGTGAAACAATCGACAATCTCAGCATTTGTGCGATGGCTTAGTCAAAGGTGTGCGCCCGCTCTTATTTTGACAGTTATACACAACTTTGACATTGACAGATGTCAATCTCGTTAGTCTTACAAATTAATCAGTCGGTGTTGTTGAATGCAAATGTATGACAGTCGGTAAATCCACTTCGCGTTCTGCTGAGTCGACGTCAGGTAGAGTTGTTCTTCTCGAGGGGTTTTCTCTGACAATGCTCAACGGCAAATCCTCAAGCCCCGATACGAAACCCCATTTCTCGTACATATAAAATGCCACTGTTTTAGTATCGTTTGATTGCAAAGGATTAATTTTGACAGTTAGAAATTGTTCTTCGACCAACGATCTTACTATTTTCTGGGCTCCGCTCTCGTCGAAAACTTCATCACGAGCTTTCGCGTCTAGTGCCATCGACAGGAACATCGACCATCTTGGTATATAATAATAATGGAATAATTCCGCCCATTGCTTACAAGCGTAGTCAGTAATCTCACCATTCGGACCCCACAGCGTTATTTGATTCCTAGCATTTAAATCGTACAAAAATGTATTATCGTTAGAAACGCTTCTAGCCGCCGACAACCAATCTCGAAGCATAAAATTATTATTAGTAGCTAAAATGTTTTCCATATCGTTCATCAGGTCGATAAATCTCACAATTGTGGCGTTGAAAGTCATCACGGAAAAATATCTTTGATTTAAAATATCCAAATACAACTGGTCCGCTCTGTACTGTAGCGCTTGCCGAGTAACATCTACGAGATCGTAATAAAAGCCGTCGGAATTGCAATCGGAGTTAGCTGCGAGTACGAACTCTTTAAATGCATTAAATAGATCGCTGCTTTTGTACCAAGCCCACGGTCGTATTCGGTAACTGGGCCGGCGAGTGACTACGTATTTACCTCTGATAGGGTTAAGCCCGCTGAAGTTGTAAACACTCTTCAACAAATGTCTCCATGCACCAGACGTGGTATTGCAGCCGTACCTCCTTTCCGCATAGTCAGCCACCCAGTCGTCGAGACTTTGTATTGGTTCCCTGCGCCATGCCACTTCCAGCATCAAGTCGTACATGACGTAATTCTGATTGATACCTTCCGGAGTCAATCCGATACCGATCATTGTACTGTTCACTCTATCTCTCGCTAGATATACATCTTTGTTGATAGCTTGCATGTTACCATGCATACCCAATGTTCCGCCGAAATTGTGTAGCATACACCAAATGAACGGTTGGCCATAGTACATTTGATAGAGATCGTATTGAGGCCACTGCTCCGACTGCAGATCTAACACCAACATCCTGCCTTCTGGTACGGCAGTAAGGAAACTTTGTACTCTTTTCAATGGCCATTGAATAGGGTTATGAACAAACATCCAATTCTGAACTAACCAGACTGCGTTATTATTGAATTTCGATATCGCCGAGAATATAGCAGATGCTGTGTCTCTCACCAGACTTGTGGACCACGGCTGCACTTGTATTTCGTTGAAAGGATCAGCTGAAAAAATATCACCTACACCAAGACCACTGTTCATTTCTCTCAGAAACATTTCCCCTATTTGTGCGAACAGGGGTTCTCTAGGATTGATAAATAAGCCACAGCAATAATCAGGGCTGAATTTATTCCATTTTTCCACGGAGTAGAATGTGATGTTAGGATACAACCTCGCAAATGCTGCCGGTACGTGACCGTTGAACGCGGGAAGGACAGATATTATACCGAGCTTGGACATATAATCAACTACTTTGTCTTGTATATTCTGCTGTCGATCGTGCCAGAACTTAGTGAGTGGTCCTCCCCAGCCGTGGACGTTACCCATGCGAAGCCACGAAAGGAACGCCGGTCCTGTAAAGTATTCGTTGATTTCATCATCGGTCATACCCAACTTCCGATAGATCCGGTCCCAGGCGGCCTCCTGTGCAATCGGCGCTAGTGCCAAGTTAATACCATTCAGTGCCATCCATTCGACGTGATTTATCCATTGGTCTACCGTCCACCATACGAAGCTATACGATGCTGTGCACACGTTCTGGTAGTATCTAAATCTATCGCTTGCTACAATCACTTCGTTCACCTCCGGCAGTGTATTCGGGATAGCAACCCTTTGTGCTTGCCACGCTATTTGACTCTTGCAGTATTTCTTCAAATAGTAGTTGAAGCCCCAAAGCGCCGCGACGCCAGTACTGGCTTTGATTTCCAAGCGTCCTTTGGATGTACGAAGGGCGCAGACGTCTTTCTTGTTATTAAATAGTAACGGATCTATAGTAACACTGACTTGATAGGTGTACTTGTTAATGATGGTGGTTGCCGCATCTTGTTGAACTTGCGCCGATGTTTTAGTCTGAAGCACTGTCGGGTCTAAATAATCGAGGTTTAATGCGGCTATGCAACATATTTTCAAAAAAACTAGGAGTGCTTGTAGCTTCATTGCCGCGTAGTTGTCGGTCAACGACAGAACTTGAACTGAACGGACTTAGATAACAAAGATGTTCCTCATACAATAATAATCAACCGCTGACCCCTATCTCGGGTTACCTCTTAATGGGGCGACCAAGTTGAAATAAAAAATCGGACATTATAAAAAAAATAGCAGTGAGCTGTCTAGTAAAATATGAATTGTGTAATTTCGGTCTTAGATTTTGGACACATTTAGAGTACACAATATTTTGTTGTCACAGACTATACAACGTGTATAAACAGAAAAACAATATCTAAATAACCCCTGGTAGGAACTGATCGAATAATGTAAAATAGATTTAATTAGCTGATTGGCTGGTTACACGAAAATTTTAATAACTATCTGTTCCCATGCGACTTCATCCGCATAAAATTATAAAAATATCATTTTATTGTTCACATTTGTCAAATTATCAATTGCAAATGTCAAAATGACATGACATGATGTCAAACCATGGCAACCTTGCTTCTTTGACGTTGGCAACTACTTATGGTCTCTTTCCTAGATTAGGGATTTTATCCAAAATATTTACCCCTAAGTTTAACGGCGTGAAAATATATAGCCTAAAGCGTAACGTAAGTGTAGGGCTTTTTATTAAAAACAGAGTTATTCGTAAATATGCTGTGATTGCTGACATCTTAGGCAACAAAGAAGTGTGTTTACGCTTTATTATATTAGTATAGATATAGATATAGATTTGTTCAATTTGTAAAAATGCAATCTTTCTCCCCCCGTCTCTATCCGCGGGGAATTAAAAAAAACAAAAGCAAGTAGCCTATCTGTTCTTCCAGACTATCCTCTACAGCAGTTCAGCAGTTTAGGTTACAAACTCTCAAACATCCATCCATCTGAACTTTCGCATTTATAACATTATTAATATTATGGTGACCCTAGTTACGATAACGATTCCGGTTATGGTCCGTCAAGTTAATGCTTTGGTGTCCATTTTGTTAATATAGCCATTGTAACCACATCGACAATGAGTTTGAGGAATTCCCCCTTAAAAAGAACAAGTGTTGCCTTTAAAAGTATATTTACAAACTATATTTTGGGCAGTGTTACAAGATAAAAGTATAGAAAAATATTTAGCAATGAGAGGAAAGAGTAGATATATTGTTACGCACGAAATACAAGTACAAACACGAAATTCATCATAATTTTAATTTAATAAGTCACTATTTGAAAATTTTTAAATAATTTAAACAAAAGAAAAATGATTTGTATTACCAATATAGAAATACTAGCTTTCGCCCGCGAATCCGTCCGCAGGGAATTAAAAATATTTTTTTTTAAGTGGCATATGGATTCTTCCAGACTATATCTACATCTATATCTATGCCAAATTTCATCGAGATTCGTTCAGCAGTTTAGGCTACAAACTCAAACAAACATTCATCAATCTACGCTTTCGTATTTATAGCATTAGTAAGAAAAAGATTAAAAACAATAAGATTTAAGGATTTAAGGTTAAAAATAAAATCCATAAGGAAATTTATACGTTTATTTAAGAATTAAAAGCGAAAAAAACACAAACCACGTGTTACACATTTTTTTGCCTTGGCCAGTATTTAGACAATTATAATGAAAATGTTATAGAAAATTTACAGTAAACATCTAAAATGATTCATTAAGAAGCAATTAATAATCTAAATACTGGCCAAGGCATTTCTTTGCGAACAACTAAGCAGAAAGGGGTAAAGAAATTGTTATAAAATGAACGCAAATCTTTCAAATAAAAATAGCAAAAGGTAAAACTCGTTTGACTTTTAACACTTTGCTGTGAAATATCTTGCAGGCGTTCCGCGATTACTCTGTGTCCATCGCCACCTGCAAAAAAAATAAAAAAACAAATTAAAGCAAAAACATCAGATATCGTGTTAAAATTAGCAGTCTATAATTCTTGAATACCGATTTATAATCTAACAGAATTTGATAAAAAATTAAATTGCATAAGAAAAAAATATAGTTTTATATAAAAAATAATATTTAACAAATTGCCAGTTTATTCTAAAGCAAAAAAAATATATATTTTAGGAAAGTCAGATAATTTTAAGGTAAATTAAAAAGAAAAAAAAGAAAATATTAGCTTTGACCCCGACGTGATTTGAACACGCAACCTTCTGATCTGGAGTCAGACGCGCTACCGTTGCGCCACGGAGTCGTTACACAATAATACGAAAATACTCTTCACTAACTAACCAAAAGTCTACTAATATTACATTTTTTATCAAACTTGATGTTACCCGCGACGTTTTCAGCGTGGAATTTTGAAAAAAAATCTATAATATTCCCAAGTTCAGCTTAAATAAACATTTAGTGGTAAAATAAACGTTTTATTACAAGGACATAAGGTGATGTACTAAACTTCACAACATAGTACCTTTCAAAAAAGTTACCAGTGAAAAAATATACCCTATGTCTAGTCTAAATCTATCTATACTATTATAATAAAGCGTAAACACACACTTCTTTGTTGCCTAAGATGTCAGCAATTACAGCATATTTTTGAATAATACATTTTTTAATAAAAAGCCCTACACTTAGGTCACGCTTTAGGCTATATATTTTCTCGCCATTAAACTTAGGGGGTAGATATTTTGGATAAAAACCCTAATGTGGGAAAGAGACCATAAGTTGCTGCCAACATCACGGAAGCAAAATTGCCATAGTAAGGTAATTGGTATTTTGACATTTGCAATTGAGAATTTGATAAATGTAAAAGATAAAATAAAGTTTTTATAATTTCATGCGGATAAAGCCGCATGGGAACAGCTAGTTAGTTATTAACTTAGTGATGGAGCTGGTGATGATGATGATGATGAATGAGTATCACTGACCGTCGGCTGTGCGTCGTCCCCCGTAGCGCGGTCCGCGGGCCCCGCGTCGCCAGTGGCGCTGCCGCCGCCGCGACGCTCCTCGCCCTCCACCAGCGACAAGTAGCGGCTCAAAGCTGCCTCGTCACTCACACGCAACGGGGTCTTCGGCCCCACTACAGCTATAGACACATTCTGAAAACATTAAAGAAAGTCAATGATACAAGAAACTACTTCTAACTTTGCTTGGACTAAGTCATTGAATAAAAATTTTAAACTTACAATAACATTTTGAACTTAAGACATACAAGAACAAAATTACATATCGAGACCCAATTTTAGTCCCTTTTCCGTTCCACTCTCTTATAAGGAAAGGGTTGGATGGGAAAGTGGATTTGACGGTGGAGGAGACGCATGGGAAGGGGAAATATCCTCTTTATGTGCGTCTCCTCCTCCGTCGATTTAGGGTAGGCAACGCATCTGCAATTGCAGATGTCTATGGGCAGCGGTCGCTTCTCCATATTGGCGGATTTAGGTGGCCGCTTACTCGTTTGCCACTTTATAATATATAAAAAAATCGAATAATTAAAAATATTGTGGAATTATGATTTTTTAGTAGATAAATAAATCTAAATAAGAACTTAATTTAATTAAATGACCTTCAACATATCGTTGAAGTTCTAACATCACATAAGTCACTTTTTGGCATTTTTCACATTTTGATGCCATTTGCTAGAGAATCGGAAGTTGCATCGTTTCAGCATCAAAATCACGTATTCTACATTAAATATAACTATTATATAATTAAGTATACACAGACAGTGTATTTGTATAGTACCTTTACAAAATTATGCAGTTTCTTCTCTGTCCTGAAAAGTTGCTTTTTTTTATAATATAAGGCGGCAAACAAGCAAGTGGCCACCTGAATCCACCGGAACGGAAAGCGACCGCTGCCCATAAACATCCGCAATTGCAGATGCGTTGCCTACCCTAAATCGACGGAGGAGGAGACACACATGAAGAGGACATTTCCTCTAACTATGCGTTTCCTCCACCGTCAAATCCACTTTCCTTTCCCATCCTCTCCTCTTAAGCAAAGGGTGGAAAGGGAAAGGGACTAAAATTAGGCCTCCGGCACCACACTCATCAGACGAAACGCGGAATTGCTTCCACTTCACGCCTGTTTTCTGTGTGGTTGTAGTATTACACCGGGCGAGCCGACCCATTCGTGCGAAGATGTTAAAGCGGGCTCTACCACTATTAAATTGCTATTTTTGATATCTGTGGTATTAGAACTTCAACAACGAAATTTAAAATTACTGGCAAAAGTTTATAAATCAACAAGAAATCAATTTACCTTAGTATTTAGTTCAACTTCATTAGGCAGAGTATCCCTCAATGCTCTCAATCCGTGAGCCACAAGTTCTTGGAGATCGCAGTCCATGAATGTATTGAGATGTTTCTCTAAGTAAGTTCTGGCCGACTGCGAGCGAGCTCCTATAGCCATCGCACGGCAGTCGAAGAAGTTTGCTGAAGGACAAGTCTGGTAGATATGCGGGCCTTGATCCTGAAATTATTTTGAGAGCATTGTTAGTAACAAATATATATATATATCGGCTTGAGCTAGCACAATATCAGAATTACTACTACTCGAGATCACATGTGGGCGCCATGGGTAAAGTCGGATTCAAGGAATACATTCACAAGACTACAGTCAGGATATCATCGATCTACCAAGCTCCCATCGTTCAAACAATGTTCTCGCAACCATCCCTATTTTCAGAATGATCTAAGTTCGAAAGTCGCTTGGCAACGCTTGTGTTCTAATTATGACTTAAATTCAAATTGATTTCTTCTTCTGATTGCGACATAGATACTAATATAATACAGCGTAAACACTGCTTCGTGCCATAGGATGTTAGCAATCACAGAATATTTTTGAATAACTATTTCTCTTATAAATATCCCTACACTTACGACATCCTTTACGCTATAAATGTTCACGCTATTAAACTTAAGGGGTAAATCAATTGGAAAAAACCTTCATGTCGGAAAGGGACCATAAACTACAAGCTGCCAACATTAAGGAGGAAAGGTTATTATGGTAATGGTTACAACAAAATAAAGTTTTTAAATTTCATGCGGATGAAGCCGCATGGCATACATCACATACATCATACTATACTGGGTCTCTTTAAGTGGCTTCTGGTTTAAATAGTCTGCATGTTCAGTGCAGAGCCAACCTCTAGCTGATAAGCGGTTCATATAGAGGTTGTGTGACCAAGACTTTTGTGTTTTCAATTATTAAAAAGATACAGTAAAAAACCAGAAGATATGAGAAGAAAGGTAATACATGCAATATGTGTTTGTAAGAGAATTGCAGAATAATGTTAATATATACATAAGTGAAATAAAGATGTTTTGATTTATTATACTGTATTTTTGGCTACCACACTTTGGTAATATAAACACTGCAACCATGTTTACAAGGTTTTTACTTATACGGGAATTCTTTGAGAACATAACCAAACAAATACATTGTGAGTTAGTTTAAAATAAGAATTATTTCAATATTAGGCACTAAAGAGTATTTAAAAATTAAAAGGTGTAGTGCCATCTGTACTTTATCTCCTGAAAGGCACAGTAAACAAATATATAGTTTGTTAAATAGTAAAATGTCATTATTCAAAATGTACCCTTTTTACAAGACAAGCTTTTAAAGTTTTTAAATTTATTTAAATTATTTTTTCCATAAAGTTTTAAATTTATATAGAAGTATACATCATTTTCATCCATATAAAAATATTGTTAACAGCATGCTCTTTTTAGTAGTAATCTATAATAATTTTTCGAAACTTTAGAAAAACATAATTTTTCTTTTTAATCAATGATACAACCAAAACATTACACCAAATACACTTACATCATATCCAGCTACGAGTAAACCCACACCGAGCGGCCGCTTATCATATCTCTGAGTGCAAATCTGCATTTTGTTCCCTACCAGCGAGATGAGACGACCAACCGGCATTTGTGCGTCATGAGAATACCGATAATTGAGGCATTCTGTCCTCATGAAACGACTGTAATCAAATACAAATAGAGTTAAGTACAACACTAGAGGTAGTAGTAGTAGGGGCCGACAGTTCCCGCAACTTCACGGCTAGTGAGTATTTTGAGTAAGGAACAGGACGTGGATTACTCCAGCCAACCTAGCTCTCCGAAGAGCCCCAGCAAACCCTTTATGTTGCTGGTGATCTCCGGGAGCGATCTCAGCGAACCGAGATACCTAACCATGTATTCAGTCACTGCTGGGCAGTGTTGTATGAGATGTGATGCGGTTTCTTCCTCCACCATACATGCACCATACATGCCGTTGTACAGATGTGTGTTGAAGTGGCCATGGCCAGTGATTGCTGTTACAACTGTTCGAAGCTGTTTGCTGAGTTTCAGAAGTCTGCTGGAGAACCATCTATTGATTTTTGAACACTAGAGGTTTACTTGTATGTATGTTAGTTTAGAAGCTATGGTTAAATTCCACAAAATACTAAGACAACAAATTGATGACTCCTACATAGACTATTGTAAACCACTATTTTGTGATTTGTACCTTTTTGAAATAACTTCATTTATATTAGTTACTAGCTTTATCTCACGACTGCATCTTACTCACAGATAAATTATCTTTCTCATAGTAAAAGAATTTTTAAAATCGCCTAGTAGTTTTTGAGTTATTTCAATACATACAAAAATAATTTTTCCTCTTTATATGAGTATAAATATAGATTCAGTAACCAAGAAAGTAGTTAGAACTGTATATTTTGGTGGATTTGGTTCTTGATACACAATAATTAATTCTAAAGTTTTGTCTTATAAATTTGGCTTTCATACATACAATTGCTTACATAAAAATTATATTAAACAGTTAACTTTACATAAAATATATTTGGAATGTTTTTGTGTATCCAAAAGTTATTCTATTCACTCAATAATTTATAAGAATTATAAAAAAGGTAAACAAATTGCTATATATTTACCTCAGCATACGAGCATCAGCGGTTAAACCAGAAATGGAAATACCGATATGATCATCAATTGGTATAATCTTCTTCTGGTACGCAGACAGTTCACTCACAGCTCGTTTCAAAGCTATAAGTACGGCAAACTGTTTATTCTTCAATCCAACTGTAGCAGAGCCAAGTTTCACTGCCTCCATAGCGTATTCCACTTGATGGAGACGACCTTGCGGGCTCCATACTGTGACGTCACTGTCGTACTGATTGCGGAACTGGAAAAAACAAGAAGCAGATTAAAAATACATCCATTAGTACAGAAACGAAGATGCAGTATATTGTTGAATGTCAAAGCAATCATCTTTCTTACACGTCAATAGTTAAATACAGTATTAAATACCAAAATATCGTAATACTAATTACAAAATACTATTTTCAAAAAAAAATTAATGGTACTTATAGATTTTTACTTTGGATTTTTCGTAAAACAAAAACTGACAAGTCACCCGGCATCAAAACAGCAGGTCATTCATTCATCAACTTTTATGGAAATAGGTGTACAGAATTAGTCAAAAGTATCTTAAATTACCTCATGATAAGAATACGTACCATTTTTGGAGTAATAAAATTGAATTTGCGAAAATATAAGTTAACAACAAATATTAGTCACTTCACTTTTGTGTTAATGGCGTTTCCATAGAGATTTCGCCAATGTCAAGTACATATAATACTCTAACACAACTAAGACTACCGCGGTGCATATACAGGAGTTTGGTGGAAAAACGACAGACACTCTACAGCTTAATATTGTTGTGATTGATGAATGAACTAAGAATATAAACGAAAGGAGAGTTCACAAGGGAAAGAAGCGATTTGAGATCAATGGGGCGAGGAATATCAGGAGGAATGAGATCATACACAAATATTAGACGCGAGCAACAATGACTTTGAAAATGTCAAAATGACAAATTGAAATGACAGAGTGAGACAAAGAATCAGGGCTGCCAGGCTTATGTTACGTTCGGAAACAACTATTATCGCAATTTTTTAAAATCTCTATTGTTTTTATATTGACATTTTACTATACTCTCTAGATCTAGTTAATCTAATTAAAATTATTCAGCTAGCTTTAGTAAAAATGTTATCAAAATTTCATAATTGTATAACTCGTGTAATATTAGTAAGATGTAATTCGAACTGGCCACACGCACACGAGGCCTTTAAATAAAAAAATGTACCTAGCTGGTAAAAAAAGAGACAAACAACAATCGTCGTCGTCGAGTCGAAAAGAAAAAGTGTGAGTTCAAAACGAAATCGAAATAAATCGATTTTCATGATTGTAGATTTTTCCGTAAAGACAGAGATTGTAGACCGATACAGACGTAAATTATAGCACGTTCCAGATTTTTCTAGACTGGATAAATTAAATATCCCCCCACCCCAAAAAGCATTTCATATCTCATCCTATAAGTCTATAAAAATTAAACTAACAATTTCCTTAGTTTTATACTGGATTTTCCCTATTGGACAATAACAACAAGCGCTTTTCCTGTGTAATTGTAATATTTTCCTTACTGGTCAACAACAATGTCAAGGGAGGTATCGACTTTCATATTTGTGACGCGATGTCTGCATTTCATAGAATAACATGTAGGAAACGCCCACGTAAGTTATCAACATTGCGAAACAAGGGTGTAATTTACGAATGTAACCTTAAAAGCGCGCGCACCTTTGACTAAACTATCGCACAACTGTTTAGTCGCGCTTTGATTCCAATGACCTTATATGGAGGTGCGCATACTACTCGATTTTTAATTCTGCAACTAAACAGTTGAAGGCTGCGAAACAATCGACAATCGCACAACAGTTGCGCGATAGTTTTGTCAAAGGTGTGCGCCCGCTCTAAATGTAAAGGTTCTCTGTTTATAAATGCCGTTTTTTTTAATTGGTTATTTTGCATTGTTTTCTGTTATTTTTAAAACGGATCGTAGTGTGCATTTTTAAAGAAAAATAAAGGAAGAAACAGAAAGCTAGCGCCTAATTAATTTTTAACTTCAATCAAAACAAATGAACAAGTTTTGAATTAGTTTTAAACAAGTTTTAAAAATTCAATTTCACCTCCGATCACGATGATCGCTTAAAATATCAATATTTTTTTTATTCTATGCAAAAAAGACATACGAGAAAATATTTTAATACATGATTTAGACAATGGGTGTAATCTAACAGCCTTACAAATAAACGCGGTATAAAGTTAAACTTAGGAATAAACTGAGTCTTCATCATCCTCCTTATCCTACTCCCGTAGGGTCGGCGCAACAGGTTTTTGTCCTCCACATAACTCTATCATACGTCATCTCAGTCATCACTCCCTTTTTAATCATGTCACCTTCCACACTCATAACTAACGTTCTCCTTATAGCATGCGATTCATCCCTTCTCATAACATGCCCATACCATGCTAACCTTTTACTCCTTACCTTCTCTAAACTGAGTATAAGCAAATATTAGTACAAATTTTATACCTAAGTTTAACTTTATACCTCGTTTATTTGTAAGGCTGTAAGACTTTAAATTGTAAATAAATATCTAAATCTATCGCTTTACTACTACTTTACCCCGAGCGTGTATTGGTAAAAAAAAAACACAAAATGTCGCTATCGAAAATATCTACAAAACTATGTATTTCAATATGGTTGAGTAGTTTCGGAATTTATAGCAGACCAACATCGTGACAGTGGAATTTCATATATTAATATGTCGGATTAGTATGTCAACAAAATTAACCATTCTGGATGGTGGCCAGGATTTGTCATCATAACAAATAAGGACAATCATATTTGATGTTCGTAACAGACAGACATATCTATTACAAACACGAAATATATAAATCTTGTTAATATTATAAATGCGAAAGTTTGGATGGATGTTTCTTAGAGTTTGTATCCTAAACGGCTAAACGGATCTCGATGATATTTGGTATGCAGAGGATAGTCTGGAAGAACATATAGGCTTTCTTTTGTCCAAGCGAACGGAGTCGTGGGCGAAAGCTAGTAAGACCATAACTATTTCTAATAGCATGATATTTAAAAAAAAGTCCTTCCTATTCCATCCTTTCTTTCTTAACGCAGATCACGAAAATAAGAAGAAAATAAAATTGAAATCTATTGAAACGTATCAAAATGTTTCCAGTTTCCAGTAACATTTGCATTCAAAATTTCTTCAATACTGCTTATTGTTTTATATTTCAGAGGGAATTTCAATCTAAAAATGTTACCTTGATTTGGTTCCTGCAACTAAATTTTTCTAGCAAAAATAACTCAAAAACTACATCGTCGATATCAAAAATTCTTTCCCCGTCAAAAGCAACGTAATCAGTGAGTAACATAGGCTATCATCAGCCATCAGTACAGTGTAATTCTACTCTTAATAGATATGTATTAACATTCAAAGAACATCTTCATGGTTGTACGTTGTCGGTACAATACAGTTCAAATCCTAAGACATGTCCACACGAGCGGACAAAGCCGCAATGACAATGCGACACGTCGCACGTCTGGGTCTCACGTAACACTAGCTGAATGGTTACGGATTTACTCGACTGTTTATTTACATCTCTATTGAGAATTATGTTTGAGTCATATGTTGGGCTTTGTATCGCACAAACAATGTCATCTGCCCTTTACATTGAAGTCTTCAGTATGTACTGTTCTTCCATACATCTCTATCAGCCGTCTTATCTGAACTCCCTTTTTACACAACTTATCGCACAACTGTTTAGACGCGCTTTGATTCCTATAAGCTTATATGGAGGTGCACTACTCGATTTATAGTTGTGCAACTAAATAGTTGAATTTGCTGCGAAACAATCGACAATCGCACAATAGTTGTGCGATAATCTTTACACGACATTCATAGAAAAAATAACAACAACAGTAACAACAGTAGACATATAAGTTTTTTTTTTATTTTTTTTTCTTACGTTGTACACATTCGAGAATAATCCAAAATCCCCGCTTTGCCTACTATAATCTTAATTAGGATCTCATTTGAGGCTAACATTATTTTGTTTGTTTCTTTGCAGATTATTTTAAAACTAGCTGTTCCCATGTGACTTCATCCGCATAAAATTTTCATTTTATTGTTAATATTTGTCAAATTATCAATCGCAAATATCAAAATGACATGACATGATGTCAAACCATGGCAACCTTGCTTCCTTGATGTTGGCAGCAACTTATGGTCTCTTTCCCACTTTGGGGTTTTTATCCAAAATATTTACCCCCTAAGTTTAATGGCGTGAAAATATATAGCCTAAAGCATGACTTAAGTGTAGGGCTTTTTATTAAAAAAAGAATTATTCAAAAATATGCTGTAATTGCAGACATCTTAGGCAACAAAGAAGTGTGTGTTTACGCTTTATTATAATAGTATAGATAGTATAGATAGATATAGATAATAAGTTGTTGAATATAATATGATAATTAATTTTAGAACGTGTTGTTGTATGACAAAGGAATCACAAAAGATGGAACTTTTATTGAATTTCGTAGAAAATATATTCAAAAATGATGTTTAATTTAGCGAATATTTTGATTTAAAACATTTCTTTAGCCAGAAGCCGTATATTTATACGCGTTGTATTTTATCATTTAGAATATCGAATATTCATACAAAAGGCTCCGTCATCTTATTTAATTTGTAACTTATTTTTACTTGAAACCTTATAATCTTAGGTTGTTGCTCCGAAACGAGACAGATATCTAAATAATTTTGCTTATTACATGTATGTTATTATTGTAATGAAAAACTGGCTTTTGCCCGCGACTTCGTCCGCGTGTAATTTAATGCAGTATTGAATCTATGTTACTCGTTAATATTGTATGTTTCGTATGGCGAAATAATTTTAGAAATCGGTCAAGAAGTTTTTGAATTTACTCGTTACAAACTAAAATACAAATATGTTCTCTTTAACAGATAAATAGAAGTAATAATAATATGTGCAATCACAGTAAGTCAGTTAATTCAAATATTTACATTTTTGTATACAAATATTGTAAACGTGAATTTCAGATATAAATTACAGTAGCTCTGGTAGTTATAAATAATTCTTCTACGTTACTTATTTAACGAACGTCATAAGCTCCTTTTTGAAAACACAAAAACTATTTAACATAATTATTCTCGACTCGCAGTTGCTCGCGGCTTCGTCGATGCGAAATAAAATAATAAAATCCAAATTTACTTTCACGCACATCAACTTCCAGTAAAAGTCCCATTATAAACGGTCCAGCCGTTTCGGAGATTTTGCGGAACAATAGTGGACTTCGGACAGACAGACAAAAGATTAATATTTTTTTTTTAGATATCTAAATATCTTTTTTATGTTAGATTTCGCATTTATAATATTAGTGAGATAGACAGGACTACTCACTAAACCCCAGGGTATTCTCCTTAGCCCAACCGGGCCGCGACATCTACGTTAGTTTATCCAAGACCCGGCTAGGGGGAGCCCCTTGGTAGGTTAGTAAGATAGACACTGCAATTCAATTTATATGTAGATATTATTTAAATACATGTAAAAGGAACTTCGCAACTTTTGTTAAGTTATGTGAATGAAATATCTGAATTAAAATTATTTTTACAATTCTAATAACATTTGTTAACATTCGCAGAAGCGTTAACCGTGTGCTTCCACTGACGTGTCATTGTACAAGAATGTGCCTAGAAAACGTATCAATACATGAGTATTTCTTAATTGTTTTACTCGTATAGTATAAGAGCATGCGCACATCTTTGATTAAACTATCGCCTAACTGTTTTGCGATTGTCGATTGTTTCGCAGCCAATTCAACAGTTTAGTTGCACAACTAAAAATCGAGTAGTGTAATACCTGCATATAAGCTAATAGGAATCAAAGCGAGACTAAACAGTTGTGGGACAATTTAGTTTCTTTTATAAAACTACGTCTCTGATGTAGTGACTTTTGGTATGTGATGGCACATTGCCATATATTGTAGACTATGATAGACATTTTAAAATACTTAACGCCTACGTAAGATGTGGGTATCAAATAACGACTAGTCAAACTTTGTAAGATTTGAAGTATAAGTTAAAATAATAAGTAAAAATGTATTCTTTAATTCAATAAAGAGTAATCTTACTAATGTTTTAAATGCGAAAGTTTAGATGGATGTTAGTTACTAGATCTCGGTTTTCAAAACGGTTTAACGAAGCCTAATGAAATTTGACAGAAATGTAGAACATCAAACAACATTTAAATTAAAACAGATTCACTAGATGGCGCTATTGTTCAACATAGTTACCTTTTAATTGCCAACAGATGTCGCTATTAGCCTTAAGATCACTTACGAAAAAGGAATAACTAACTAATGTTATAAATGCGAAAGTTTAGATGGATGGATATTTGTTAGAGTTTGTAGACTAAGCTGCTGAACGGATCTCGATTAAATTTGGCATAGATGTAGAGGATAGTATGGAAGAACACTTAAGATATTTTTGTTTTTTAATTACACGCGGACAAAGTCGCGGGCGAAAGCTAGTAAGAAAGAAAATCTCTCTTGTATGTATTGTTACCCTCTCCTTTATCATTATACTCTAATATTCCACATTATTTACATACACTCTTTATCTTATACGACACATAGTTATTAGTTTCTCATAAATGTGTAATAAATCAGAACAAAGTGTCTATGAGAGTATTATCAAGTAGTAATATGAGTGCCTGCCGATGGTAAGAAACTTCGAGCAATTAGCTGTAATTATAGTACTTTTAATGTTGATATAGAGCTCAATATCCTTAGACGTAGAGAAAGATCCGGTTATAATGACAAAGGGACTGCATATAACTCTAAATTAATAACTGATATATTTATAAGATAACGCACGAATAAATTTACGGTAGAAATATCCCTCTTCTGTGCGTCCACTCCTCTGGCAACGATAGGCAAATGTTGATGTTTATTGTCTGCTTCATCATCATCATCATCTCCTTATCTTACTCCCGTAGGGTCGGCGCAATAGGTTTTTGTCCTCCAGATATCTCTATCATATGTCATCTCAGTCATCAATCCCTTTTTGATCATGTCACCTTTTACACAATCCATCCATCTCTTTCTAGGTCTACCTCTACCGATGTACCCTTCCACACTCATAACTAACGTTCTCCTTGTAACATGCGATTCATCCCTCCTCATAATATGAGGAGGGATGAATCTTTATTGTCTGCTTGTACTATAACAATTCTCACAAATAATATTAATTAGTTAATATCTTACTATCTTACTGTCTTTTGACTTTATACGAAATATGTAATTTTCGTTTCGTTGAAGTCTTTTACAAGGCTTCTGTATTCGGCCTATTAGTAAGAACGGGAGCACACCTTTGACTAAACTATCGCACATCTGTTGTGCGATTGTCGATTGTTTTGTAGCCCTTTCAACTGTTTAGTTGCACAATTAAAAATCGAGTAGTGTGCGCACCTCCAAGCTCATAGGAATCAAAGCGAGACAATGTGATAGTTTAGTTTCAGGTGTGCGTACATACGTTAAAGTTCATGTAATAATTTATTTTGATTGCTCTATTCGATGCAATAAAGACTGTAGCACTTATGGTATACAATTTAAATGTATTAGTATTTATTCCTCCTACGCACATCTTATCGAAGGTTTGGGTCACTTTCACCTCTATTTTCAATACTTAAAGTATTTGACGAAACTTTTAGGTACACTCGTTAAGAAAAGTGATCACGTTCATTGACCGATACAGTTCATTTTTAAAAATACGATTTTAAAGATTGATATAGTGTTTATCAAATCTAATTTAAAAATAACGCACGCTTCTAAAGAACAAAAAGATTGTAAAAACAGTGCTCTGTAAAAAAATATTATTGATTTATCTATATCTATACTAATATTATAATAAGGAAAGATTTACATTTTTGGCCTTTTGTATGTATTGAAATAACTCTAAAACTACGGGGCCGATTTTAAAAATTCTTACACCATTAAAAAGCTACCTTATTAGTGAGTCACATAGACTACGATTTTTATTGTTTTTTTTATTTTGTTTTTAACGCGGGCGACGCGAGCAACAACTAGTAACCTATAAAACAATTTTAATTGAAATAATGAATACAATTATGTTAATTTAAAAGCCATTCTCTTATTTTCGCCCTTATGTATATTTAAGTAAGAAATATATTCACTTGATCTCTATAATATCCCTTAAGATAGCTTGATTACAATAACTTATGTGTGTAACTGTACTCCCATCCCACGTCCGATGGTTTTTGGTCGACGGCCAAGTGACGTCACCATGGTTCGCACATAAAACGCCGTGCTACAGCGCTACGAACACCAAATCCGTTGTGCGCTCGCTACGCCGTAGACGGTTCTACGGGAACTCGCAACTTGGAACGTGCTTTGTGAAAAATTCCGATTAAGTAATGGGTAAGTTAATTTTGATATTTTATAAGTAAAATTTATAAAAAACATTTTCTTAAATACTGATTTATTTGATATTTTTTTAAAGTTAATCTCTACTTATAATATAAAGATTTGTACTTTTGTATGTATTGAAGTAACTTAGAAATTACTGGGGCGATTTTGAAAATTATTTCACCCTTAGAAAGGTAATTTATCTGTGAGTAACATAGGCTATAGTTTCAGCAATGGCTAGAGATTGATAAAATTAAATTTAAATGAAGATATTTACGAAAAATTTAATTTTAAAAACCGTTCTCTGTAAGTCATACAACCCTAATAATTAAAAAAATAAACTATTTAACATGAAAGACGGGAAATTTCTATAATTACTTATTTAAAATTTAACACAGTGAGAAAACTTATAGAAAAACTTGTAATAAACCATAAAAGGCTGCAAAAGTAACGATAATCACCATAAAATAAGACTAAACTTAACAACACCAAAAGCTCTGACTCATCAGTATGCTACGAACTTTAAAATTCTCAGTTTCCGAAGTATGTTCAAGTTTTATTATACTTAAGTACATCAATAAAAATGTTCAACTCAGATCGGAATAGTCTTCGAATGTCTTATGAAAACTTTATGACCTACAATTAAATTTATAACATATGTCAGGGTGACTATAATCCGAATTACTCGAAACAGAACACTCAAAGTTTTAACATCCTAATAAAAGCTCTGGAGAAAACACAAATAAGCAATAATATTTAAGTAAATGCTAATTCGAACAAAATATAGTATTGTAGACAGCTTAGTAATATTATAAATGGAAAAATTTGTAGTTATTTTTGTATGTATTTAAATAATTCAAAAACAATTAGGCCGATATAAAAAATTCTTTCACCATTAAAAAGCTACGTTATCAGTGAGTAACATAAGCTGTATTTTATTTAAATTTTACGTCGACGAAGTCATGAGCGACAGCTAGTAGTAGCTAGTATTCTTATAAAATTTTAATGTCTTGTTTACACTAAGATTTTGATAAGCTACAGTTTTTACATAATAAAACGCTTGTACGTCATTAACATACATTAAAACATTTGCCAAAAAGCATATTTTGTGTTACTATATTCGTAGAAGTCGAAGTATAACGTATGAAGCAAGGCTTTGAAGTTAAGCATGGACTAATCAAATTATTGAGCTAACGAAGTATCTTATCGTGTTATTAACTAGAAAATAACGCATAAACATGTTATGATATACAACCAAGGATTTATCCTACCCAATTTAGTGAGATGTCAGTTTGTTTTCTTACGTGGTGTACATTTTCATACAGAATCTTTCCATGTTTTCCGCAATAGCTAATGTTCTTTACGGTTACACGAAATCTGGAATGTTTCCAAATAAAAATAACGGGAACACGTTTCCTTTGAAAAGATACGTTCAATTCGTCCTTCTTTAATTTATCTCGTTTTAGATCTCTGTGTGATTTGATAAAAAATTTATACGTGGATTTTAATTTAAAATTCAGTTTGAATCTAAACGTCTATTAAACTAATTGTTAGTTGAACCGCGGGATTCTATTGTCCTTAATACTATCAAAATCCATACTTCTAAAAGATTACAGAACAGAAGCGCCAATAGCCTAATGGTTTGGGGTACAGACTACCGATCTTGCGGTCGAGGGTTCGAATCCCGTCATTTGACTAGTGTCGTGAACTATATCCTAGCACAAGCCTAGAGCTTAGTAGGAATGGTTAAAGGAAATGTTAGTACATTAACAAAAATCTACTAATATTTTAATAAAAAAATAAAAAAACTATCCTTTCTTGTTAGTAATCTCTAATTTTCATTTGCTTTGATTAAAATTAGTTTTTGTTTAAGAAGTCTCAATAGCATAATTATACATGATATCTTAAATGAATTAAATAAACAATAGCTACGCATAGACGATAGAGTTTATCTAAATTTTGCCTGAGTTCATTCCCATAGGATGCAAAAGTGATTAATTGTACAATTTCCTTAATATATATTGCACAACCAAGCTTTAGATAACATGGTTAAATTTATTTAAAGAAACAGTAATATATCCTAAATTAGCACCTCTCTGTAATCTATACTAATATTATAAAGAGGAAAGATTTGTATTTTTGTATGTATTGAAATAACTCAAAAACTACTGGGCCGAATTTAAAAATTCTTTCACCGTTAGAAAGGTAATTTATCTGTGAGTAACGTAGGCTTAATTTAATTTAATTTCACGCGGGCGAAGTCGCAAGCAACAGCTAGTAGTCTAATATAGCATTTTAACTGTTATAATTATTATTTATATTAAGACGCGCTTTGGACTAAACTATCGCACAACTGCTTAGTCTCCCTTTGATTCCTATGATTTTATATGGAGGTGCGCACACTACTCGATTTTTAGTTGTGCTACTAAACAGACAACAATCGACACACAAAGGTGTGCGCCCGTTCTTATACATTTTCACTAGAAAAAAAAACAATAGATAAAAAAAATAAAGAAATAAGGTCTCCATTCAATTCAATTCATTTCAATTTAAACAATCTTCAATATTTATGTTGTCGAAGTATCTAAAACTATACATAAATGTTACAACGGATATAAGTAAGGATATTGTAAAAGATTAACAGTTCTCTATTTTAGCTAAAACGTAAACATTCTCCGGGAAATTCATGTTGCAGCTAATATAGTGTGCTTCCTTCTTCACCGCAAACAGATTTAAAATATCAATGGATAGTCGAAGCAAAATGCAAAAGAAACAAAACAAAATAACTAACGTTTTGTTATACTTTTAATAACAAGAATATGTATTAGATACTTTACTGGAACTAAACAGTGACTAGTCTAATTGTATATTACAATTTTATCTATACTAATCTAGTTATATCTATACTAATATTATATAGAGGAAAGATTTTTTTTTATATTTGTATGTATTCGATTCACGTAAAAACTATGGGGTCGATTTCAAAAATTCTTTCACCATTAGAAAGGTAATTTATCTGTGAGTAACATAGGTTATGTTTTTTTAGTATTTTAATTACACGCGGGCGATGTTGCGAGCGACAGCTAGTTAATATCATAAATGCGAAAGCTTGGATGGATGGATGTTTTTTAGAGTTTGTAGCGTAAGCTGCTGAACGGATCTCGATAAAATTTGGCGTAGATGTAGAGGATAATCTAGAAGAAGACATAAGCTACTTACTTATTTTTTACTTCCACGCGAACAAAGTCGCGGGCAAAAGCTAGTATCTCATAATGAATATAATACGGTGTATCGATACATTTTATTTATTTACAAAGCTCCAACATTAATGCTTTAGATGAAATTTCTATAACATACATATTCCCTATCAAAAGATTATCCCGTCATGTACAAAATAAACAGCCAAATCGAGTATAAGTAACCTATCAATTTATTTATCTTTGAACCAAATGATATTTACGCATGTATCATGTTAAAACGACTCCAATTTGTCCTGTCAAGTTAAAGATCGATGGTTCATGTAATTGGATAAGATAAGCACTTCACACCTGATGGGATTTAGTAAGTGTGTTGGCGGCAATTTGGATGTGTTACTGTGATAAAGGAACCTAATCTTACTAACATTATGTATGCGAAAAGATGGATGGATGTGAGAGTTTGCCGCCAAAACAGCTGAATGGTAAACTAGTACTGTTTTCAAAATGGAAAAATACTTCGTACAATTCATTCCGTCAATGGACCTGCGTCGGACACAAATTCGTTTTGCACTTCGCTAACTTAATTGAAAATCAAGTATCTCTCAACTTAACTATCGATTTGACCCGATCTTCAGTTGTTTCAGTTATTTTCAATTGACATATCAACTTAGGTTTGAAATGTTAGAACTTACGATTAACATTTTTAAGGAGTGACTTTTGTATGAATATCAAAATTCATGTCACCGTGTTAACAGAATTTGAAAAGAAAATTACGTTAAATATAGATAAAAATACTAACGCCATTTAATTTATAAATAGGTTCTTTATATTTAAATAAGTCTGTGTAACTTAATAACTTAAAATAGTAACAAAATCCCATTATCCCTTTTCAAGAGGCGTAAATGAGGTTTGATGGACCTCTTTGTCACAAATTAGAGTTAAGTTACCTTCAAGTGATGTTGAACATCACTAAGTAAAACGTTATTATAATTAAATAAAAGTACAAAGCAATTTTTTATTATAAAACAGCAAAGGAGTGGAATAAGTTGCCGGCTTTTTTTTTGTGACTGATTGGCCACTGTTTGCCTTGAAGAGGCATTTACAGACTCACCGGGCTTGAGTTGGCCGAGCGCAGATGGCGCTTAGCCTAAACCTCGTTTATGAGTAACTAAGCTCGAGGGCTCCCTCAGGAGCCTCGGCACGAGCCGTTACTTCGTTATTATTACCGGATTGGGAGGCCACCGAGCTCTTAGATCGCTTCGGTGGACGATCCATGGAGTGACTAGGCACAAGGGCCCCCGAGAGGGGTAAGTTGCCGGCGTCAGTGTTCCCGTTAAGTTATAACGTGGGTGCCTTCAAGAGCAGTGTGAATCAGTACTTACTGAACTAGCTTACTACTACCATTACTTACTACCATCCTTCGACCACATCTTCACTTTGGTCTAGGTGGGATAATGGTCAAGCGCTGGTTTATACATGATAAAAAAACAATGTTTAACTTATGTTATAAATATACAAAAAAATGTCGATTTTTCCGGTAACATCTCGAATTATACTCGAAGGACATTTAAAAAAAAATTATCCTACATTCCGTGCTCCCGAGACACACCGGACGAATGTAATCAAAAAAATTGTGCAATGTTAACATATTCGCATATTACTTTTTCTCGATTATTTTCATTCGTTGGGGTTATTTCAAAAGGATTTATGCTCACTCACAAGCTTAACCATGATTAAAAATTCCATATTTTTATCTCGGACTGGCTATAAGTCAACAAAGACACATTTTAAGAGCGGATGCACCTTTGACTAAACTATCGCACAACTGTTTAGTCTTGCTTTGACTCCTATAAGCTTATATAGAGGTGCGCACACTACTCGATTTTTAGTTGTGCAACTAAACAGTTGAATTGGCTGCGAAACAATCGACAATCGCATAAAAGTTTTACGATAGTTTAGTCAAAAATGTGCGCCCGCTCTTAATCTGTTGGACTTGGTTTATTAAACTCCTGAACGTATTTTCAGACATCTCTATTTTCTTATAGACGATGAAAGGGATGTCAACATTTTGCATAGATCTTACTAATATTATAAATACGATAGTTTAGATGGATGGATGTTTGATAGAGTTTATAGTCTAAACTGAACGGATCTCGATGAAATTTGGCTTAGATGTAGAGGATAGTCTGGTAAAACACATAGGCTACTTTCTTTTGTTTATTTTGAATTCTAAGCGGACAGAATGGCTGGCGAACGTCAGTATTTCAATAATGGTGACAAAGGTTAGAACAAATCATATTTCTTTTGTTTTAAGTCTTTAAACATTATCAATATAAATACATACCAAGTAGTTTTCGGCTATGCATTAATCAATCAGTTTACTCTTTAAATATACATGTATAAGTGTTAATTCAATTCATCGTTAAGGTTTCTAGGTAAATTAATTAACAGCAACTACGGAGTTCGTTTAAGAATAGATTTGGATTGCCGCCAATTAAACGTGCCTAAGAAAGTTCGAGAGGTTACGAATTAGGCACATTTTGAATCGTAATTTAAGTAATTTTATGAAAGTTTATTGTTGATGTTTAACTCATTTTTTGCTATAGAAGACAGTTAATATTTATGTATAATATTTGAAACAGAATCATCACCATCATCACCAGCTCACTATACGTCCCCACCGAGGGGCTCGGAGCCTCCCCTAATAAAGGATGACTAAGCCATAGTCAACCACACTGGTCCACTGCGAGTTGGTTGACTTCACACATATCTTTGAATTTCTTCGCCGATACGTGCAGGCATCACGATATTTTCCTTCACCGTAAGAACGTCGGGTAAATTATGTACATATGAAAATTTTAAAAATCGAAAATCACATTGGCACAGCGGGATTCGAACCCAAGACCTGTAGATTACAAGTCAAGTGCTTGAACTGAGGCCACCGACGCTCTTCGAATCAGAATGATTTACTAGGAAAGATCGAATATCCAAATTGATTTAATAGTATTTTTGTGTATTATTGATTTAGTAGTTAGAGTAGTGGTAGGGTACATATCCAAATATCTATTAAACACTGTAAGACATGTTTATATATTATAAGTAATTTTATAAAAAGTATTATGTTTTTATTGAAATTGCTTGTAAGAAATTGAAAATGATAACAAAAACGATATACATTTCTACAAATGTTTTTATTCTCAACGTAACAATGAAAATAATAGAAACCAATCTAGTTTTATACTGTATTCAATGAACAGCTGCCCCTTGTCGGATAGTTTGTAAAAGTTTTTGCATCGTTAGTAACCAATTCAGGGCCTAATTACATTTACTGTTTCTTTACTATCTATTACATAAGGTTGTGTATGTTCTCGTATGCTACATACAGAATTGCCTTTCAAATTAACAATCAATTTCATTTAGTTTAATAAAAAGATGGAAATAAAGATATAATACTGCTTTTTTTTCTGATACCTTACTAATATGCAAAAGTTTAGATGGATGGATGTTTGTTGGAGTTTGCCGCCTGAACGTGTGAACGGATCACGATTAAAATTGGAATTGATCTAGAGAACTAGAAGAACACATAGGCAACTTACTTTTGTTTCTTTTTTTAATTTCATGCGGACAAATCCGCGGGCGAAAGCTAATTATAATCTCTGATTTTCAGTACTCTGCGTACAACTTGAGTTTTCCCTCTGAAAGTTAAGTGATCTTTGTGCGATGATCTGTAAAGTATTTAGTGACTTCATAATTACTAAAAGGCTGACAATTTGCCAGAAAATGTTGTAAATTCCTTGTTCACGTCGCTTGACTTGACAAATGGCCGAATTATGATGAAAACTTTCAGTACGACGGAACATTTTCTTGATAGAAAATCACAATGACTCAACTGAACTGCGTACGATTATAAATGTCCTACTTTTTGGTATCTAGATTAGGTTATGAGCGAATTTTGCTTGGAAAAACCAAGTTTCTCATTCTTATGATACATCTAGGTCTACACTTATCAAAAGTTGGAATGAAGTCTTTGGTTTTTTCAAACGAATCTACGCTCATAACCTAAGCTTACTAATACTAATATTATATATGCGAAAGTTTACATGGATAGATGGATGTTTGTTGGAGTTTGTAGCCTAAATGACTGAATGGATTTCGATGAAATTTGCCACAGATGTAGAGAATAGTTGGAAGAACATATAGGCTACTTACTTTTTTATTTTTTATATCGGACGGACGGAGTCGCGGCCGAAAGCTTGCTACCTTATAAAAGGATAAAAATCATTCGTTTGACGTATTAATTTACTTAGTATAAGATATGTTTTCCACAAAGTGAATGTTCCTTGCAACATGATTGCAAATGGAAGTTCTTCCTTGTTAATTACACGTAGTTCGGCTTCTAGATGCGACGCAACAATTTAACAATTCATGATTGTATTGTCCCCTATAAGTTTCTAAACCAGTGTACACATTATAATGAATTTTTTTTTTATATATATTATAAGGTGGCGAACGAGCAAGCGGCCACCTAAAACCGCCAAAATGGCGAAGCGACCGCTGCCCATAGACATCCGCAATATCGGATGCGTTACCTACTCTTAATCGACGGAGGAGACGCACATAAAGAAGATATTTCCTCTTCCTATGTGTCTCCTCCACCGTCAAATCCACGTTCCCTTTCCGTCCTATTCTTATAAGAAAAAGGGTGGGAAGGAAAATGGACTAAAGTTGGGCCTCCGTTGGGTCGCATTACGAGTAGAAATGCAAAAGTTTAGATGGATGGATATTTGTTGCAAGGTATCTCCAATACAGGTTAACGGATCTCGGTGCAATTTAACATAGATGTAGTATACAGTCTGGAGATACATAGTAACAAACATCCATCCATCTAAATTATCGCATTTATAATATTTATTAAGAAAACTTTGCATAACAAACTCACCACAAGTACCAGGCAAACATAACGTTATGAATGATGAATGTAATCCTTATTACGAGCTGTCAGTGAGTAACAAAGCGCGGGAGTGTTGGAACCCGACGCGTATTGTATCCATAAACGGATACCTATGACATTATGACGTCATTGTAATATTATATGGGTACAATCGACCTGCGACCTCTTTATGGATACCGATGGATTTCGTTAGTCATTCGATGCTTGTAATAAAAGTTACTTGATATTTGGAGGTAGAGTCGTAATCAATTTCTTATTTCATTATTCAAAAATAGCTTATATAAAAAATCACCTAAAGAATTGACAGTCGGTAGTAATGACAACGTACAATGTTAAATCTTTGAGGAAATATAGTTGAATTGGTATAGTAGCTTTTGCTTGTGACTTT
This sequence comes from Papilio protenor, assembly GCA_029286645.1. Lineage (NCBI taxonomy): Eukaryota > Metazoa > Arthropoda > Insecta > Lepidoptera > Papilionidae > Papilio > Papilio protenor. The sequence continues at coordinate 2,133,779 of JAGSMZ010000009.1, forward strand.
GTTCGCGCGAAATTCAAAGAATGGTTGTAAATTTACCCTATATTAATGACTAGCTGTTGCCCTCGACTTCATCCACGCGAAATTAAATGGTAGTGTGTAATAGGTATAGTTTTCAGCGATAACGAAGCTATCGAATGGTAAAAAAAAATTGAAATTGGCTCAGCAGTTTTTGAGTTATTTCAATAAATATAAAAATACAAATCTTTCCTCTTTATAATATAATATTAGTATAGATAAGGTAGCATCCCAATAATGAAAGAATATTTAAAATCAGTCCAGTAGTTTTCGAGTTACATTATATAATTAAGTAGTCTTTGACTTTACTTAAAAATTAAAAAGTAATACATGTGTAGGTGTAAATGTTAATTTCCTAATCGTGTCATAATTATAAAATCTAACTTGTCACATCTCTGTTAAACTTGAAACTTCAACCCATTCAACTTTATACATCCATTAAAATTATTTCTATCGCGTCTCGAGCTTTTAGTTACTTGAACTTTCCTAACACTTATAAAATTGATATAAGGATCTTAAGTATTAACGGAATCCACCAAGGCCGCCTACACTTGAAATATCAGTTGTTAAACTGGACACCAACGACAGTTTTGTTTTATTTCAATTTTATTCATTGCTTTTCTATTGGCATCATATGCTCTGAACTTTGACGGAAAAGAGTAAAGCTTATTTGAGCTTTTACAGATTTTTATACTAGCTTTCGCCCGCGACGCCGTCAGGGTAGAATTAAAAAAAAATTGTATTATGTGTCCTTTTAGACTATTCTACACCTCTACCAATTTTCATTCAGATAAATGAAGATGTTTTTGAGTTACGTGTTAATAAGCATCCATACATCCATCCAAGCATTAATAGTATTAGTAAGAAAAATTTGTGATTTTTTTCACTCATTTTACTATTTAACTATTTATACAACCATATCATGTTTTAAAACGCCACTAACGCCATCTATGAATTGTTTAAAAAAATGCCCGATCTGGCTATAAAATATTTAATTGTATTATGAAGTAAAAAATTGGATGTAAGAGTTTTAATTAAACGTTAAATAATTGCCAAAGCAAAAAGATTCTTAGAAGTGCACTATATTTTATCATTTGATTGTAGTCCACTTCGTTAGTGTTTCAAGTATTCGTAAATGACTTAAGCACACTCCAACAGACTGTTTACTTAACTAACTGACCGTGGTTGAATCAAAGCCTCAAACTGGTTTATAATTTGTCACCAGATTTCTATTTCTAAGTACAATTTCTTGAATTCACAATTAGTATAGTTACTTAAGGGCGCAAACATCTTTCTTAATATTCGATACTTATATTGTGTAATTAATTATATCTATTGTCTGTAGTATATTTTTATTTTATTTTTTTTCTAGCTTCCGCCCGCGACTCTGTCCGCGTGGTATTAATAAAAACAAAAGTAAGTAGCCTATGTGTTCTTCCAGACTATCCTCTGCATCTATGCTAAATTTCATCCAGATCCGTTCAGCCGTTTAGGCTACAAACTCTAACAAACACCCATCCAAACTTTCACATTTATAATATTAGTATGATAACGCAGGAAAACTAGACATGTTAGTTTTTGCAAATGAACAATGTAAATAATAGTATGATATTCGCTAAGAGAACGTATTTTATTTGAATTAAATTTATTCGTTTGTTTAAGTTAAGAAATTACCAATAGATTTACTTGAAACGTATTAATAATAAAAAAAAATGTAGAAATAAAAACACAACATATGCAGGTAAGTATCCAACAAGAACTTAAACTATACGTCTGATCTTATAAAATGAGACCATTTGTTATGTTACAGTGAAAATGTACGGTTACATGCTATTGATTACGTCTACAAATAACAAAGAAATGAGTATCGTCATAAATAAATAATCCATTATCCGAGTTATAACTTATTGAGGTTAAGTTGATCTATGACTTAATAGTTCCCGTCTATTAGTAATGTTTATTATTAATGCATTAATATGATATTCTATCTTAACAAAGTAGACAGAGTTAGAAATGTAGAGGCAGTTTACTTACGGATTAGACCTTAATTTTTTTTTCAATTGTTTTTTTTAGAAGAGAATGACACTGTCAATTAATAAATGTAGAGTTTCAATTTATTTTGTGTTTAATAATTGGTTATTTTATAATTCAAGTTTCAAATAAATAACAGTAACTTAGAATGATATTAGGAAGAGACGTTTCCTTACAATTTTATTTCAATAGCTATTGTTTCGAACTTTTTGGAACAAATCCAGTTTTCTATATTCTTAGTTTGTTATATAAGATACTTGAGTAGCATATAACTGTAACGTTTCAATGAAAATTTTCGAAATAACTGTTACAAACTTTTATAACTTACTAGCTGTTCTCGTGCGGCTTCATCCGCATGAAATTATGAAAATTTTATTTTATTGTTTACATTTGTCAAATTATCAATAGCAAATGTCAAAATGACATGACATGACAAACCTTAGCAATCTTTCTGTCTTGATTTGGCAGCAGCTTTAGGGTTTTATCCAAAATATTTACCCCTAAGTTAAATGGCGTGAAAATATATAACCTAAAGCGTGACGTAAGTGTAGGGCTTTTTATTAAAAAAGGAATTATTCAAAAATATGCCGTAATTGCTGACATCTGAGGCAACAAAGAAGTGTGTGTTTACGCTTTATTATAATAGTATAGATATAGATAAAAATGTCTTAATTTGGAACAATAAATAAAAAGTCTGCTTATGCTTTTCACATATTTTTATGTTTCATCCCTTTTTACTTTATAAACCTCTTCCTCATCCCTTACCTTCCTAATTAGAGAGAACAGGAATAAAAATCGCCTCCGGTACCCCCATTGACCGAGTTTTTCTCTTAAAACATAATTCATTGTCTAATGAACGAAAAACATATTTTTGTTGGTAAATTATTATTTAAAGAGAACTATTAGATATAAAGATAAGTCCAGTAGTTTTATCTTGTTTCAGGAAAATTCTGTAATAAATTATCTACCCACTATGGCGCCATGGTGTCTGAAAAATCACGACCTAACAGTCGAATCGCTTAACTTAGCACCTTATCTACTTGTTATAAAGATAGTTTTTGATTGATTGGATCTAAAGATGTACGATGTTTACAAAATTTTTAGTAATTCTACTGAAACGAATAGTAAATTTACTGAGATTTATTATTGTAAGTGTTCAGTTAGCTTCGAACTTAAGTTTCATATTTTATGAAATCCAATACTGAAATTTATATAGAACAGTGTAAATATTAGATTTTGTGTTGTTTTGAAATCTACACATAGATTACTTACTAGCTCAGAGCCATTTCATTAGTGGATTACTCATACTAGAAGCGGACGCACACCTTTGACTAAACTATTGCACAACTGTTGTGCGATTGTCAATTGTTTCGCAGCCAATTCTTGCGCGATTGTTTCGCAGCAAATCCAATTGTTAGTTTCACAACTAAAAATCGAGTATTGTGCGCATCTCCATATAAACACATAGGAACCAAAGCGAGACTAAACAGTTGTACGATAGTTAAGTCACAGATATTCGCGCGCTTTTAATCTTCACTAATAATTTAAAATGTCTATAAGTGTAATTATCTTCATACTTACATATATCATTGCGATTTTGTTAAAAGTTTTGAATGCTATGTATAAGTTCAGTTGTAACATAAAGAGATTATTTAATTTACTTTTTTTTACAGCAAATATGGCGTGTTCTAAAATCGTGACTCTACTGCTGGTATGTCTTTTGAGCGGCGTGCTGTGCAACCCTGTACGTCGCTCTCCTGACCTGGAAGCACGTCGTAGAAGTGCTATTGATAGGAGTATGATAAGGTATTGTATTGTAAACATACTAGCTTTTGCCCGGGAGTCCCTCCGCGTGGAATTAAACAAAATTGAAAAGACTTTGTGTTCTTCCAGACTATCCTCTACATCTATACCAAATTTCATCAAAATCTGTTCAGCCGTTTAAGCTACAAACTTTAACAAACACCAGTGGGAACTGAGGTAGTCGGATGGATGGATGGATGTTTGTTGATGGATGGATGGACGTTCCCACGTCCAAAGAACTGGTGATGATGAATATTACTATGTGTTCATCTCTTGTTATCTTCTACAGGTTCGGCCGTTCATACCCTCATGAAGCGACAGCTGCTGAGATCCGAGAATCGTTGCAGCGTCCAGCTCGTCGTGGCAACAGTTTTCTACGTTTCGGCAGATCCCAACCTCTCACTTTCACTACAGACGACCTTATTACTCTCCTCCGCTCCTACGAAGAGGATAACGATAGCCCTACCAAGCGTGTCTCCAACTTCATCAGGCTCGGCCGTGACCCTAAATTCATCCGTCTAGGCAGGTCTGCTGATGATGAAAAGACTTACGAACAGAACACTGACCTTTATGTGAAAGGATACCCGGAAAGGAAGAGCCGAGCGAGAGATCATTTTGTCCGACTTGGTCGTGATAATGAAGATCTTAATGAGACCGAGGAAGTTCTAGAAGAAAGAAGGAAGAGGTCTCTTGAATGCGATGACTGCCATTAATTCCCCTACTAATGCAACCGTGACGTCACTCTTTTCTTTCTTATTGTGATAATTGTAACCTTAAATATATTTTTAAACACAATTGTATTTCTATTGCCCTAATCATAATTATGGATTGTATACGTAAAAGGTTTACGTGATGTATTTTTATTCCCTATATTTGGATTATTCACTCTATATATATACTCGTTTAAACAAATGACGTTGCATAACCGTAATTTCTTGTTATCTCTCTTTTTTTTTAAGAAATGAGCGGGATGGATTTTATTCATTTGTTTTATAAGTTACCGGAAAAGATAAGCTTGCGAACTTTATCGGATATACAGTAAATTATTTATCGAAATATTTACGAAGAAATTTTTTTTTTTCACACAGTTAATACGTCACGGTTTTTCTTACGATGCAAAGTAAAGTTATTGAAGCGTTTTACATTAAATAAATACGTGTTTTATAAAATCTCATGTTATACAGTATGCTACTTTTAAAGTATTATATTTTAGAGACATATTTTGCATCGTTTTAGAATATATGTTACTATGTTTTCTATAAATTCCTTGCAAATATAAATCATTGTATTGTTTTAAAAACCGTTTGTGTTTTATAATTTACAAACTCTAATTAATTATAATTATTTCTGCCTCCAATTTTAAATAACTGATTTGTAATTGACATGAAGCTCAGTATTATTATTAATATTAAAATCCATTAAAATTCAATGTTGTGAATAAATATTAAATAATTCTGTAATTGTAATCACCCTGTAAGTGATAGTATTCGAAAAAGGCTGGGATTTATTTTAAAAATATTTCGGATACTTTCACTAAAAATAAAAAAAAATGTTGTTGATAAATAAGGAAATATTTGATTTATTAAAATGTTCAATTTCAAATTAAATATATTATAGATAATTGTGAAATTAAATGGAATTATTATATGAATACACAAATTGTTTTATTTAACAAAATTGTAACACCTGCCTACACCCTCAGGATAAAAGTCGCAAACATCTATACTTCTATATCTGTACTATTATAATAAAGCGTAAACACACACTTCTTTGTTGCCTAAGATGTCAGCAATTACAGCATATTTTTGAATAATACTTTTTTTAATAAAAAGCCCTACACTTACGTCATGCTTTAGGCTATATATTTTCACGCCATTAAACTTAAGGGGGTAAATATTTTGGATAAAGACTCTAATGTGGGAAAGAGACCTTAAGTTGCTGCCAACATTAAGAAAGAAAGATTGCTAAGGTTTGTCATGTCATGTCATTTTGACATTTGCTATTGATAATTTGACAAATGTAAACAATAAAATAAAGTTTTTATAATTTCACGCGGATGAATCCGCACGCGAACAGCTAGTTTATGATAATAGAATAACTTAACCAAGTTAAAGTTTATAACGCAACAATTTTCAATATCAAATTTTCATAACTTAACATTCAATTAAATAACTTAAGCATAAAACTTTCCTTAATTCACAACTATTTCGTAAATATTTTAACCTCTTCTCTTAAATAAATTTCAAATCAACCAAAAGGTAGATAATGCACATATACATTTTTCCGAATAGAAAAGACACAGCACAATTATATTAAACGGAGAGTAAAAACCGAACTATATTGGAATTTGTAATAAACATCGCCACTAACTGTCATCAATATAAAATACTAGCTGTTCCCATGCGGCTTCATCCGCGTGAAATTATAAAAACTTCATTTTATTGTTTACATTTGTCAAATTATCAATAGCAAATGTCAAAATGACATGACATGACAAACCTTAGCAATCTTTCTTTCTTGATGTTGGCAGCAACTTATGGTCTCTTTCCCACATTAGGGTTTTTATCCAAAATATTTACCCCCTAAATTTAATGGCGTGAAATATATAGTCTAAAGCGTGACGTAAGTGTAGTATTTTTTATTAAAAAAAAATTCAATAAAAATATGCTGTAATTGCTGACATCTTAGGCAACAAAGAAGTGTGTGTTTACGCTTTATTATAATAGTATAGAAGTATAGATATAGATAGAAATAAACTTTATAAGATAGTAAACTAAGTAATAAAGGCGGTAAAGTATCTTGTGACAGTGTCAGGGATCAGGGGTCATAAAACTCCTTGTTGCTTGGTTTAAATGGCATCTCAGAATATTCACAAAGTCTTACTAGTTAATATAAATGCGAAAGTTTAGATGGACGCTTGCTAGAGTTTCCTGTCTAAACGGCTCGACGGATCGCGATGAAATTCGGTATAAATGTAGAGGATATTCTGACCTATATTTATGGCGTTTTTTTTTAATTCCACGCAGACGGATTCGCGGTCGAAAGCTAGTGACAGAAACCATCAGTACATAAAAAGATAATATTATTTGTTCCATAAACTTATTTAAGTAAATTTGCATCCCTTTGATTTTTTAAATTTCTAATTAGATCCTTGAAAGAGGTATTATTATGGGGTTCCATTAATTAGGGGACATCCTGTATAAACAATCTACTTCTATATATACATATAATAAAATTGGAGTGTATGTTTGTAATATCAAAAGAAAAATTCCAGGTTTCGGGAAGATGATGTATTTGCGGTACTGATAAGGAAAATCGAATTTAAAATGTTTTTGTCTGTCTGTCTGTCTGTCCGCAAGGTTTGTCCGGGCAATCTCCAAAACGGCTAGCCCGATTTCGACCGGACTTTTAATAAGGATAGCTGACATAGACGGGCATATTATAGGCTACTTTTTTATCCTAATTTTGCGTGGACGAAGTCACGGGTAACAGCTAGTTGTTAATAAACGCTAATAAGTTAAAGGAGCATCCTCAATTTACAATACTTAGAAGTACCGTAAAATACAGTCAATATAAAGGAACATTAAGTATCGGATGGCCAATTAGAGGAGCAAAGCACTGGTTTTATTACCGAAGCCAAGCTTAAGTGATAACCTTACCCATCTAATTATCCTACGACAGCTCGCCTTTCACACTTCGCTCTCTATTGACAATGAAAACGAATTTATATCTCTACTAGCCTTCATCCGCGACTCTGTCCGGGATTAAAAAATAATTGTTGCCTATGTATTCGTTCAGAATATCCTCTAAGTGCCAATAAACATCCATCTAAACTTCGCAATCATTATACTAATCATACTAATATTATAAATGTGAAAGTTTAGATGGATGGATGGATGGTTAGAGTTTGTAGCCTAAACGGGTAAACGGATTTTGATGAAATTTGGTATAGTTGTAGAGGATAGTCTGGAAGAACACATAGGCTATTCACTTTTTTTTAATTCCACGCGGACGGAGTCGCGGGCGAAAGCTAGTATCAATATTTTATTTTTATTTATTTATTCTTTTTGCACAAAAAATTTTTTACTGTTTTTCTGATTTTACTGTTATTCAACTTAGTCGTCTTCCTAAGTTTTCTCACTTCCTACATTTTTTACATCATTCTTAACAACTTAAATCCATATTCTTTTCAATACAGGCTAAGTAGAAATGAACAAGTAAGATCAACATTGAACTTCTTTAATAGTTTGTGTTCAGATTAAGTTATGCTCTTTTGTTTTTGCCTTATTTTATATCAAAAGTAGATGTTTGTCAAGACTTCTTCGTCATAAAATTTAAAAAAAAGCCTATGTTTTTCACAATATCATGGCTTTCTAATGGTGAAAGAATGAAATCGGCCAAGTAGTTTATGACCTATTTCAATACATACAAAAATACAAATATTTCCTCTTTATAATATTAGTATATGTAGATAAAGTACGCTTTATAGATTAATGAAAACTATACATAATTGCCAAAATATTTTTTTTCTGTAAATACATAAAGCAAACACTCCATATATCAGAATATATTATCTATCGATGTATGAAATATTAATAACTGGCTTTTGCCCGCGACTCCATCCGCGTGAAATTTGAAAATAATAATAAAGAAATGAAAAAATTTAGCCTATGTTACTCACAGATAAATAACCTTTCTAACGGTGAAAGAATTTTTAAAGTCGGCCCAGTAGTTTTCCAAAACAAACAAAGTTTTCCTCTTTATAATATTAGTATAGATTTATTCCGGTCTATTTAACAAGGACGTTTCATTTCCAATATCAGATATGTATCATCAAAACATTGAACAATGTTTACAATTTCTACCACTCTATTTAGCAATTGCGTTGATGCTTTCAAAATAACTTCGAAAAATCATGAACAAAAAATGTAGTTCGTTTTTCTGACATTTGACACTGTTTTCGAAGATCTTCAGTAGATAATAAGAATACTTGTACTATTAAATAAAAAAAATTATTAAAGCTATTAAATAAAAAAAAAGAATAGTACTTAAAAATAACAATATTTTTTTTTACCAATAAAACAATGAATGTCTGTGAAAGAATAAAACGATGTTTCAAAATCAGGCGCTTAAAATATACTTCACAATAGATAAATAATTAAAGTTCAGTTTTTAATCTTTAATTTTCTTCCTATAAATATTAAGAGCCCATTCTCACAGGCGTCTTTTTTACGCCGCGTTAAAAAAGGTAGGCCGATCTAGAGTGGCAAACGTTTAAAAATCACTCGCGCGCGCTTTAAAAGCGTCACACGTTAGAAGCGCTGTCATATGAACGGATACATGGAAAATATTTATTTCAACGTTTTTTAACGCGCGTTATAAAAGCGCTCATGCCTATGGAGGTTAAGAATATGCGGACTATCATACTAATATTATAAATGCGAAAGTTTAGATGGATGGATGGATGTTTGTTAGAGTTTGTAGCCTAAACGGCTGAACGGATTTCGATGAAATTTGGCATAGACGTAGAGGACAGTCTGGAAGAACACATAGGTTACTCAGTTTTGATTTTTTTAATTTCACGCGGACGGAGTCGCGGGCGAAAGCTAGTATTTTAATAAAACTCTGACCTGAGATTTAGAATCTTTCCACTAGACATGCGACTGAACTCGTGTAACTGTTATTTTTATGATTAACACTGGCATAGTCGTCTGTAGCAAAAGTCGAATACTCTCAGTGAAAAAGGGGTCTAAAAAATCTACACCAATGCTCGTCAATCCTGAACACACTTCAAATAAGTACGCCTTTGTTAAATTTCCTCTTGTTTTTGTACTGGTTTTTTATTCATCCCCCTTTTTGTTATCAATACACTATTGTTTCTTAAGATTGAAGACTTTAAAACGAACTTTTTTATTGTTTTTTATTTAAATTTCCGTTTATACTTTGGCATTGTTTTTAAATATCTATCAAACGTTTTCTTTTTTAATTTAGTTGCAATGTCAATTAACAGAAGGATTTTTATTAAATGAAATTAAAAGAAATCTTCAAGGATGTTAAGTTATGTAGGTTATAATATCCATTTACATTTACATATTCTATTGCCGTTTAAATAAATTTGAGAAAAAACTGGAAGGTTCGCTAACAAAAACGGTTAACATCGGTCGTAAATGTATGTTAATTAGGGCAAAATAATTAGCATTATTTCGTTATAAAACAATGGTTAAAAGAACAATAGCTAATTAAATTATTTTACGATTTTCTTACATTTTCTTTTAAATTACCGCGTTTACTGTGGCAAGAAATATAATAATTCTTCAACTGGTGCTGCGGCGGGCCTAAATGTGCCCCCAATGATATTTCTGCCAGTGCGTGGCAGAAATATCATTTTTAAACCCATCAGTTCTAGGATAGATTAAATTGCTATAACAATATAAACATTTTATAACCTTGTGAAAAAGGTGACATGATCAAAAAGGGAGTGATGACTGAGATGACGTATGATAGAGTTATGTGAAGGACAAAAACCTGTTGCGCCGACCCTACGGGAGTGGGATAAGGAGATGATGATGATGATGAATATATACATTTTATGTAATGTAATGTATAGGTACACCTGAGACAATCGTTTCGCACTAGCGAGAGGGACATAGTTTTCTTCGTCCGCACCAGCTTAAGTACCGCGGCAGGCCGAAATCGGCCTGTTACGCAGTGAACGTGTTAAGATTGATAATTTGAAGTCTCCAGAAAGAATGTATGGGTTTTATGCGAAATTTTATGTCATAAAATGGACTACAAGACCAATTAAAGATCTTAAGAATTATGACAAAGGTCATGAAACAGATCGCAGATTGCACAACAGAGGTATTTTAATCTGAAGTCACATCTTTGTTAATATCCACCACTATAATCTCTTTAGACGCATAAACGCATTAAATACATTTCAATTTACATTTGTATGAGAATATGTGTTGACGACGCCGGTCATAGGATTAGATTCGATTTTAGAAATATTCGCTATAGGAAATATTTTAAGTTAAAATAGCGTAATATGAGTACAAGGATAGACGCACATGTGGCATCCCGTTAGGAGAAAGCGTGGGATGCAGCGTCGGTTCAAACGTCTTGCACAACGACCAGCGGGGTCCAGTAAGGGATAGGGAACAAAGGCCGTTGTTAAAACAAAGCGGATTGCGGATGGCCGGCCGACCCTCGGCCAGGCCAAATGTTTCATAATAGACACCCCAACGGTATCGTCTTGGGAAAGGTCGCAGATGGTGAACCGATGTTAAGATATTGTTAAGTTAAGAAAACAACATGTGCGTAATAATTTTATATCGTGTTAATCATAAGTATAGCAAATAAGTAACTAAAGAGCCACGTTTTGGGTCGCGAGTGAAATTAGCGAAATATAAGGTTTAACGTCCCAAAACGTGGCCAAGTTGTATAGATTTAAGCCTCATATTTTGTTATATAATATAGAGTTAAGTTTTCTTTTTGTATAATAAATTAGGCTAAACTTCTAACTTTAGTTACTGTAAATGTAGTAAATGCTTACTTTGTTTTTGTATACATAATAAAAGAATGGCCTTGTAGGACAAAAGGGACGAAGAACCAAAGTAAAACAAAGGAAAACATGTCGTATGCGCGCGGCTCTCCTTAAGGTAAAGCTAAAAGGCAACGGAGGCTGCGCGCCGGAGAGGCGAATTTGTCTATCATTATAACTTCGGTCTATCAGTCTATCAGCAGTCTGTCTGTCTATCATTGTACACGGGGTCTACCAACGTAGGAAAAGGGCAGTAGCTCTAACGGTAGCCTCGGGGACTCGTACCTGCGCGGACTTAGTGTCCCGCGGTCGACTCCACATTAGGGAAAGTGACTAGTAAAGTGTTCTTTCGTCATCCTACAAGTGCCATCCAAATAAGAAAAGGGTTTATTCATTTATGAAACCTGCGTCCCCGCTCCTGGTTATTAAGAAGAAAAAATATACAGTCCACACCAAGCGCTCTCGACAGTGTGCCTGCGGCGATTCACGTTCGCACACGTCAAAGTGCTACCCAGGCCGAGTACTGCGAACACCACCGGTGCTCGTAACCTGAGGTACACACATTCGAGGTTGAAGCGATAAGGAGTCCTGCAACAGAGCGCCCGCGAAAGCGGTAGGCGGGTCTGCTTCAATATGTGATAAAAAATATGCTTTGTATATTGAAAAAATCATCATCGAAAGGTCTTTAAAGAAAAACTTGATTAATTCGTTTTAATTCAATAGCTTTCAACCAAGACTTTGCGTGAAATGAAAAACAGATCAATGGCTATGCTTTTCCAGATTATATGAATATCTGTTCTTTAAGAGCGTGCGCACACCTGAAACTAAACTATCGTACAACTGTTTAGTCTCGCTTTGATTCCTATGAACTTGGGGGTGCCCCCACTACTCGATTTTTAGTTGTGCAACAAAACAGTTGATATGACTGCGAACCAATCCACAATCGCGCAACAGTTGTGCGATAGTTTAGTCAAAGGTGTGCGTCCTCTTAATACACATTATATGGGAACATTCATCACGACATGTTATCTCAGTTTGTCCAATGAATAAGAACGAGATGACAATATTTTATTCAGTTGTTTCGTCAGTGAAAACTAACGGTTTATTCCCCATCGTGTTCACATACGAGCAGCATCCATCTCATTATGCCAGCGGCATTCGTCGCAATAATCAGAATGTGTGACGTCCATTGGCAGCTCTGGAACAAAATACACAAGCGATACCTTGTCTCTATGCATTATGATGCTTCGTTTAGTCTCGAAGAATTTTCTCTAACTTAATATACTTGACAATAATAGACCTTTAATATCTCTACCTACCATGAGTATAATCGAAGGATAGAAAAAGAGTAATAACTTTATTATAAACCGAGTTAGTTTAGAGAACACTGTTGTAAGACTACTAGCGCCATCTACTACCAATAACACATACGTCTTTATGTGTACCACATACGTAACCTAGTATGCAGTATAGGTAGTAATGACGTTAACGAACGGAAATTATTTGTTAATAAAATGACATTTCACTTAAAACAAACCTTTAAATTGGCGAACGTAGTTGTGAGCAAGTTACTCGTACAAGTCAACTGTCTACACTAAATGCTCCACGAGCACGATAATAATGCACAATGCGACAGCGTTACGGATCACTTTGCTTATTACTGGATTGCAAAGTTACCTCACTCACTTTGTCAGTCAATGCAAGCCGCCAACGCATTTCATTAAGCAAAGCATTAGGTACCTGACTAATTACAAATGTATATCTATACTAATATTATAAAGAGGAAAGATTTGTATTTTTGTATGTATTGAAATAACTCAAAAACTACTGGGCCGATTTTAAAAAATCTTTCACCGTTAGAAAGGTAATTTATCTGTGAGTAACATAGGATATATTTTTTAATTTCACGCGGGCGAAGTCGCGAGCAACAGCTAGTATTTAATATAGACCCAATTTTAATTAGAAAAGATAGAAAAGAAGAAAGAGGGGTTATCGCAGTATGGTATAGTACCTAGAAGTTTGAGAGTAGCCCCAGTGGTAGAGAAATTAAAAAGTAAAAGATTAGCATGGTATGGGCATGTTATAAGGAGGGATGAATCGCATGTAACACGAAGGACGTTAGTTATGAGTGTGGTACACCGGTAGAGGTAGACGTAGAAAGAGATGGATAGATTTCGTGAAAGGAGCCATGAATCAAGAATCAAGAAGGGAGTGACGACTGAGATGACGGGTGATAGTTATTTGGAGGACGAAAACCCGGTGCGCCCTACGGAAGTAGGACAAAGTAGGGAGATGAAGGTATAGCACTAACTCTTGGCTCCGAGCTCAGTGGGGACATATAATGAGCTTATGATGATGATGATAGTGTGTTCTACATCTAGTTAACATCAGGTGGGATTCTGGGATAAGCGTTGGCTCACTAAAAAACTGCTTATTCGTTTAGCTATTTGAAATTTTTATAACAATTTTTTCAAACTTATAAAAAGACAAGCTTGAATTTCTTCTAACTGTTGCTGTAAAACTTCGTAACCCTTACTGTGCACGAGTTATGAATAATGTTTTGCATAAAAATAATAAAGGCTATAACAATATGTAAGTTAAACTAACACTTTTCCCGGTTAAAGGACAAAAGCCGTGCTGCAGATTTATGTCTGAAATCTTACACCTGCTAGTGTTGGTCTAACAATTTATCGATAAAATTATATTATTGGAAATCAAGAGATTTTTTTACAACTATACGTTTAAATAAACATGCTTATTGTATATCTATATGTTTTCTCAATTAGAAGGTCCTTTAGCATTTATATAAGAAAAGGGGGCAAACGATTATCGACACCGAGGTTACCGCTAGTAAAGGTCACGTTTTTTACATCTGTGGAATGCAACGTAATTCTGAAAAACGGGTTTCGGACGTGACGGATGAATAGAGGCTAAACTTTATCGTTTTCTTGTCTATCGATATCGATATGATGAACATCACTAGCACTATCTGAGACGCACGTGTCTACAAGGAGAACTAAAATGACAGACATAGAACAAAGCTGTAGCGCGTGTATTGATGCAACTTTGTAACTTCTAATTCGAATTTTACAAACGTAATATTTAAAACAACAACTTACTAAATCGCTTAGTTTTAGTATATAAGGAAGAGATGGAAAGGGGAAATGGATGTGGCGAGTGATGGGACGCATATATAGGGTAAATATCATCTTTTATTATGTCCCTTTCCTCTGTTGATTAAGTGTAGGCAACGCATCTGCAAATGCGGATGTCTGGGCAGCGGGTACTTCATTGTTTTGGCGTATCCAGGCTGCTTGCTAATTTCTCACCTTATACTATAAAAATAATATTACCATAAATTCTACTTTTTGCCAAAAAAATAACGTCAAATTCATAAGAAAATTATCCTATTTTAAAAAGTATTTAATCGAGATAGTGGTTATAAACAAATGCACTTAACTATTATAAAATGTCAATTATAATAAGCCACTAAAGCCATCAGCGTATTTAAAACCTTTTAATTCAAAATAACATGAGCTGTTAATTACGCAATGTTTAATTTTAATTAGGGATTGATTGCTTATAAAATGTCCAATTAAAATGAATACATCATTTTGAAATCAATTTTGTATTACCAATTATTTCATATTTATTAATAGATATTTTTTTTGCATTTGAATTAAAAACATTAAGACTTAAAAGTAATTTAAACAATTCATTGATGACGAACCCTACGGGAGTAGGATAAGAAGGAAGATGATGATGATGATGATGACAAACGCAATAGGTTTAGTGTATGGATATGACTTAGGGAAATACCTAGGTATTTCCTAGGATCCTAGCATCCTAGGATGACGTAGGGGAAGGCCAAGGACGATGTAGGGGAACAACAAGGACGACGTAGGGCAAGATCAAGGACAACATAGGGGAAGACCTAAGAGGACGTAGGATAAGACCAAGGCCGACGTAGGCAAAGACCTTGCATGTAGGGGAAGGACTAGAGTTTGCGTGAAAAGTGACGACTGATATTACTAACCCTACATAGACGATAATAGTATAAAATAACATACTAAGCTTTATATAGATTCTAATAACTCGGCTCTCACGTTAGCCGCAATCGGTCGACCACAAAGCCAGATAGTAGAATGCAAATATTGATTAGTTTGTATGCAAATTCCACGATCTCGTGCTCGTCAAACGCTAATTTCAATTACGAATATGAAATCAATTGATAAATTTATTTTTGTGCGATTTTCGTTACCAGTAACTCAAAAATATCATCTTCCCGAAATCTGGAATATTTCTTTTGATATTACAAACAGACACTCCAATGTTATTATATGTATAGATAGAAGAAATGTGTTTGTGTTGGTTTCACACATCATTTGTAGCTGGGGGCGTCTATAGAAGGGGCAATGCTAGAATAGATACGTCATCTATATCATTAACATTCACGGGTCAATTCGCAAACCCGGATTGATTACTCTATCTATACAACTATCAATCTTATAAACGTTTGCAGCTGAATACTGAAACGACATTTAAACACATCGCTTTGTAAGACCCGCTTACAATTTGACAAAATATTTTAATGTCTTGTAATTTGTTTTATCTATATCTACATATGTGTACAGTAATATTATAAAGCAGAAAGATTTGTATTTATGGATGTTCGTATGTATTGAAATAATTCAAAAACTACTGGGCCGATTTAATAAATTCTTACACCATTAAAAAGCTATGTTATCAGTGAGTAACATAGGCTATGTTTTTTACTACTATTTTTTAATTCCATGTGGACGAAATCGCGAACTAGAGCTAGTAATTAACAAGCACGTTTTAATGACATTTTGAATGGACGTGAAAAGTATCAGTGTATCACTTTCTTTTTATATCTATACATTAAAGAGATTTTCCTGAAAAAAACTCACTTTTTAACTTACGACTATAGTAAAGCTATCGTATTTCATTTTTCTCTTGATTTTTTAATACGGCAATAAAATCTTCTTGCAATTTGCATTATACGTTTTAATAAAAGCTACTACACTTTACTTACCAAACATTTTCTCGGGTTAAAATAATGTTGGAATAACATATTTGGAAAGGCCGCTAGAATCACTTGAAAGCCATTTAAGAAATGTGAATTCTGAATTCATATCCAACCTTCATTTTAACCTTTAAAATAAAATATTCATCATAAAGTAAATGCGCCAAATGAACTACATCATACTTATCTATACTTATACTTACTATTATAATAAAGCGTAAACACACACTTTGTTGCCTAAGATGACAGCAATTACAGTATATTTTTGAATAATTCTTTTTTTAATAAAAAGCCCTACACTTATGTCATGCTTTAGGCTATATATTTTCACGCCATTAAACTTAGGGGGTAAATATTTTGGATAAAAACCCTAATGTGGAAAAGAGACAATAAGTATTATTATTATTATTATTATTATTATTATTATTATTATTATTATTATTATTATTATTATTATTATTATTATTATTATTATTATTATTATTATTATTATTATTATTATTATTATTATTATTAAGTTGCTGCCAACATCAAGAAAGAAAGATTGCTAAGGTTTGTCATGGCATGTCATTTTGACATTTGTTATTGATTATTTGACAAATGTAAACAACAAAATAAAATTTTCATAATTTCATGCGGATGAAGCCGCACGGGAACAGCTAGTATATCTTAGTAATATTATAAATGCGAAAGTTTAGATAGATGGATGTTTGTTAGATTTTGTAGCCTAAACTGCAGAACGGATCTCGATGTAATTTGGCAAAGACGTAGAGCATAGTCTGGAAGAACACATAGGCTACTTGCTTTTGTTTTTTTTTGATTCCACACGGACGCAATCGTGGGCGAAAGCCAGTTTTCATTATATTTATTTCCTTGATAAAAATATATAATCTACTATGTAAAAATTTGTTACCAAGCCAAGTGTGTCCTCACTTTCCACTTAATAAATAAAATTTTATTTGGCTTCAACAAACGCTAATTGCAACGAGTTCGTAGCGGTTTTGATAAGTCCGATCTAATCTCATTTTGTAAAGTACATCGGCTTTAAACTATGTTATAATTGTTACTAAACATAATAAATCTTTGCATGCACATGATTGAGAAGAGAAGAGAGAATGAATTGAAGAGCGTCGGTGGCTCAGTGGTTTAAGCACTTGACTTGTAATCTACTGGTGGGTTCGAATCCCACCGCCATGTGTCTATGTGATTTTCGCTTTTTCGAATTTTCATATGTACATAATTTACCCGACGTTCTTACGGTGAAGGAAAACATCGTGATGCAACCTGCACATATCGGCGAAGAAATTCAAAGATATGTGTGAAGTCAACCAACCCGCACTTGGCCAGCGTGGTTGACTATGGCCTAGTCGCCCTGACTATAGGGTAGGCTCCGAGTCCCTCGGTGGGGATGTATAGTGAGCTGGTGATGATGATGATGATGATGATTGAGAACTTGCTAGAATATTTGCCTATTGATTTTTTAATAAGCAAACGAGTGGCGGGAATCTTCAACGCCCATGGCCATGCAACACTAAAGGAACAGATGAGTAGCCGAAATTTTAATAGATATTCTTGATTTTCTTGTATAAATGCTTTATTTAGAACTAGCTTTCGCTCGGAATCTCCGCGCGGAATTAAAAAAAAAGTGAGTAGCCTATGTTTCCTTCCAGACTGTCCTCTACATCTATACCAAATTTCATCGAGATCCGTTCAGCCGTTTAGGCTACAAACTCTGACAAACATCCATCCATCTAAACTTTCGCATTTATAATATTAGTATGATAGTAAGATTAGTAAGATGGTTTTTAAACATTAAAGCAAATTAACTATATCATCATCACCAGCTCACTATAGGTCCCCACTGAGGGGCTCGGAGCCTACCCTAAAGTTAGGGTGACTAGGCCATAGTCAACCACGCTGGCCAAGTGCGGGTTGGTTGACTTCACACATATCTTTGAATTTCTTCGCCGATATGTGCAGGTTGCATCACGATGTTTTCCTTCACCGTAAGAACGTCGGGTAAATTATGTACATATGAAAATCTAAAAAAATCGAAAATCACATTGGTACATGGCGGCGGGATTCGAACCCAAGACCTGTAGATTACAAGTCAAGTGCTTAAACCACTGAGCCACCGACGCTCTACTTAACTTAATTAACTATATAACGATAATATATGTCATGTATTTATGTTAAAGGCTTGATAGTGTTTTGTTTGTTTAACATTAACTTAAATGTGTTATTTCTACTTTAGATGTCTATACTAATATTATAATATAAAGAGGAAAGATTTGGAATTTTAGATTTTTGTATGTATTGGAATAACTCAAAAACTACTGGACCGATTTCAAAAAATGCTTCACCATTAAAAAGCCACGTTATCAGTGAGTAACATAGGCTATGTTTTTTTATTTTAATTTCACGCAGACGAAGTCGCGAGCATCGGCTAGTAAAACAATAAAACTGTACACAGACCAAGGTACATACCAGATAATCAGTAATTGCCCTTCAGTTGCGGATAAAACAGATCGCGACAGTTAATCTGTTATAGTAAATAAACGGTCAGATTGGATAACTGCGTAAACGGATTACAGACATCCCTGAGCCGGACACATGTTGGCAACGCCTTAGCTAGTTATTATACAACGAACCAGTGGTTCTCAAACTTTGAAAAACAAGATTGTAAACTATAGTACATCGATACTTGTTAAGATAATTAGAATAGTTTTGAGTAATACAAAGCTCTTCACGTGCGGCTTCATCCGCATGAAATTATAAAGACTTTGTTTTAGTTTTTACATTTGTCAAATTCTCAATTGCAAATGTCAAATTAATATAATAACCTTGCTTTGTTAATGTTGGCACCTTGTAGTTTATAGTCCCTTTCCCACTTGAAGGATTTTTCCAATTTATTTACCCCCTAAGTTTAATATCGTAAAAATATTTAGCCAAAAGCGTGTCGTAAGTGTAGGGCTTTTTATCAAAGAAAAAATTATTCAAAAATATGTTGTGATTGCTGACATCCTACGCCACGAAATAGTGTGTGTTTACGGTTTATTATAATATTATATAATTATATATTAGTGTAGATGTAGACTAGCTTTAGTCCGCGACTCCGTCCTCATTACACAAATATGTAAATTTGTTACTTTTATTGAACATCTTAGAGAGAAAGATGTTCTGGTATGAAAACTTCACCAGAAACCGATGAAGTTTGAGAAGCAATGTACTAAGGGGCGTGCAAGTGCATACCGTCCCTCACCTTTCCCACGTGCAGTGCGGCAACGTAGGACAAATTAGATTATCTTTCACGGTTCTACATTACTTACTCTTGAATATTACTCTGCATTCATAATTACCATTCATTACCCTTTTTTAATATTAAGAACAAAATACTTGAATCATCACCAACTCACTATACGTCCCCACCGAGGGGCTCGGAGCCTTCCCTAAGTTAGGGTGACTAGGCCATAGTCAACCACGCTGGCCAAGTGCGGGTTGGTTGACTTCACACACATTTTTTTTTATAATATAAGGCGGCAAACGAGCAAGCGGCCACCTGAATCCACCGAAATGGAAAGCGACCGCTGCCCATAAACATCCGCAATTGCAGATGCGTTGCCTACCCTTAATTGACGGAGGAGGAGACGCACATAAAGAGGACATTTCCCCTTCCTATTCGTCTCCTCCACCGTCAAATCCACTTTTCCTTCCCATCCTTTCGTCTTAAGAAAAGGGTGGAAAGGGAAAGGGACTAAAATTAGGCCTCCGGCACCAGACTCATCTGACGATACGCGGAATTGCTTCCACTTCACGCCTGTTTTCTGTGTGGTCGTGGTATTACACCGGGCGAGCCGACCCATTCCTGCGAAGATGTTAAAGCGGGCTCTACCACTGTTAAACATATCTTTGAATTTCTTCGCCGATATGTGCAGGTTTCCTCACGATGTTTTCCTTCACCGTAAGAACGTCGGGTAATTTATGTACATATGAAAATTCGAAAAAATCGAATCACATTGGTAGATAGCGGAATTCGAACCCAAGACCTGTAGATTACAAGTCAAGTGTTAAAACCACTGAGCCACCGACGATCCTATGTTATACTTAAACATTTGAATGTCTCATTTAAAATATACACGGACTTCAGCGAGTACAGACAGATTAAAGTGGATTGGCTGAAAATTGTGGTAAATGTCAATGTATGGAATCCTTGTAATATTAGGTCAAAGAGGTTAAAAAAATATATAGAGGAGACATAATAGACTTCACTTGACACATTTTTCACGTAATCTCACTAACGCTAACTGTTGTTAGATTCTCAAAACCACAGGTGAATATAATTAATTGTAATTAAATAAATTGCCAATAGGTGTCATTACATAATATATGAATGTTTATATTTTATTTCATAACTATGTTTAGTTTGTTTCATAACAAGAGATGGAGCTTATTATAATTTTGTAAAACGTTTTATTACATGTCAACACAAGGACATGAGGTACTAAACTTGACAACTGATATAGTACCTTTCAGAGAAAGTACCGGTGCAAAAATTTTGTTTATTTGCCTCGTCTATATGTTTTTTAAATGTCTTTATATTATACAGGCTTTCGCCCGCGACTCCGTCCGCGCGGAATAAAAACAACAAAAGTGAGTAGCCTATGTGTTCTTCCAGACTATCCTCTACATCTATACCAAATTTCATCGAAATCCGTTCACCTGTTTAGGCTACAAACTCTAACAAACATCCATCCATCTAAACTTTCGCATTTATAATATTAGTGTGATTAGTGTGATTGAGAAAACTTGTGTTTTTATATAGATTTGGGTCGTTAGTTAATTAAGGTAGAATAGCTTCCGATCTATTTTCATATTCATTTCATTTTACCGAAGCTGGTATTGAATATTATTTAGTGCCGTAATAAAAACTCAAGTTCTAAATAGTTTTTTTATTACCGAACCATATTCATAAAACATGTCGTCACTATGAGCCTGGTTTATAGATTATAATATTTATTTACCGCATCAACTAGCGAAAACATATTTAGTATTATTTTAAACTAGCTGTTGCCCTCGACTTCGTCCACGCAATATTAATATTAAAAAGTAGCCTATAATATGCCCGTCTATGTCAGCTACCCTTCAGTGAAAATCCGGTCGAAATCGGTCCAGCCGTTTCGGAGATTACCCGGAACAAACGCGGCTTGCGGACAGACAGACAGACAGATAAAAAAATTTAAATGCGATTTTCGTTATCAGCAACGCAAATACATCATCTTCCTGAAATCTGGATTTTTTCTTTTAATATTACAAACCCGCACTCCAATTTTATTATATACTAGCTATTGCTCGCGACAACGCCCGCTTGAAATTAATAGACATAGCCTATGTTACTCACACATAAATTACCTTTCTAACGGTGAAAGAATTTTTAAAATCGGCCCAGTAGTTTTTGAGTTATTCAAAAACTACAACTACTGGACTAACTACTATTAATCTTTAAAGTAAGAAGTTAATTGGTTACCAACCGTACCCCTAAGAGATAAATCAACACTATAGCCCGCTACATATGTACGCTTAGTACTGACAGTTTTGACTGAGCCGTTTTAAACTTTCAAACAGTTCAACTGACTTATTCTTGCCTACACACAAAGTTTTAACTAGACAAGTCGACTGTACAGTTAAATCTTTCGAGGCCTTTATCAACATTTGCGAGTACAACATTTAGTTCAACAAATTCGGCGATGTTAAAATGAATACGCAAAACGTAGGTACAATTTAAATGGCACATTTCACGGACATATTGTTTCCGATACGAAACAAATGATACGTATCGACACAGTGGCCGCCGACGGACTTACATTAATGGCATTAGCGGTGGCTTGCCAACTAGTGATGTGAATATCACCCGGAAATATCGATAAAAAAATTAAATACCTAATTTGTTAATTGTTTTATAATTAATTCCGATTTCGACTTCATTACATTTTATTGAATGTTAATGTTGTTAATCATTGCAATTTTGTCACGATCTGAACTAAAAAATAATATTCACTTTACAATAACAATAAACAGGGCTCATAATTTCCCTATCTGTTCCATGAAAATATTAACATGTAGAAAAGTACTAAAAACGGTAAACTAGTAACTTAACTATTTATTAATAAAACACATATTGCTGAACTTAACTCAACGAAAAACTAAAATACCTCTGTGGCCACTGATAGAAAACTATCTCAAATGAAATATACAAGAGACATAAATAATTATTCGTGGATAGCCTCAAAAGACGAACACTTCTGGCATCAAGGTATTCGAGCTCTACCAGAAAGATGGGAAAAAGTTGTGTCTAGCGGTGGGCAATACTTTGAATGATTCATTTGTAACCATTTTTTTTATAATAAAGTTATATTTTTATCGAAAAAAAAGCGAGAACTTAGTTGCGCACCTAATACATTTGGTTAAAATTACAATTAATTAATATTGAAAACAAAGCGTACAAAATTACATTAATTACCATTCATGCAAAAAAGTATCGATAACTTTTTCCCAGTCACAGCCCTACGTGAACTTGCGACGAGCCCTCTTTGAAAATTCGATTAACGTGGTATTACTTAGCATATCGTCTGACCAGTGTCCCGTAGGACACGACAAAACGCACCAGTGTAATTCTACACGGAATTCGGTACTTCTAGTACTATACTGGAACTCAAAGTGACAAGCAAACATGAATTAGTGCCTGACCGAATTATTTAAGGTAAGTTTCTGAATATTTCAGATTTCAACATCAAATTTTCACATCACGAACTGAACACATAAACCGATCCTTCAAATTGACCCTTTATAATACTAGCTATCGCCCGCGAATCCGTACGCGAGTAATTAAAAAAAAACACAAATAGGTAGCCTATATATTCGACGACAAATCTGCAAGAAATTTGATATAGATGTAAAGGATAGTCTGGAAGACCACATAGGCCACTTACTTTTGATTTTAATTCCACGCAGACGGAGTCGCGGGCGAAAGCTTTTATATATTTCTTTATCAATTATCAAGAAATTGAGCAAGATAACGTGAGTTTTCACGGTCAAAAAGTCTGTTCGAAGACATACGTCTGTTGTTTCAATGAGATAAAATGTTTCTGTTAAATGTTTCAGCAGTGAAAACGGTTACAATTTGATGTAATATTTCGTAATATAAACAAGTGTATCTGATAGAGATTTGGCATCTCATCGGGATGTGCTGAAATAGTATCAAAGTCGTTACATCACTCACTCGTATAGTTTTATGATTTGTGAAATATATTGCAACGCAATGGCATATGGACGCTCTGAATATTGATATAAACATTTCGACTGACCGCTTTTCGGATCATCGCATTTTAATTAGATCATTCTAGATCTATAAAAAGACAGTGTTCAAATATTTTTTTGCGTAATTCGTCAACACTATTAAACCGTGACTAGCGACTGACGAGGATTTTAGACAAATTAAAATCATGGTAATCCTCTCCTTTGAATTGGTTATGTCTTAAGGTGCCTGTACTATTGTTTCATTTATTAACATACTAGTTATCGCCCGCGGTTCCGCCCGCGTGGATTTTAAAAAAAAGTGAGTAGTCTATGTGTTCTTCCAGACTATCCTCTACATCTATACCAAATTTCATCGAAATCCTTTTAGCCGTTTAGGCTAGAAACTCTAACAAACATCCATCTAAACTTTTGCATTTATAATATTAGTATGATAGTTTTATCCTAAAGCGATATATAAAGCATGCTGTAAACGTTCAACGAATCAGCGTATACAGTAAATTCCTAATTCGTAGACGTTAACTGTCGTTTGGGGCTTGACGTTTTTACTGCGTAAACAAGCTCTGAGCACCGTGCACGATCAAAGATAAATCGGCCATGTGTCCGACATAAGAAAGTATTGAATTTTACACAAAAGTGTCTGTTGCAATGCTAAAATTGTCTACACAACCTGCCTCAATAACATAGAAAACAAAGAAAGAAAAACATCAATCTACACTAATATAAAAAAAAACATACAGACGACTTGAGTACCTCCTTCTTTTGAGAAGTCGGTCAAAAAGGATAAAATTGTCTTTTTTAATTGTGTATTGAAATAACTCAAAAACTACTGGGCAGATTTCAAAAATTCTTTCACCATTAAATAGCTACGTCATCACTGAGTAAAATAGCCTGTTTTTAATTTATTTTTTAATTCCACGTGGTAGAAATCGCGAGCAACAGCTAGTCATACTAATCATACTATCATACTAATATTATAAATGCGAAAGTTTAGATGGATGGATGGATGGATGTTTGTTAGAGTTTGTAGCCTTAACGGCTGAACGGAATTCGATGAAATTTGGTACAAATGTAGAGGATAGTCTGGAAGAACACATAGGCTACTAACTTTTGTTTTTTTTTATTCCGCGCGGACGGAGTCGCGGGCGAAAGCTAGTAGTTTATAAGTATGAAAATACGTTATGCTTTAAACACAAATGGTAATGCAATTTCCAAGACTGTCAGGAAAACCACATTTTATTTTACGTCCCTTTTATTCTGATAGAATACCACGTGGAAAGAACGACTTCTAATATAATTTTACTCGTAAAGTAACTTTTTATTTAACAAAAAAGCTTTAGTAATTAGTTCGTGGGAGAGATGTGTAGACTAGATAGCTACCTATATGTTGAACGATATCAAATGGTCACGCAAAGTTGTCTATCAAGAATAGTAATGCTGTGTTAGACTTACTGACCTAGAAAGAGATAGATGGATTGCGTGAAAGGTGACATAATCAAAAAGGGAGTGATGATTGATATGACGTATGATAGAGTTATGTGGAGGACAAAAACCTGTTGCGGCGACCCTACGGGAGTAGGATAAGGAGGATGAAGCTGATGATGTTAGACTTACTGACAATTGTAGCGTTTGATGAAGTATATGCCATCATCATCATCATCTCCCTAGCTTATCTTACTCCTGTAAGGTCGGCGCGACAGGTTTTTGTCCTCCACATAACTCTATACGTCATCTCAGTCATCACTCCCTTCTTTATCATGTCATCTTTCACGCAACCCATCCTTTTCTAGGTACCATGTTTGATGGTAAACTTGTAGAATAATTTATCTGATTTTCTTTGATTTAATTGTTTCTTAGTTCTGTCTTGAGTATTATGCAAGCATGCAAACAAAGAAAACTGTTGAAATTGTTAAAAGCTGTATTGGCAATTTTGTTAAAGCAAAAGCAAAAATTAAACTAAATAATAAAATTCCTATGAAAGTTTACAAACACTATTTTAATAACAGTAAATGGTTCTGATAAGAATTTCATTAAATTTCATCATCACCAGCTCACTACACGTCCCCACCAAGGGGCTCGGAGCCTACCCTAAGGTAGGGTGACTAGGCCATATTCAACCACGCTGGCCAAGTGCAGGTTGGTTGACTTCACACATATCTTTGAATTTCTTCACCGATATGTGCAGGTTACATCACGATGTTTTCCTTCACCGTAAGAACGTCGGGTAAATTATGTACATATGAAAATTCGAAAATCACATTGGTACACGACGGGATTCGAACCCAAGACCTGTAGATTACAAGTCAAGTGCTTAAACCACTGAGCCACCGACGTTTTAAATTAAATTTAGCATGATTAAATTAAACTATGAAATTTGCATTACATTGCACTGCAAAAGAACATTAAAAATAAATTAATTGTACAATTCGATGTTCCTATAATTCCCTTAAGTCTAATACAGCCAATATGAGTCATACAAACAGTCATTCATAAAACTATATCACTTTAAAAATAGCCCGTGAAACTTCAGTTCTAACACGGTTTGCTCGGGGGCAGTACTAAAATTTGTACAGCTCTAACAATACGGCGCAGATTATTAAAATCCAGTGCAAACATGTTTGTGTACTTTGTGAAAATGATCTCTTTTATAAGAGATTCAACTGTTCTGTGATCTGTTAGTGATGTCTACGAAATGTCTCGATTACATATTTAAGACGGAATTGGAATCGTTTTCTACGTTTAAAAATGATTTAAGTTCCTAGACGAGAATATAAATTTGTTTTCAAAAATGTGAAAAACTACAATCTATAATTTCTTTTGGATTTAAGTAGAATTTGTTTGTGTTTGTTTTTAATTATGTGAAAAATAATACAATACAAAAATGAAGAAACGTAAAAAGGATAAGAAAGTTCGCGTCCGATTTGATATGAACACAACAGTGAGTATTAATTCACATACAAAATAAACTAAGATCTTTCGAAAACAATTGCTTTTCTTTAAACGCATTTATTCTGAATAAATTACCCTTTTCTTTGTCTTGAATCCCTCCGATACAGAAAAACTATTTAGTAGCTGTTAAATAATTTTAATTGTCAACAGATTTTTGCTACAGAACTATAGAATTTTATAATACAACTAGCTGTTGCCCGCGTCATCGTCCACGCAATATTAAGATAAAAAAATGCCTATTTGCCCGACTATATCAGCTACCCTTCAGTGAAAGTCAGGTCGAAATCGATCCAGCCGTTTCGGGGAATACCTGGAACAAGCGCGGCTTGCGGACAGACAGACAGAGAGACAGACAAAAAAAATACTATTTTCGTTATCAGCAACGCAAATACATCATCTTCCCGAAATCTGGAATTTTTCTTTTGATATTACAAACAGACATTCCAATTTTAATATATGTATAAAATAGATTTGATAAAAGTCGTCTACAATGCGTTCTAAAATAACTACATCAGTCGTGGAAGCCGTCATCGGTACATAAATCAGCTGGGACTACACTACGTCATGATATGCTTAAGATTTCTATCTTCAGCCCTTCCCATTGTCAAGAATGCTTTGTCCCGTTACGAAATGTGTTCACAGCCTTACAGTTTTTCAGCATACAAAGATATTAGAAGTGTATTGTTACTTGAAAACCACTTTATTTATTACTTGCTTTTGCTCGCGACTTCGTCCCCGTGAAATAAAAAAAAATATAGCTCATGTTATTTACTGGTAACGTACCTTTTTTAGTGAAAGATTTTTTGAAATCCGCCCAGTAGTTTTTGATAACCTCCTTTCTTTCCTCTACACATAACATTAGCATAGACATCACATAATATTAGCATAGACTAGCTGTTGCTGGTGACTTCGTCCTCGCGAAATTAATAAATGTAGTCTATGTTACTCAGTGATAAGGTAGCTTTTTAATGGTGCAAGAATTTTTAAATCGGCTCAATAGTTTTTGAGTTATTTCAATACTGTAGTGTATGGCCTCACTGTTTACTTGTGTCATGCCAGCAAGTCATACAAAAAAACAAATCTTTCCTCTTTATAATATTAGTATAGATATAGAAGTATAGATTCGTCGACGTGAAAATAAAGTTAGTACTAATTTTATTGGCAGATTTTTGAAATTCTAGTCAACGGTACATTAGTGAGAGTATATTTGCTATCTCAATTTTTTGGAGATGAGTGAAAGGGACAATACATAGTTTCGTTTGTTGTCAAACTAAGTAATGATATTCAAACGTTCTTTTGTTTATTTACCACTACCCTACTTACTTGATAAGAATTTGCTTCAGTAATATCCGTCTCTTTGATTTGATCGCACATTTTTTGTAAGATATACAATAAGAAAGAATCTTGTTACTTTTAGTTTTTATGAGGAGTTTTTAGTTAATTTAATATCCGTGTTTTTAATGGTATGTATATCTTGTTATAAATCATATAACGCTACATAAAACACTAACAAATTACATTTTATAATTACACAAAAGTAGCTTTCGCTCGCGACTCCATCCGAGTTGAATTAAAAAATTACAAAAGTAGCCTATGTGTTCTTCCAGACTATCCTCTACATTTGTACAAAATTTCATCGAGATACATCAGATGTTTAGGCTGTAAACTCTAACAAACATCCATACATCTAAACATTCGCATTTAAAATATTAATCTATACTATCTATATCTATACTTCTATACTATACTATTGTAATAAAGCGTAAACACACACTTCCTTGTTGCCTAAGATGTCAGCAATTACAGCATATTTTTGAATAATTCTTTTTTTTTAATAAAAAGCCCTACACTTATGTCACGCTTTAGGCTATATATTTTCACGCCATTAAACTTAGGGAGTAAATATTTTGGATAAAAACCCTAATGTGGGAAAGAGACCATAAGTTGCTGCCAATATCAAGGAAGCAAAGTTGCCATGGTTTGTCATCATGTCATATCATTTTGACACATGTAAACAATAAAATAAAATTTTCATAACTTTATGCGGATGAAGTCGCATGGGAACAGCTAGTAAGATATATAAAATGTAATAAATATGTATTAGAATAAATAGTTATAACCTAGCAAATATACTGGAAAAGTTTATTCCATGTTTTCGTTTTACAAACATTTACTCTACTATCAAATATACTCAAGGGGTTAATATTTTTTGTCACTTATTAATTAATTGTTCAGCGGTCTCTAACTGGTAATTAATACGTTCTTACTCTAATTTGTTTATGGGAGAATATTAAAACGACATTTAACCCTTAAATGCATGATTTTTTCTTTTTAAATACCACAAATTGAAACGGTTAGTAAATTGAACATAGATTAAGGGGAAAAGCATGCATTTAAGAGTTAAATAAAAGTCTTATGGCCGGTTTCTCAGCTACGTTTAACCATTCGTTAGTGTTTTTGGTACGCTAGTCGTGGAGTAGCGGAAACCGTAGCCCCTACTACTACTAGTGTATTTGGTTCGATAAATTTATGAAATGCGTTTCTGAGCTATGTAACTTGAGCTTTACGTTGAAACATAGGTTAACCTAGCACTAATTAATGACAAAATAAGTGGAAACTTCAGAAACCCAGCATTAAATGACAAGGCCATGCTTAAACTCATAATTTCATTAATATTTGATGTCTTTCAAATTGTAAACTACGTTTATGAAATGTTTAAAATAGATTTCAGTATTCGATTAGGTTACTTTTTGACCGACTTCCCAAAAGTAGGAGGTCCTCAATTCGTCTGTATGTTTTTTTTTATTTTTTTTTATCACGACTATAAATTATTGGATATTTAACATTTTGTCAACCTAGGGTTGGTTTTGCAATTTACTTTCGTTGTGTTTTAACAATAAAAGTAAACAATAACATGTTTCTTTTTGTACCGACCTCTAAAGAAGATTATAAACCCAAGGTACATTAAGGTGGAAGCCGTACATCTGCATAACTTTAAATGCATCAATATCTTCTATTGATCAATTCAAAGCCTTGTTATTCACTTCCTAGCACTTTCATTACCTTATAATTACAGTTATGGCAAGAAAAAATAAATGAATCTACAACGCGCCTGAAAATTTGTAATTAAGTAATCACTAGCTTTCGCCCCCGACTCCGTCCGCGGATAACTAAATAAAGCAAATGCAAGTACCTTATGTGTTCTTCCAGACTATCCTCTATATCTATGCCAAATTTTATCGAAATCCGTTCAGCCGTTTAGGCTACAAACTCTAACAAACATCCATCGATCCATCTAAACTTTCTCATTTATAATATTAGTATAATTGGTTGAGGTTACTACCTCTATATTTTTTTAAATCACCACCCATCGAATACTTTAGATAAAAATATCAAAACTGTGCGTCTGTAGCGGGCCTACAGTTTTAAATCTATCTATATGTTAAAACTACAAGATAACGATTGAAAGGACATATTTCGTGACCAACTCCAAGCCAATAAACAGCCTTATTTTCTTCTTCTCATTGTTCGATGTACTAATAACATCATTTTTGTTCCAGGCAAGAATGAATCGGGGGTCCAGGGAGGAGCTCCTGGGGAGTTCCCAGGAAGCCCTCAGGAACAGCCAGCACGACTTACGACAAGTCTATGAGAAGGCGCTCACGAGAGAGGAGAAATCGTTCCTACTGAATGCAGATCGAGGAGACTACGCTACTGTTAAAAAGTATGTTGGAAATACCATACACACTCCTATATTCTTTAGCGACAGCTTGAAGGGGATATGTTATCAGTTAAGGCTTGCATACACAGAACGAGACATACAAAAAATGTATGTAAAAAATGTAGTTGCTAAATGCTGTCATCAACACTGCATTCTTGTAGCAGAGATATTACCCGCAATTTTCCATGATCTAAGCTAAATCTAGGGATGGGGATAGTTTTTTAGATCTATCGTAGTAATTTTAGATCTATTTTACATTTTTCAATTCTCTGGGGGGCAGCTCCTTCTACTGTCCTCCCCTGGCAAGGTTTTTTTTATAACATAAGGTGGAAAACGAGCAACCGGCCACCTGAATCCGCCAAAATGGCGAAGCGACCGCTGCCCATAGACATCCGCAATTGCAGATGCGTTGCCTACCCTTATTCGACGGAGGAGACGCACATAAAGAGGATATTTCCCCTTCCTATGCATCTCCTCCACCGTCAAATCCACTTCCCCTTCCCATCCTCTCATTATAAGAAAAGGGCAAGAGAAAGGGGCTTAAATTAGGCCTCCGGCACCACCATCAGACGAAACACGGAATTGCTTCCATTTCACGCCTGTCTTCTGTGTGGTCGTGGTATTACACCGGGCGTGCCGGCCCATTCGTGCTAAGATGTTAAAGCGGGCACTACCACTGTCAACGTGCATTTAGATAAATATCATTAAATGAATACAGAAAAAAACCTCTAAAATATATACCTGGTTAAAGAATCTTCTAGAAAGTTAGGATGAGGTTAAAGGCATGATATTGAAGCTATTGTTTCCTTATACAATAAAACAATTGACACACGTGACACTAAGGCTGGTATTAAATCGGCACGCTGTACTATCGCTGAAGCCCCGGGTAATCCTCTCAGACTACCAGGTCAAAGTCACTGTGTAAACAATAACTACAGATCAACTTTACACGGCTGGGATACTAAGCGGTGATTTTCATTACCATCGTGTGTTTCAGCCTTTATGGATTTTTTAAATATCTTAATGTTCCCATCAAGTTTTCGTTGATGCAATATTTAGAAAAGAAAACATCTTATTAATGCGAGTTTAGATAGATGGATGTTTTACTATATATCTCCAGAACGATTCAACGGATCTTGTTTAAATTTGGCAAAGAACATAGGCAATTAAATTTACTAACTCCGCGAGGACCAATTTGCAGACATTTTTTTATCCATACTAATATTATAAAGAGGAAAATTTTGTTTGTTTGATTGTAATGAAATAACTCGAAAACTACTGGGCCGATTTCAAAAATTCTTTCACCATTAAAAAGCTACGTTGCCAGTGAGTAACATAGGCTATGTTTTATATTATTTTTTAATATCACGCGGACGGAATCGCGGGCGAAAGCTAGTTATCAATAAATATGATGAAAATTATTATTCAGAAAAAAAATACAGCCAGTAAGACACGAAACGTTTCAATAAAACTTTGAATATCTAAGAATACGCGTCAAAACACCCCGAATAAGGATTTAAAAACATTCACATTTGTGACTGGCCAAAAGCCGGATAAGAATCGTATTGTATTCAGCCTATAAGTCACATATAAGTGACTACAAGTCACGTATAAGTCACGTCCAATGTACAGGGAATCACTACAAGGTTAGCTTTAATCTTATTTATTCTTACACGCCGCTGCGTTATCACTGACCGTGTCCCATATACTGTGTATTCGATTTGTTATTTATTGAACTCTCACATTCTACATACCCTTTGTATTGAAAGGAGACGAATTACAAAAGCTTTGAATACAGTGGAAACCACCCTTAAAATACGCGTGTTGAATTGTTGTCAACGGCAACTCCGTCCTAATGAAATTTAGAAAAATAACTAATGTATGCCTTATTATAATATAATAATAATCTATAGGTATCTATAAATTTCGAAATTTCTTCAAAATATATTCAGATCTTCTGGATTTATATAATAACAAACATACATCTAAACTTTCGCGTTTATAATAAACATAGCTTTTACTTGCGACTTTGTTTGCGATGAATTAAAAAAGAAAAAAATCAAGAGTAAGTAATATGTGTTCTTCCAGAATATGTTCTACGTCCATGCCAAATCTAATCGAGATCGGTTAAGCGGTTTTGGATTACTATAAACAAACATCCATATAAGCTTTCGCATTTATAATATTAATAAGATAACTAATACAATTCTATTAAAACTAAATGTTTTATACCTTAATAGTATTTACACTAGCTACTGAAAGTCTTATGACACTAGATTAAGTACAAATTATTTTAAAATACTTGGCCAGCGTTGTTGACTAAGGCATAGACACCCTTACTTAGGGTAGGCTCCGAACCCCTCAGTGGGGACGTATAGTTTAGGTGATGATGATAATAATAATGTATGCCGTTTTTTTTTAGATTGATAGACCAGTACGCATCAACGCCGGAGATCCTCGACATAAACTGTGTGGACCCGCTCAACAGATCTGCGCTAATCGCCGCAATTGAAAACGAAAATATTGAACTGATAAAACTTCTCCTAGCATCTGGTATCAAAGTTAAGGTAAAGCAGTTGTAAAACATGTTCGTCCCTTTCTTTCTCTAACAAAAAATAGAGATAAAAAAGTCACGCATGTAATAGGTACAGCAGAGGTAGAAACCTCGAGATAAATTATTATTCAGACTAAAGTTAAAAATTTAATAAACAATTTATAACTGAAAAGTCTAACTATCCAGTTAAATAGTACAATTGTAGACAAAACTCTCAACAGAACGGTTTAAGTAAAGTTAAAATTTTCGTCTACTAAAGTTTTAGAGCGCGCACACCTTTGATTAAGCTATCGCACAACTGTTTAGTCTCGCTTTGATTCCTTTGAGCTTATATGGAGGTGCTCACACTATATTTTTAGATGCAACTAAACAGTTGAATGGGCTGCGAAACAATTGACAATCTAGATAGTTTAATCAAAGGCGTGTGTCCTAACTATACTTTATTAGTACGAAATAGTAGGAAATATCTTTTCAAAAATACTTTTTTTTATATTTCATTGCATTAGATTATGAATACAAAAGCAAAAATTTATATAACAATTTCCTAAAAAGAATATAATTCAACATTTACCATTGTATTCCTATGGGAAATCTTTCCATCGATAGTTTGCATATTCGGTCGTATATTTTCATAAAACTTGTCTTTTTATCTACGAATCTTAGTCATAAATATGACTTACTTAGGACCTGCATAAAAAGGGTTACTTTTTGGATAAAACTTGGATTTCCACTGCTAAATCTTACAGAAATATTGTCATCTCGGTTTTTGTTCTTGAGAATGAGAAGGATGACTATACTTTTATCTGTTTTGCTATTTTATTAGTTATATTAGTTTCTATTACTAACATAGTATAAGAGACTAACAATAAATTATTATTTTCTTTTGAAAGTTATTTTGCCTCCATCTGGTTGTCTATTATATATAAATAAAATAAAATAACATAGGTAGATTAGACAGTTCCGACCAGGGGGGAGTTACGGTCCACTTAAGACAAAAACGCATGTTTTGGAGCTCTTACGGAAATTAACTGAAAGTAAACTACAAGAAACATATGCTAGAACTAATATGCTATAATTTAACATCTAAATTACTAATGAAATATTAAATTTGAAAAGCCCGGCGTGAGCTAAATATATCAGGCGCGAACTGATAAAATGTTAATTTCTTATCACTTTTGTTAAGTACAGCTTTTTTTAAATCTTGAAGTTTGTTTACTTATTCAATGTTATGTGCGTTATCATTTTGTCTAATAGAAGAGATGTTCTAGTATCTATTTATGTGGATATTACAACGATTATTATTTTCGTAAGGCCTTAAATATGAGGGACTACTACGCATCAAACGCCGGAGATCCTCGACATAAACTGTGTGGACCCGCTCTTCAACAGATCTGCGCTAATCGCCGCATTGAAAACGAAAATATTGAACTGATAAAACTTCTCCTAGCATCTGGTATAAAAGTTAAGGTAAAGCAGTTTGTAAAACATGTTCGTCCCTTTCTTTCTCTAACAAAAAATAGAGATAAAAAGTCACGCATGTAATAGGTACAGCAGAGGTAGAGACCTCGAGATAAATTATTATTATTACAAAAACTTATTGTTATATTAAACTAGCTTTTTGTCGCGTCTTCGTCTGCGCGTAATTAAAAATAACCTATTCCACTCAGTAATAGAATTATTGCAATGTAAATTTGTACTCTTGTAGTGTGTAATTTAGCTAAATAGCAAGAATTTATATGCACAGCTATTTGCCGTATTATAAAGTTACTTATAATAAGTATATTTGGGCAATCAAATTTTAATTTTCCATTAAATCGTTCAATTTAAATCCAATAATGTTCAACAAGGGCAAAGGTTCTATCTAAATTAGGTAAATTGGTTCGGCCCACAACAATTTTATGTGCATGCAGGCAGTAAAGTTGTTTTAGTAAATTACATCTAATTTTAATTCGGGTCAAGGTTAAATGTAGAAGATTAAACTTTACATATAGCTAGCTGTTTCTCGCGACTTCTCCTACGTGAAATTATAAATTGTAAAATATAGCCATGTTACTCAGACAATGGAGCTTTGGTGACTAGGGAATGGTGACAAAATTTTAAAATCGGCGTAGTAGTTTTTGAATTATTTCATTACATACAAATATTCAAATCTTTCCTCTTTATAATATCAACGTAGATTTAAAACTTGTATATATTTTAATTCACGTTAATCAATATCATATCGTTAACTAAATTATCACCTAGTTAAAAATAGAGTTTTAAATTCCATATTAGAAAATCTCAATAACGATACAGTCGCGGAAATCCACGGTAATCCACTTACAGAAATATTGCCTTATTCCTTGCAAGGAGATAAATTCCGCCGCTTATCTATATCTATACTACTATTATAAAGAGGAAAGATTTGTATTTTTGTATGTATTGAAATAACTTAAAAATTAGTCGGCCGATTACAAAAAATACAAATCTTTCCTCTTTATAATATCAACGTAGATTTAAAACTTGTATATATTTTAATTCACGTTAATCAATATCATATCGTTAACTAAATTGTCACCTAGTTAAAAATAGAGTTTTAAATTCCATGTTAGAAAATCTCAATAACGATACAGTCGCGGAAATCCACGGTAATCCACTTACAGAAATATTGCCTTATTCCTTGCAAGGAGAGATACTACTATTATAAAGAGGAAAGATTTGTATTTTTGTATGTATTGAAATAACTTAAAAATTACTCGGTCGATTACAAAAAATCTTTCCCATCCTCTTTATAATATCAACGTAGATTTAAAACTTGTATATATTTTAATTCACGTTAATCAATATCATATCGTTAACTAAATTGTCACCTAGTTAAAAATAGAGTTTTAAATTCCATGTTAGAAAATCTCAATAACGATACAGTCGCGGAAATCCACGGTAATCCACTTACAGAAATATTGCCTTATTCCTTGCAAGGAGAGATACTACTATTATAAAGAGGAAAGATTTGTATTTTTGTATGTATTGAAATAACTTAAAAATTACTCGGGCCGATTACAAAAAATACAAATCTTTCCTCTTTATAATATCAACGTAGATTAAACTTTACATATAACTAGCTGTTTCTCGCGACTTCTCCTACGTGAAATTATGAATTGTAAAAGATATAGCCATGTTACTCAGACAATGGAGCTTTGGTGACTAGGGAATGGTGACAAAATTTTAAAATCGGCGTAGTAGTTTTTGAATTATTTCATTACATACAAATATTCAAATCTTTCCTCTTTATAATATCAACGTAGATTTAAAACTTGTATATATTTTAATTCACGTTAATCAATATCATATCGTTAACTAAATTGTCACCTAGTTAAAAATAACTTAAAAATTACTCGGTCGATTACAAAAAATCTTACACCATTATAAAGCTACGATATCAGTGAGTAATAAGGCTATGATTTTTTAATAGCAAGTCGCGAACAGCTAGTAAATAATAATTAAGTGGCAGTGAGTTGCACAGACAACAAAATAATATTTAAAAGCAACTTGTTACCGACAGCGCGTCAGCCAAAAATACAAAACAAACTTTCCTTCTAACTAAAACATCTTTCTTTCAATTTTCATATTTACAAATCATTTAATAAATATCGCGATCACATCTTGACTCTTGTATGCGTCTTTTCCTTCTATTCTTTTTAATAAGACACCACTTAAATGTCTTAGTGGCCAGTATGCAACCTCTTTGGCTGTGTTCGTACTGCTTATCAGCCAAAGAGGTTGTATTTTGTAATCAACAATTATCTACCGACCGATGTTTTTTGTACAATCACATTTAATAGCTACCTTTGGTTATTGTTTCGCGTCCTCTCCATATACAAATATTCATAAGACTTTAGATTTTATTGTGGGACACCGTCAGATTCCCTGCTTGTACCTACAATCAGTCGTGCTTTCCGGCTTAGTTGCAAGCATGCGTTCTATAAATAACCTACCTTTCTACAAATGAGGGCAACTTTAGTACGTAATCAACCTTTTTTTAGATGTCTCTGAAATTCTATAAACGTGTTATAGTTAAATATAATAAACCCTGAACAATAAAAGAATGAATCCTTGTTTAAATATCAACGTAGATTTAAAACTTGTATATATTTTAATTCACGTTAATCAATATCATATCGTTAACTAAATTATCACCTAGTTAAAAATAGAGTTTTAAATTCCATATTAGAAAATCTCAATAACGATACAGTCGCGGAAATCCACGGTAATCCACTTACAGAAATATTGCCTTATTCCTTGCAAGGAGAGATACTACTATTATAAAGAGGAATGATTTGTATTTTTGTATGTATTGAAATAACTTAAAAATTACTCGGCCGATTACAAAAAATCTTACACCATTATAAAGCTACGATATCAGTGAGTAATAAGGCTATCATTTTTTAATAGCAAGTCGCGAACAGCTAGTAAATAATAATTAAGTGGCAGTGTGTTGCACAAACAACAAAATAATATTTTAAAGCAACTTGTTACCGACAGTTCGGCAGCCAAAAATACAAAACAAAACTTTCCTTCTAACTAAGACATCTGTGTTTAAACTTATTTACATATTTAGAAATCATTTAACAAAACTATATCGCGATCACATCTTGACTCTTGTATGCGTCTTTTCCTTCTATTCTTTTTAATAAGACACCACTCAAATGTCTTAGTGGCCAGTATGCAACCTCTTTGGCTGTGTTCGTACTGCTTATCAGCCAAAGAGGTTGTATTTTGCAATCAACAATTATCTACCGACCGATGTTTTTTGTACAATCACATTTAATAGCTTCCTTTGGTTATTGTTTCGCGTCCTCTCTATATACAAAATATTCATAAGACTTTAGATTTTATTGTGGGACACCGTCAGTTTCCCTACTTGTACCTACAATCAGTCGTGCTTTCCGGCTTAGTTGCAAGCATGCGTTCTATAAATAACCTACCTTTCTACAAATGAGGGCAACTTTAGTACGTAATCAACCTTTTTTTTAGATGTCTCTGAAATTCTATAAACGTGTTACAGTTAAATATAATAAACCCTGAACAATAAAAGAGTGAATCCTTGTTTAAAATTATCAAACAAGGTTTAGAAAAGAACAGACAAGCCTTGTTCAGTCGGGTAAAAAGTAATTAACAATTAAATACAGTCCCTGTTAAAGAAAATTAAAAACTAAAAATTTATATATAAGCTTACAGCTAAATACTGAAACGATATTTAAAAGATAAGACCACGCTTCAACTGAGAATTCCATAAAAATGTTGTCTGTCAGATTGTATGCTCACAAAGCGTAGTGTTTAAAATTCGTTTGAGTATTCGGCCTTAAGATAGTTATTTAAAATCATAGGATAAACAAAATTAAATTTTATTACAAACATTATGAGCGTAAAAAAAATGATCAAAGTTACGTCATAATCGTTAACAATTTATGGCTATATGGAAAAATATCAACTTAAGAGCGGGCATCTTTGACTAAACTATCACACAAATGTTGTGCGATTGTCGATTGTTTCGCAACCTCAAATGTTTAGTTGCACAACTAAAAATCGAGTAGTGTGCGCACTATATAAGCTTATAGGAATCAAAACGCGACAGTCATGCGATAGTTTAGTCAAAGATGTGCGCGCTCTAAGCCGCTTGTTAACTAATATTTAGATATTATGATGAGAGTGATTCGCATCCTTCGGTAGGCCGTGCAAAGGCTGCATTTAATTGCATTATACTGATACCTTTGAACGACAAAGTTAGTTATGTAACTCAATAAATATCAACTTCAAGTTAATCGATGCACTTTACACTTTGATACATCAGCCTGATATTTAAACTACATTTAAATATGTAACAGCTCAGAAGTCAAGCTTAAGAAGCTTAGCAGAAGTGTAGCTCGAAATAAAGTACGTACGCACGTCGTTCACTCTATGTTCTCTTAACACAGGTCGATGTTGATTCTGTTATTGTCTTTTGTTTGCAGGACGCACTTTTACATGCCATCAAAGAGGAATACGTGGAGGCGGTTGAACTGCTGCTGCAGTGGGAGGAGGAACACCACGTCCCTGGTGAACCATATGTAAGTCAATACAGATTAAAATGGATCTTAAAAAAGTACAAATAGAGTTGCTAATCGATTAACAAGAATACGAACTTGTTTAAAAATTTAAAGTACAGCATCTAGATGACTTGTAATGTTATAGAGTTATAAATATGTAGACAGTACAGCTCCATAATTAAATATAGAGTTATGAATAAATAGAGTGTACATAATTAAATAGTTCGTATTGTTACAGAGTTGGGAATCAGTAGACAGTTCGGCTGCAACATTCACGGTGGACATAACGCCGCTGATCCTGGCCGCGCACCGCAACCACTACGAGATACTCAAGATCCTCCTCGACAGAGGCGCCACCTTGCCAGTGCCACACGACGTCAAGTAGGTACAGACCTTTACTCAAACAGACCCTCACATTAGAAATCCTTCATTACAATCGACAGAAATAAAACTCTTGTGCGATTGTCGATTGTTTCGCAGCCAATTCAACTGTTTAGTTGCACAACTAAAAATTGAGTAGTGTGCCACATACATATAGCTCATAGAAATCAAAGCGCGACTAAACAGTTGTGCGATTCTTTAGTTTCAGATGTAACGCTCTTAACCTACTACTATATTAAACTTTTGATAAAAGGGCAGCAGATTTTAGAAATATAATCATTTCATATTTGGTAAATTTTCAACATTTAAAACACTTTCCAACTCATATGGACAGCGTCTTATGCCCAAATAGAGCATTACCTAGAAGTATATTTCAGTAATTAGAATGTTCTGGAATATACAGGTGCGGCTGCGACGAGTGCGTGAAATCACAGCTGGAAGACTCGCTGCGGCACTCGCAGGCGCGTATCAACGCATACCGCGCGCTCACAGCGCCCTCTCTGATCGCGCTGTCCTCCGCGGACCCCCTGCTCACCGCCTTCCAACTCTCTTGGGAGCTCGGCCGACTCAGTAGGATGGAGACTGAATTCAGAGTCGAATATAAGGTGAAAAAGCTGTTATACTATAATAGTTTAATACTAAAGTTCCTGTGGAAGACCTAGAAAGTATGGATTGATTATGTGAGGATATGCTTAAGGGAGTGAATTCAGATTCAATGGCTACTAAAGATGTATGGAAGAACAGCACATACTGTGCCAACCCTCCGTATGTGATGACCTCGTGTTGGGTGATACTGAACTTGTTAAGGGCTGTTGAAACTTATTGGTGTTTCTGTTTGTATTATGGAATAGAAATTATCATAGAATAAGGGTTTTTGAAACCAACGTCTACAACCAACTGTATTTCGACGTAGCAATTTAATCAGCTCATCGTTTACAGGCATTAAGGCAGCAATGTCAGGAGTTCGCGACATCCCTACTGGACCACACGCGCACGTCCCAGGAGCTGGAGATCATGCTCAACTACAACCCCTGGGATCTGGACTGCTGGGAGCCCGGCGAGCGGCAGACGCTCGGACGTCTTAAGTTAGCTATTAAATATAAACAGAAAATGGTAAGGGAATCCATTAATTTTATTCTTCACTGATGGAGATCTTTGGAGAAAACGTAATCATATGTTCTTACTGCCGGAACAAGCGTTGGCAAACGAGCAATCGTCCATATCTGCATTTACATATGCGTAGCCTTCCATTACTCTACGAATAGAAAGAGGAGTTCTTTTCTTTTTATGCGTGTCTATCAAACCCTCTTTCTCATATCAACCTGTCCTTATAAGATAAGATAGAAAAGGTAAAGATGCTACAATAGGCAGCACGAATATTCATCAGACAAAACGTGAAATTGCTTCCACTTCACGTCTGTCTTCTGTGAGGTCATGTTATTGCAACTGGTGAGTCGGCCAATTCGTGCGAAGATGTTAATGCTCGCTCTATCACTGTTAAAATTCATCATCATCATCATCTCCCCTGCCTTATCCTACTCCCGTAGGGTCGGCGCACCGGGTTTTCGTCCTCCAAATAACTCTATCATCCGTCATCTCAGTCATCACTCCCTTTTTAATCATGTCACCTTTCACGCAATCCATCCATCTCTTTCTAGGTCTACCTCTACCGGTGTACCTCCATATTCATAACTAACGTCCTTCTTGTTACATGCGATTCATCCCTTCTCGTAACATGCCCATACTAAAATAACATATAACATAAAATACTAACATATCACTGTTAAACTTATGTACATACGTTATATCTATCGCATTTTATTACTATTATAATATTCTAATGATTTTTCAGTTTGTCGCTCATCCAAACGTACAACAATTACTAGGAGCGATATGGTATGAAGGTTTACCTGGATTTAAACGGAAAAACATCGTCGGACAATGCGTACAGGTAAATGTGGAATTTCATTATAGATATTCTTATATAAAAACATTTTATCACCCCTCTCATTTTGAGCATGCGCACACCTGAAACTAAGAAATCACACATCTGTTTAGTCTCGCTTTGATTCATACGAGCTTATATGGCGCCCACACTACTCGATGTTTAGTTGTGCAACTAAACAGTTGAATTAGCTGCGAAACAATCGGCAATCGCACAACAGTTGTGTGGTATAGTCAAAGGTATAATTCATAATATGTTTCGATACAATGGAAACATGTAGAAAACATCTAGTGAATCTTAAACTATTGACAATTGCTATTTCCACGGGTTCAAACATCTGTACGTGTTTACATCAATTCTAGACACTTATGTTTATGCATGTCAATCTCTCGCTCGTTTTATCAACACAAAAAGCAATGAACACTATTTCCATCGTCTTAACGTCTTGTAGAATAGTTTGTTTATCCTTTTAACAGATTTAATTACATCTACCAAAAGCAGAGTTAATTTCACACGAAGACGGAAACACACTAAAACACACAGACTACTGTGATGTTTCTAATCACAAAGATTGTCAATTCACTAATTATTAAAAAAATATAGACAATGCATCAATACAAATGACACAGCAGTTAAAACTCAGAGAGAGTACAGGGGACATAGCACGAAAATTTACGAGAAAGTATTCGTAAACTCAACGACAAAATTTATATTAGGTTTTTGCAGCACCTATATCATAGGTAAAGCATATTTATATATCTTACACTAATTATGTCGATGAAGTTACGAATACTGTCTCGCGAATTGTCATGCTAGTCCCTGAATAGTACTGTTTTGTCAGTAAGTGTAAATATATTGCAGTACAGCACTGTCTTCTGCTCTACCTGTTTATTCTACCCTCGTGTGAAACTACCATAACCCTGACCTTATAATTTTTGTTATCTACGGGTTCAATGACCCAAGACGGAAACTATGATAATAAGTGAATCTAGTTTATTTCTATTTTATGTTACTTTTACTACCTTATTTGTGCGTAAAAAGCTTCTGTGTGGTAAACTGCTTGTAATTTTCCTCGTATTTTCTTTATATGGATTATTTACTGTGTGGAAGAAGAATAAAATTGTTAATATCTATGAAAGTTACCTTTTATATGACAAACGAGCAAGCGGTAAAACGAAGTGACCGTTACTAAGACATCTGCTAGAAGTTGTCTACATTTAATGTAAAGAGAATCGGTTTTTAACTGTATCAATCAAATCGAATGCAATAATTTAAAGTCGCAATTATTTTCTGGACACAGCTCTTATTAGACCTTTAGAGCGAGCACACACCTTTGACTAAATAATCACAACTGTTGTGCGATTGTCGATTGTTTCGCAGCTAATTCAACTGTTTAGTTGCACAACTAAAATATCGTGTAGTGTCCGCACCTCTAAGCTCATAGAAATCAAAGCGAGACTAAACAGTTGTGTGATAAATTCCAATGTGCACACGCTCTTAAGAATGTAGTTTTTCAAAACATTTTATCAATACATTTTGATTTAGATGACACTTTCTTAAAGTAAATGTATTTTCAGGTTGCAAAACTCGGTTTCATGTTCCCCGTATACTGCACTATCTATATGCTGAACCCGGATTCGGAGTACGGCAAGTTCATGAAGAAACCATTCGTTAAATTCATCTGTCACAGCTCCTCGTATATGTTATTTCTTTGTAAGTATATTAAGACGATTTGACTATATTAGTCACCCCTTATTAGGGTAGGCGCCGAGCCCCTCGGTGGGGACGTATAGTGAGCTGGTGATGATGATGATGGTGATGGTGATGGTGATGATGATGATGGTGATGATGATGATGATGATGATATAAAGACGAATGCATTCTATAGAAGCCATAAAGGAACGCTTAGGGCAGTGGCCTTACATTGTTATGGTGGTTTTTTTTTTTCAATTAACTGCATTGATGTTTGACTTTCGATAATATTACGATTTCTAATACCATAGTGTCTATTCTTATATGTTCTATTAGTCCGCCAATTTTTTTTCAGGAATTGTCTTTCAAAGTCTTCTTTACTTTATTAGTAAACCATCAATGACAATATTATAAAGGTATATCTAAGTTCTTTTTGTAGCTCTACTTTCACTGGCGTCTCAAAGGGCAGAATATCTGGTACTGGAATGGTCTGGGATCCGCTGGCTTCAGGAATTAGTGGCTCATTGGAAGGCGCACGAGAGAGGCGCGCTGCCGGGCCTCATCGAGTTCACTGTCATCATCTTCATAGCAAGTAAATTTACAATTGTCAGCATGCATTTTAAGCTAAAACAACAAAATGAATTAGTGGCGACAAGAATTAATCTTTTTATAAGTACTTAATACTAACTTTTCAAGATTATCTGAATATTAAGCAAAAACTTGCACTCTTAGTTTCTGCTTAAGAGCGGGGGCACATCTATGATTAAACTATCGCACAACTATTGGGCGACTGTGTATTGTTTCGCAGCCAATTCAGCTGTTTATTTGCACAACTAAAAATCGAGTAGCTCATAGGAATTAATACGAGACTAGGAGTGCAATAGTTTGGAAAAGGTGTGCGCGCTCTCTAAGACAATTTAAAAATTTGTAAGCCAATTATGAAATCTTTTTGTACAAAATCATGTAAATTTACTCGTACATTTCAAGGTTTAATATGGGCTGAGATACGTTCGCTTTGGGAAGGCGGTCTTATGGAGTACGTCAGCGATCTTTGGAACATAGTCGACTTCATTACGAACATGTTTTACATAGCTTGGATCAGTTTACGATTCTCGTCTTGGTATATAGTACAGGTAAATAAAAATATGCTATTTTAAGAGCAGTTACAAGTAAAGGAGCGTCGGTGGCTCAGTGGTTAAAGCACTTGACTTGTAATCTACAAATCTTGGGTTCGAATCCCGCTGTACCAATGTGATTTTCGGTTTTTCGGTTTTTCGAATTTTCATATGTACATAATTTACCCGACGTTCTTACGGTGAAGGAAAACATCGTGATGCCTGCACATATCGGCGAAAAAATTCAAAGATATGTGTGAAGTCGACCAACCCGCAGTGGGCCAGCGTGGTTGACTATGGCCTAGTCACCCCATACTTAGGGTAGGCTCTGAGCCCCTCGGTGGGGACGTATAGTGAGCTGGTGACTAAGTTACAAGTATTTTGACATAGGAAAATCATAGTAATGTGTTTACAGCGAGACTATCGCGCCGGCCTCGATCCTTGGTACCCGCGCGAGAAGTGGGACTCCTTCGACCCAATGCTGCTATCAGAGGGTGCTTTTGCTGCTGGCATGATCTTCTCCTTCCTCAAGCTAGTCCATATCTTCTCTATAAACCCTTACTTGGGACCCCTTCAAGTATCTC
The DNA here is from genome assembly GCA_029286645.1 of Papilio protenor. Lineage (NCBI taxonomy): Eukaryota > Metazoa > Arthropoda > Insecta > Lepidoptera > Papilionidae > Papilio > Papilio protenor. The sequence continues at coordinate 2,178,535 of JAGSMZ010000009.1, forward strand.
TCGGGCGTATGATCATCGATATTATAAAGTTCTTCTTCGTTTATATGTTGGTGTTATTCGCTTTTGGATGCGGTAAGATTATTAAATTATTTTTTGTTGTCTTTTCAGTGAGTATCTGGAATATCTAAATGTTGGATAATCACATTTTGTTTCAGGTTTAAATCAACTTCTGTGGTACTACGCCGAATTGGAAAAGAACAAATGTTACCATACACCAAGTGGAATACCGGATTTTGACAATCAAGAGCGCGCTTGCTCTATCTGGAGACGATACGCAAAGTAGGTCATTTCTTGTTTCTTTAGTTCGTTTAATTTTATTATTATAAATAAAATTCTCAGATTTTGTTTTAAATCATAGTGACTATACTACTGTCAAGTTATCTAATTCCTTAGTTTAACTTGAACCAGAATTTAGTATTAAAAGTTTCGACTTTTTGGCTCCGAATAAATCATGTTATTTTTTAATTTCAGCTTATTCGAAACATCACAATCTCTATTCTGGGCGTCTTTCGGTCTGGTGGACCTGACAACCTTCGAGCTGACAGGCATCAAGAGTTTCACCAGATTCTGGGCGCTGCTAACCTTCGGCTCGTACTCCGTTATTAACATCATTGTGCTGCTCAACATGCTTATTGCCATGATGTCGAACTCTTACCAAATAATCTCGGTACGGCCTAAACCATAATAGACTACATTTATTCAAATTAGACAATAATCTTAAATTATATACGTGTCATTAAATTATCTTTCTTGCAAATTCTTTGGGGTTGCGATTTATTATTACTACATTATTTTAGCCGCTTTCTATGGAAGGCATTGGGGAAGCCCTATGTCCAGCAGTAAGCAGACAAAGGCTGATGATGATATTTGTCCTTCTCGATACAATGTTTTGCTGGGTACCTAAGAAATTGAAAATTCGGTTGATACACAATATTAATTTATAATAAAAGTTAGATACTGTCAGTAAAAACTTATCAATACTGTCTTGATCAATTCTGTCTATGCATTTGTTTACCTTTTATCCAGGAACGAGCCGATATAGAATGGAAGTTTGCGCGGAGTAACCTCTGGATGTCTTACTTCGAGGATGGCGATACTGTACCACCACCGTTCAATATTGTTCCCACTCCGAAACATTTCAAGGGCTGGATGGATCGCATCTGCTCTAAACGAGATCGGGGTTCTATTCTTGTAAGTGATAACATAAACCTCATACATTTAAAACATGTAGTCTTTCATATCACATCGTTCCTCCATAATCTTTATCTAATGCGTTTTGTAAATCAAGAACTTAAAATTGATAAGAACTTTAAAATGAATGGGTGTTTGTTAGTGTAGCTTAAACTGCGGAACGGATCTCCATGAAATTTGGCGTATATGTCCTCTACATCTCTACATAGTGGAAAAACACACACACGCATTTCTTTTGTTTTTTTTTTATAGTTAATCTTACTAATATTATAAATGCGAAAGTTTAGATGGATGGATGTTTGTTAGAATTTGTAGCCCAAACGGCTGAACGGATCTCGTTAAAGTTTAGAATAGATGTAGAGGATAGTTTGGTAGAATACACAGGCTACTTACTATAATTTTTTTAATTATACGCGGACGAAGTCGCGAGTAATAGCTAATCAGAAATAAAGGTAGAAGTGTTCTCTAGAGCAAATCTCGTGAGAAAGCTCGCGAAGGCCACGAGGCGGTGATGCGCGTGTTGGTCCGTCGCTACGTGACAGCTGAGCAGAGGGCGCGTGACGAGGTCGGCGTGACGGAGGACGACGTGATGGAGATCCGACAGGACATATCCACGCTGCGCTTCGAGCTAATCGATATCTTGCATAACAACGGCATGAAGACACCGAGAATCAACTTACAAGATACCACAAGTATTAATTTTTTACTACTCTAAATTTAATCAGTTTTTGAGTTGAAGAAAACAAATAAATACCTCATGCGGTATTAGAATTTGAACAAGACACAAGAACAAGAATCAACAACGGAGAGTTTTAATTTATGGCCACTAAATGCTAATGTTTCTATATGCTGAATTCTAAAAACAGTCACGATTTAACGATAAATCATAGTTCATACTAGTTTTTTTTTCCACTATAGTTGTGTTGGCTCATTTTTTTAGGCTTACTTAATTTAATGTTTCCTTGCAGTATCTGGCAAGAAAGGCAAAGTGATGGAGAGAAGAATTCTAAAGGACTTCCAGATCGGCATCGTCGAAGGTATCATAAAGGACGTCATCTCCAGGGAGAGCAAGCCTAAAGATGTGTTCAGTCAAATCGCTAAAGCCATCGTACGGAAGGGTAGCACTGAGAGGTTAGAAATTTCAACTTACTAGTGAACTCTTGTATGACAATAATCTTGCTGTTCTTCTACATATTGAGGTTGTTATTATGATTTTCATTGTTCACCTAATTATATAGATTAATAGATAATCGCAGATAATGCAAAATTTAATGTATCTCATTATTCAACAGTAAGAAACGTGACTGGAACGCATTGGTTCGCACCAACACGACACGTCGAGATCCGATCGGTAGAACTTCAGAGGCGGAGACGAGACGCAGCCGACAATCTCTCAGGCTTCATATCTTGGACAACGTGCAGGCCAGGACCATCGATCCACAGAAACTATTGGGTAAATAAACATCCAATAATTACTAAAATAAAGTCCTTTAGTCCAATCAGTCGCCCTGTAAAATATAAATTCGATAATTTTCCAAATGATTTAGTAAATCACGTAGAAGATATTGGTATTTAAGTGTAATTTAACTAAAATGAGTTAGTTACATTTTTAAAAGGTGCAATTGAAAGACAGTACGTTAATACTGAGAAGGAACAAACTTTATACTCTGTTATTAGAAAAAGGAATCTATTACATGTCTAGTATCTAGAGCATTAAAGTAATCTGTTTTCGCAGAGTATAATCCAAATCTATCTTCGGTGAATCCGACCGCAAGAGTTGCATACGCCAAGTTCATGAGGAGCAAGATAAAATCAGACTTCACGGAGAAACAGAAGAGAGGTTCACAGGGCGACGTCAGTCTAGAAGATGAAGTGTTTGAAGCTGCTAACACGACTGCCTCTAACAGAATAAGTGGTAAACAAATACTTTAAACCCATGATATAGAAAACCAACCATAACAATTCAACAGGCAGATATAACGTCTTCCCATTCTGAATACGCTATCTGCTAAACATCATCTAGAAAACCGATAAAATCCATAGTAAAGCCATTATTAGTAAGTATGTAGTCATTGATATTTTACCATAGTATAACACACTGTTACAAATATTACTGGAACAGGTATACTGGTTTTATGAAATATCCTTAAACATACAACCAGTCAAAACATTCATGAATAAATGAATTCTAATTTCGATATGAAAGTATACAGTCGAAACAGTTTTACGTTTAAAATAACTATTTGCATAATCAATACGAGGAACACAGTTTGTATTCTAGAAGATATACTAATACAAAGTATTCTGAAACACGAATATGGGATATATGAAAAGCATGCATTCGAAGTCCCTTAGAAGATATAGGTACACTAAATGTATTTCATTACTGGAAAAGCATTGTCGTATGAAGCGGTATGTACACATTTCTTATTCATATTTCTCTCAACATAACTTCCATCCATATCCTAATCATTATAAGTTTGTCACAATAACAAAATTATCACCAGGTAAAATATTCCGTACGAGAACACCGATTCCAGAAGCTTCAGATGATGAAAATATAAAACACACTGAAATTAAAGTTGAGGCCGACATCGAAAGTAAAGGTAATAGTAGTTAAAGTCATTTTCATTATGACTGATCTATTTCATATCTACCACGTGAATAACATTTATATAGTAATAACCTTTAGAAAGCTAGTATCCAGACGACTCAAACTACTCTTTGCTAGATACACTTTGAAACAACACATGAAACAGCATAATTGTCAAACAATACCTTTTCAGACACAGAGGCTGCAGTAGAACAACCAAAAGAAACAAAACATGACGAACCAACAACCAGTACTTCAAAAGAGGATACAACTGACAAAGCATCAAAATCATCAAAGGATCATATCATTCAAATAGAACCAGAAGGAGGAAGCCCTTCAAAGAGCTTATACATTACGAAAGAAGAAGATTCTAATCTTCAAAAACCATTACAACCAACGACAAGTAAAAGCGAACCTGCTGAACAAATTTTATCAGCTGCCGCTTTAGTTGCTGTAGCTAAAGACACGAAACCCGACTCTAAATCATCTACTACGGAATCCAAACCATCTACAGCGGAATCTAAACCATCTACAGCGGAATCTAAACCGTCTACAGCGGAATCTAAACCAGAGACATCGACGGAATCAAAACCAGCAGAATCAACGGAACCTAAAACAACAGCAAAACCAGAATCAAAACCATCGGTAGCTTTTGCAGAGGAACCGAAGACTCCTAAACCATCGACGAGTGCTCCTAAACCGGCCAGTAAACCACCAATGGGAGACAAGGGAAGATCTAAAGTAACAGGGAAAATCGTATCAGGATGGCTCTAGGTTTAAATACGAAAATTACGATCGACATATTAGTGAGACAAAAGCAATAACTATTATAGAATTATAACAGAAGATGATAATTACATCTGAAAATAGATTTGATTTGTGTCAATAAATTGAGAATTTAGGAATTTGATATTTTTCATTAATGTTGGCAGCTTGGAACATCGTCTAAGTCGCTGTGGAACACAATGTCATGTTTAACAGAGTGTAAAAGGATGCGAAGGAAGCTCAGCGTCCAGCTCAAGGGCAGCAACTGGAAATATTTAAATACTCCATACCAAAAGAGTACAGAGAACAGATAGATAGTTTCAATATTTACAGATTGAACTATATTCATTGATGGTCAAACGTTGGATTAAGGATCGTAATGACTTCGCGTTCAAATGTGTGATTGCAACACATTTGTGTCTCGTAAATTAATGAAAACTGATCTTTTAATATTACACTGGGTTTCTGAAAGATTATCAAAGCTACAACTCTGGATTTTACTCTGGCTTTCGTTTAACATTATTGAGGTCGCCACTATCGGATATCAAGAACAAGATGTTTTAATTGTTTGCTTTTATAATTCTTTCAGAAACTGGGTTTTATTATCTATACCCACTGACTGTCTCGTCACTATTTTAGCTTTTCACTTAGTTAATTATTTATTCCATTTACCTAGTTAATGTAGTTTTTAATGATGAAATTAGAAATGTAAGAAGTTTTGACTATGTTTACTTTTAGCTTATTTGCACGCTTTTATCTTTCCCATGTCTTTGTATTCTATTGTTTAGCCTTTCTTTAATTAATTTATTTGTTACCTTAGAGTAAGTTACTACTTTTTTCAGAATTTGATTCGTTTTAACTTTACAGGAAAATGCTATTAGCTTTATCAATATATTCTTCGCCCATAATTAAATTAACTTCTACTTCTTATTTCTATTTTTGAGTATAAATCTTTTCATTTCGTTTTCGTTTGCTACATACATCTGAATCTCATAAACCAGTGACGTCATCATCATCATCATCACCAGCTCACTATACGTCCCCACCGAGCCTACCCTAAGTTAGGGTGACTAGGCCATAGTCAACCAGTGACGTATGTTTTGAAATTTAAGATTTGTATTAATAAAATGAGTGCGTTATTTAATGCTTTGTTTTAAAATCTTATTTTTAAGTAGAAACTAAGATGACGCTGGTATCTGCAACGCTGCAATTTACTCGACGTTTTTAAACGTTGCTATGTTTAAAATATAATTGTTAACTGCCATTATTTTGCAATTATAATAATTTTGTTATATTTAGTTATATTTAACTAGTAGATTATATGAGAGTTTTTCACTTAGTTTAACACCAGGTACACTTTATTCATAGATTTTTGTATCTCTGAAGTTAGATTTGGAAATATGAGCCGAGCGGTGTGAGAGGAACAAATACATTCAAGATAACTAAGGGTGTGAAAGAGATAGAAAATATTTGCAGAAGTATTGTTAACTTCAGGGACGCAAAGGCGAAGCAGTAAACTTTAAAATCGCACTATAGTTTGTCAATTTACTATCGCCTTAGAGCTCGCATGCCTTTGACTAAACTATCGCACACTGTTGTGTGATTGTCGATTGTTTCGCAGCCAATTCAACTGTTTAGTTACACAACTAAAAATCGAATTGTGTGCGCACTTCCATATAGGCTCATAGGAATCAACGCGAGACTAAACAGTTGTGCAATAGTTTAGTTTTTGGTGTGCGCACGCTTTTAGATTTGATAATTCACGAATACTCTCTACAACATAGGGCCTATCACGAACATTTCGAAAAAGTTTTTCGTAACGTCATCGACAAAAATTGTATAAGGTTTTTGTTACACCGACAAATCTCATTCGAATTTTGTCGTCAACGTAACGAAAACTTTTTCGATAGTTTTCGTGATATGCCTCTGTTGTAAAAGTATTAAAAACTAGATTCTATATTTCTGATTTATGTTTGAATTAAGTTATTTTATTTTATTTATTTAATCTGTTGACATAGTATGTAATGTTTGATTACAATAAAATGATTTTCTTTTATGATTAAATCTCTTTTATTTAATTTATTATACAAAAACTTGTTACGATAAAATATAAAAAACGAAATAAGAAAGTATCGTTTGCGATTGTCCTCCGCTTTTAAAAAAATGTATTTTTATGGATTCATCCTAAATATATCTTATCATTAAAGTAACGACACTCATTGTATTCTAAATGAAAAGAATAAGAAAACATTAAAAGTGTCAAAAACCTGGTCTTTTTGTTCCATTACGTTTAGATACTCGTCACCACACCAGCGAGAAGCTACAAAAATATAAGAGCAATTTGTAAAATGCTGAATGTAGAATATTAAAAATATATTGTCTCAGAAATCCATACAGACATTTTTTTGCAAAATTCCGACTTCAAGTACGGTCGGCAAAAACGTCTTACTTTTATTACGAGTAAAAAAATGATGCATTTCTGAACCTCTGGACAATTTTTTAGGAAACTCCAGATATTCCAGAGAAGGTTATTCTCAACAGAATTTAAAAAAAAATATATATATATTTTGGATTTCAATGTAAAGGACTTTGGTTTTAACATTTAAAAATAAAACAAATGTGTATTCGGTAATAAATTTATTAAAACAAACCGTATTAAAATTTAAAGTTTACAAAATAAGTAAATAAGCATAAAAATAACTCGTTCCAAATGCTTTCTACGTAAAGAAAGCTAATAAGTATTGAACATAATTAGTAAGCATGATACCCCATAGAGACTCGTAATGTCATGCAATCGACTTCATCAATCTTCAACGTGTTCATCTTTACATTTATATCCTCTTCTAATTGAATTTGCGTCTGCAACAAGTAACGAAGGGAAGCGGTTGTCTCTTGCAGCATTTGCTGGAGTTTTTCCACACTGTATCTCAGCATTTCACACTCATAAAACAAAGATTGTCCTGCAGCATCTTTAACTAATTCAGCGGTAATTCTCTGAGCACGTCTACCAAGTCTCGTATGTGCTAATCCAATGTTGCCCTCTTTATCAGATAAAGCTTTTTGCAATTGCAATATGTTGTGTTGCATATTCGATATCTTTTCAGTTGTCTCTCTGTGCATATCTTCGAGCTTCTCTTTAGCGCTTTTCGTTTGCTTTATAAGCTCATTGAATTCGTGGTTACATTTATTGAAAGCCGTCCGGAGATCGTCTATCACTTGATTCAATACTGTCTCAATGTAAACTCTTATCGGTCTCGCACTGGTTACTTCTCGTGCTGCCTGTTGAATATTCTTATTTGACACTGCATTATATTCTTCTATAGATATATTTGCAGGATCTAAATTCTCATACCCTTCATATACAGAGAGACATAAATCAGTAGACTTCAATGACAATGAGCCTCTGTCAGAATCTATTGCTACTTGTTTGTATTGAAGGTCGCGGTCAAGAAGATATCGGATAGACCTCAATCGTCGCATTTGTTCATTCAGTTGTTCCAAAGTTCGTTTCAATAAACTCTGACCACCGAGAATGGCTGTGATCTCTTGTTGCAAAGCATTTTCTACATCATCTACTACTAAGTCGATTCCGATCCTACCCTCTCGCAATACCAGACATTTTCGACAGATCTCCAAAGCATTGGTTTGCAAAAAAGCCAAGCAGTCTTGAATCCTCGTCCTGAATACACTTAAGGCTTCCAGTTCATGGCATATTTCTTTTCTTTGTATTTCTAGCTCCTTCTTTATGAATTCGACGTCACCGATTCTTTCTTCGATTCGTCGGTCGGTGGTTGCTTTCATGATGGCGGCTTGCTCGGCAGTTTCCTCTCGGATCCTCTCCGACTCGCCCATGATCCTGTCTGCAAGCTGCTGCTGATCTTCTGTGTTCCTGCAGCGTTGTTCGTTGCTCATCCTCCATTCTTCTATAGTGAATTTAGCGCCGCGCGGTGGAATACATACTGTATTTTGTTCAGCCAGCCTCTTCGTAGCGATGGGGGCGCCGATAGCATGACGGACTCCGAATTGGGTATCAGTCATTGAGTAAAAAGCAAATCGAAAAATAAAATCTACAAAAAATATAAATGTTCCTATAAAATGTGAATGAGTTGTCAAAAATTGTCAAAACATTGTTTTAAAATAGATACATATGTATGTGTTGTTTCTATAGAAACCAAACCACATTTGTGCACATGGATGACAGTTCGATGAGTAAAATTAATTTAAGTATTTCCTGCTTTGTAAAAAATAGGCTATATAACTATTGCTTGTTTATGAAGAAAAAAAGTAGTTAAAGAGTTTTTCTCCTCTTGGTGCTCTATCCTTGATATTATTTCCGTTTCTTGGCCCCAGCAAAATACTATAGTAATCAAGATCTGATTTTTTAGTCACAATATAACGTCAATTTTATTTTTTGGTACTATTTTTTCATACAAACTCATCAAATGTTGGAAACACAATTACAGATTTTATTTGTCTTTTTTTGCTGACGTTACTTAATGAATATAACCAAGATTATTTTTCAAATATAAAAATCTTAACATGAATAAGGACATTAATTTTTACAGTGGTAGAGCCCGCTTTAACATCTTAGCACGAATGGGCCGGCACGCATACCACGACCACACAGAAGACAGGCGTGAAGTGAAAGCAATTTCGCGTTTCGTCTGATGAGTGTGGTGCCGGACGCCTAATTTGAGTCCCTTTCCCTTTCCACCCTTTTCTTAAAAGAAAAGGATGGGAAGGAAAAGTGGATTTGATGGTGGAGGAGACGCATAGGAAGAGGAAACGTCCTCTTTATGTGCGTCTCCTCCTCCGTCAATTAAGGGTAGGCAGCGCATCTGCAATTGCGGATGTTTATGGGCATCGGTCGCTTTCCATTTCTGTGGATTCAGGTGGCCGCTTGCTCGTTTGCTACCTCATATTATAAAAAAAAAACTTTTTTCTGGGGGTCTAGCACGAAAATTTTAAAAAGTGTTCCTAAAGTGATCGACAAAATTTGCATGAGATAGGACGCACTTTACGTCCAATAGGAGTACTGCACAAAACTATTACACATTTTGGCTCTATTTTATAGTAAGAACGCCATTTGATTAATCAATTTATTCAAAGACCAAATAAAATACAAACAGCTTACTTAATTGTAAGATATTACATTTATTAGTGCTAAAAAATACAAACAAACAAATAATTAAGTTGCAAATAAACTTAAGTTTACCATAAAGAACATATACCATACAAACAAAACCAAATTGTTATTTACTAAAGAACATAAGATGACTACAATTTGGAGGCACAGCACGAAAATTTGCTAGAAAGTATCATAACAATATCGACATTTATATTGTATATTTATTGGTGTACTCTATGCTGCGCAAAGATACTTTGTCAATGTTAAGTACACTTTCTCACAAATTTTCGTGTTAGACCCCTAATCGATTAATGTTTTCGCGCGGGTACTAGGATATCATATATCGAAAGATATTCCCGGTCTATCAGACATTCAAATTAGATATGAATTTAACGCTCTGAAACTACACGCTTATTATCTTTGCATTTCTGATATCCTAGTAACTATAAAAAAACAAATAAAACTAAAAATAAACATAAAGGTTTTGCCATTAACAAAAATTGTCAAATTAACAAACTGCTAGAAGAGTACAAAAACGTTATCTGTTAAGAGAACTAGCACGAAATTTTTTAGAGCAAGTATCGACAAATTCTTATTAGATTCATTGCAGCACAATTACAGTGCGTAACTAAGAAATCTCATACAAAGACGGTATTTTCTCTTAAATATTTCGTACTATGTCTAGTGAGACATAGTACGAAATATTTCGATAAAATGTTCGAGAAAATGTTGATAAATTAAAGAAAATGTCGATAAATTAACTTTGATTTCTAATATTCATAGCCATCCTGTTTTAGTTTGACGCTTGATAGTTTTAACTTCGTCAATTTTATTGATGGGTCGTAATGTCTTGTACCCTGGAGATGGTAACAGTTGCTCCGTGCTGGATGTGGAAGAGTGGCGTTTTGGCGAGGGAGGGGAGGCGGGGCACTGGAACAAGATACTAGAGTTCAAAGCTGCACGACTATGAATTGTACAATAACATGACAGTAAACACACGTCAAATTATTTTATACTAGCTTTCGCTCACGACTCCGTCCCCGCAGAATTTAAAAAGAAACAAATGCAAGTAGCCTATGTTTTCTTCCAGGCTATCCTCTACATCTGTGCCAAATTTCATCGAAATCCGTTCAGCCGTTTAGGCTACAAACTCTAACAAACATCCATCTAAACTTTCGCATTTATAATATTAGTATGATAGTTTAAGGTGACAAGCAAACGGCTACCGGAATTCGTCGAAATACAAAAGCAACCGCTGCTCATAGACATCCTCATCTATATTAATATTACAAAGAGAACAAAAATGTATTTTTGTATCTATTGATATAACTCAAACACTACTTGGCCGATTTTAAAAATTCTTTCACCATTAAAAAGCTATGTTATCAGTGACTAACTGGCTACATTGTTTTAATTACACTCGAGCGGAGTCGCGGGTAAAAGTTAGTCTAGACTAACATTATAAAGAGGAAAGATTTGTATTTTTGTATGTATTGATATAACTCAAAAACTACTAGGCCTATTTTAAAAATTCTTTCACCGTTAGAAAGGTAATTTATCTGTGAGTAACATAGGCCATGATTTTCATTAATTTTTAATTTCACACGGAAGAAATCGCGAGTTAGTTTTTGTATAATTTCTTAATCTTAAATAACAAAACAATTTCACTATTTTGGCGACTTTGCTAAGCTTCTACCTTTAACATAATTATAAAAAATATCTTTCATTAGAACTATAACTTACAGTTTTATTGACATCATGATCTGGTGATGAAGGTCTGGGTGACACTGGACGAGGTGGTGCAGTTTTTTCCGTCGCTTTCTTCTTTGGCGTTGGGGGCACCACTGGTCTGAGTGACGGTGAACTTGGTGCTACTTCCAATGATGGTGGTATTGGAGCCTTAAAAATACAAATATTTCCTTTTTATAATAAATCTATAGATATAGATATAGATATAGATATAGATATAGATATAGATATAGATATAGAAAAGCATTTTCATTAAAAGAAAATGAAAGAATATGAATAGAGCTGACTCTACATTTAATTTACAAAAAGAAAAAAAAAACACTAAAAAAAATATAGCCTATGTTACTGACAGATTACCTTTCTAATGGTGAAAGAATTTTTGGAATCGGCCATGTAGTTTTTGAGTTATTTCAATACATACAAAAATACAAATATTTCCTTTTTATAATAAATCTATAGATATAGATATAGAAAAGAATTTTCATTAAAAGAAAATGAAAGAATATGAATAGAGCTGACTCTACATTTAATTTACAAAATGCATTCATTTTCTAGAATCTAATAAACATGAAGCTTCTTAACGAATTATCAAATCATACTAATATTATAAATGCGAAAGTTTAGATGGATGGATGGATGGATGGATGGATGGATTGATGGATGGATGGATGGATGATGGATTGATGGATGGATGGATGGATTGATGGATAGATGGATGTTTGTTAGAGTTTGTAGCCTAAACTGCTGAACGGATCTTGATGAAATTTGGCATATACGTATGTAGAGGACAGTCTGGAAGAACAAATAGGCTACTTACTTTTGTTTTTTTTATTCCACGTGGACGGAGTCGCGGGCGAAAGCTAGTTATTAATATTTAATTATAAAATAACCTTGTTTATTTTAACTAGAATTACCTTAGGTTTATTCGGCGGCGGCGGCAGAGCGCCCTCTGCCGGTTTTATCTCAAGCGCCACTGGTCTTGCGATCGCCAGAGAAGGCATCTCTTTGACTTCCAAATCGGTCTGCAGAAGCAAAACATATTTAAACGAAATAGCCACTTTCATCCTGTTCTACACTTGTGTTGTCCTTTAGTTTTTTTTTTAAAAACATATTAAACGAAATAGCCACTTTCATCCTGTTCTACACTTGTGTTGTCCTTTAGTTTTTTTTTTTAATCAGGGGACCTAGCACGAAAATTTTCGAGAAAGTTCAATCGTAAACTTGTATGAGATTTGTTGGTACACTTTAAAGTCGATAAAAGCGATATACAAATGTATTTTTATCGATATCGTTTCAAAACTTCCTCGCAAATTTTCGTGCTATCCTCCAGTTTTATAAAAAAAGTTGGCGAACTTTTGACGTAGTTAGGAATATATAAAACAGGGTTGACAGAATTAATAAGATAAACAAACCTGATGATTAGGTGATTTCGGTGCGTCGGGAGCTTTTTTCTTTGATACTTTCAAAGTATCTTCGGAAGTTGGAGACATCTCGTTTCTTGAATCCGATTCTATAATATAACAATTTAGTAATTTACATACAGGTTTTCATTTATTTTACATAGAATATAAGCTTGACCAATTCAGTTAATTGTAATCTAATAGTAAAAGAATTTAAAAAAATGGCCTAGTTGTTTATGAGTCGTCACATAAAAAAATAAAATACTTCTTTATAACTAATATTAGCATTCGCGGCTTTGCCGACTGAAATAAAAATAGTACGCCTAAGTGTTTTTCCAAACATCTATGCCAAATTTAATCGAGATCCGTTCAGCAGTTTAGGCGACAAACTCTAACAAACATCCATCTAAACTTTCGCATTTATAATATTAGTAAGATTAGCATAGATGTGGTAATACCAAAATTTTATAATAATGATTTAACCTTACCTTGCAAAGGTTTTACAATCTCCGTATCACACCGAGGAGGAGCAGGAGACCCAGATCTTGGCAACGGACTCAAGACTATAGGATTAGGTGAAGTGGCTCGTGACACCTGGTTATAATAATATTATAAAACTAGTTGTTGCCCGCGACTTCGTCCACGCAATATTGAGATAAAAAAGAATCCTATAATATGCTAGTCTATGTCAGCTACCCTTCAGTGAAAGTCCGGTCGAAATCGGTCCAGCCGTTTCGGAGATTACCCGGAACAAACAAGGCTTGCGGACAGACAGACAGAACAAAAAAAATAAATGCGATATTCTTTATTAACAACGCAAATACAACATCTTCCCGAAATGAATTTTTCTTTTAATATTACAAACAGACACTCCATTTTTATTATATGTATAGATAGATTTTTTTTAAAACATATATAAACCAGCGCTTGACCACGACTCCACCTAAGTTAAGTGAAGACGCGGCCGAAGGATAGATATTTTGAGATAATACAGATTTCTTAATCCTTAGAACCAAGCTTAATTTCAGTACAAACGTTTACAAAGTGGAATTTTGAAATTTAACGAATTGATGGTGAATTAACACTTACTTTAGTAGGAGGAATTAAAACTCGCATTATAGGAGATACAGCTCGACTCGGTGCTGTGCTTGGGCTCAGAAATTCTGCGACCGTACCATCACCTGGGAAATAAAAGAAAATATATCAACATTTATCAATAAATAAATTTAAAAAAATTAAATCTATATCTATACTCTATACTAATATAATAAAGCGTAAACACACACTTCTTTGTTGCCTAAGATGTCAGCAATTACAGCATATTTTTGAATAATTATTTTTTTAATAAAAAGCCCTACACTTACGTCACGCTTTAGGCTATATATTTTCACACCATTAAACTTAGGGCTAAATATTTTGGATAAAAACCCTAATGTGGGAAAGAGACCATAAGTTGCTGCCAACATCAAGTAAGCAAGATTGCCAGGTTTGTCATGGCATGTCATTTTGACATTTGCTATTGATAATTTGACGAATGTAAACAACAAAATAAAATTTTCATAATTTCATGCGGATGAAGCCGCACGGGAACAGCTAGTATGTAATAAATATAGATCGAATTAACACAGAGCGTCGGTGGCTCAGTGGTTTAAGCACTTGACTTGTAATCTACAGTCTTGGGTTCGAATCCCGCCATGTACCAATGTGATTTTCGATTTTTCGAATTTCATATGTACATAATTTACCCGACGTTCTTACGGTGAAGGAAAACATCGTGATGCAACCTGCACATATCGGCGAAGAAATTCAAAAATATGTGTGAAGTCAACCAACCCACAGTGGGCCAGCGTGGTTGACTCTGGCCTAGTCACCCTAACTTTAGGGTAGGTTCCGAGCCCCTCGGTGGGGACGTACAGTGAGCTGGTGATGATGATGATGATGAATTAACACCTCAACACACTACAGCAGTAAGTACAAATGTACTCAAAGTACTGTTGACTAGGTGTCAATAAAAGTAAAAGTTTAAGTAGCCTATACGTTCCAAACTATATTCTATATCTATGCCAAACATGGAATATCGTTCAAACGTTTAGGAGATATTCTAACAAGCATCCATCCGAACATACAAACATTCGCATTTATAATATTAGTAAGAATACAAAGTAAAATATATGATTGTACGATTTTGAAGTACTTTAGACATCTTTTATGTCTGTTCGCGTGCGGATTCATCCGCATGAAATTATAAAAACTTTATTTTATTGTTTACATTTTTCAAATTATCAATAGCAAATGTCAAAATGACATGACATGACAAACCTTAGCAATCTTTCTTTCTTGATGTTGGCAGCAACTTATGGTCCCTTACCCACATTAGGGTTTTTATCCAAAATATTTCCCTAAGTTTAATAGCGTGAAAATATATAGCCTAAAGCGTGACGTAAGTGTAGGGCTTTTTATTAAAAAAGAATTAGTAAAAAATATGCTGTAATTGCTGAGATCTTAGGCAACAAAGAAGTGTGTGTTTACGCTTTATTATATTAGTATAGATATAGATATTTAACCTACCGATAGTATTTAAATTTTAGCCTTTCAGTGGCATAAACACATCACTTACCATGGCCTTTCCATGGAGACTTAGAGGCATCTGGTTGTCCTATCTCGGTTGATATATCCTTAATCAGCTCCAGTAAGGTATGTCCGGGTGGTAGAGGCATCTCTATAGGAGATGGTACACGAGAACCTTCTGTAGAATAAAAAATAGACTCAAATATAGTAACAAAATTTCAAACGGTGTAAATTTTCCCGCGACTCAGTCCGCATGGAATTAAAAAAAATCAAAAGTAAGTAGCTTACGTGTTCTTCCAGACTATGTTCTACAACTATGCCAAATTTCATCCAAATCCGTTCAGCTATTTAGGCTACAAACTCTTAACAAACATCCAACCATCTAAACTTTCGCATTTATAACATTAGTAAGATTTGTTAGTTTTATTTTTCAATCAGCTGTGTTTTAAAGTGATTATTAAATACCTGGTACAGGTGATCGCATAACAAGTTTCCTCGCTTCATCCATCGCTTTCTGAAGATTTTGTTGATTCTTGAACGACTCTCTGGTTCGACAGCGACCGATTTGAGTCCTGCATAAATTAAAATACCTCTTTTAAATAATTTACAAAAATTAAGTCAATGTGTCATTAAAATAAGGACTTCTCCTTATATTCCAAATTAACAATTTTACCGATTAAAATTACCATCATGGCCATTTATAGTATTAATTTGAAATAAGCAATGTTTCTCTCGTGGATTCTAAAGTAAGAAGGTACACAAAAACTTACGAAATCCCAGCACCAGCTAAAGTTCTGTCCCACATAGCGGTACTGGTCGAAGCGATCGCCATCTTGGCTATTCTCCTAAACCTGGACAATGCGGTCTCATGCTCCGGCCTCTCTTCATCATCCACAGGAGCCACGGGTGCTACTTGGAAGTCCTTCATTAACCGACGCTCCCAGATCTTCATGCGTTTTGCCAACACCGCTAAAATATCATGTAATAAACATAAAAGTAAAGATTTAGATCCCTATTCTAAACGACTACCAAACTGTTTCTTTAATTAAGAACCTTTTTTAGTTATTATAATTCATAGAAATACGCTAAGAGAACTATTCATCTGTACTTACTCTTCTCTTTCCTATCAGTAAATGAGACATCCATTCCATTCTTCTCGAAGACTTCTAGTAGTTCATATCTCAATGAAGAGACGTCTCCTTTTAACTCATTGATATCATCTTCTGTGACGGGATCATCGTCCATTCTTCTGTGCATTGCAGATATATAGCGCCAGACCACAGCTCGCATTACCGCTGTATACCTCACATCTAGTTCTTTCTCCTTCTGTTCCTATTGAAATTAATGAAATAGGAATATGTTATCGAACGGTGTAAGACTATCTATTTCGTATAAAGGTTTCCAATACAACACAACCATTAACAACATTCTAGAATGACTTACTTTCATCTTCAAACTCCTCATCTTGTCCTTCTTTCTAAGCCCCAACAGTTTGCAGAACAGTTTTGGAGTGGGGAATATATTAAATGGAGGTGGAAGAGTCGCACCCTCTTCAAAGTAACTCATCCATAAACGTGTGCGTGCAAACTTCCATTCCACGTCAGAATGTTCCTAAATACAAGAGAAATTATTAACTGACAAATTAAAATATAGAGAACAAAAGGCACAAATTAACGTAATGTCAGTTCAACACAAATTAGACATTCAACACATGGACATGAAATAACCAGATTGCAAAAAAACGTAACTTAAGTCTTACATTGGTTGTAGCAAGTTGGAAGGCTTCTATAAGTAGTTACGATCCAATTAAGGCGTTAGTAACCATGAAATCAAAAATTCGATAGCATTCAGGACAAATTTCCAAGATTTATTTTTATTTTACGTGAAGTCAGTCTTTTCTAATCTCAACCAAGACACAGCGAAGCAACAAACAGAATTGGATAGTAAACTAATCGAGCGACTCACATCAATCATCGCATAAGAGTTGGACATCATAGCAATAAGGAGGTTCAACAACACGATGACATTGATGACGGAGTACGATCCGAACATTAACAGACCCCAGAACCTGGTGTAACTCTTGATACCCGCCAGCTCAAAGTTTTCCAGACCAACCATACCGAAAGACGCCCAGAACAGAGACTGAGATGCTTCGAAGACACTGCAAATATAAAAATACATCAGTTAGAAGAAACATTGATCTTAAAAATAATGAATGTAAAGAACAAAATACCATATTACCAGAAATGGATATGAGGATTGTCGGTACTTCATTTGACCGTAAACGTTCAATTTTGTAGCTAATACACAATTATCTCTAGAATTTCGATTGTAAAGCAAACGAACGCATATTTTATTATATTTATTTTTAATACACACACTATTAAACTTAAAAAAAACTCAACTAAAATAACTCCTACAAAAAAAACATTGTACCAACTGCTACATAAAGTAAACTATTCTAAACAAACATAGTAATAAATTAATAAGCATGATAATCCATAGTGGCTCGTAAGGTCATGCAATCGACTTCATCAATCTTCAACGTGTTCATCTTTACATTTATATCCTCTTCTAATTGTAGTTGCGTCTGCAACAAGTAACGAAGTGAAGCAGTCGCTTCTTGCAGCATTTGCTGGAGTTGTCCCACACTGTACCTCAACATTTCACACTCATAAAATAAAGACTGTCCCGGAGGATCTCTGACTAACTCAGCACTAATTCTCTGAGCACGTCTACCAAGTCTCGTATGTGCTAACCCAACATTCCCCTCTTTATCAGATAGAGCTTTTTGCAATTGCAATATGTTGTGTTGCATCTTTGATATCTTTTCAGTTGTCTCTCTGTGCATATCTTCGAGCTTTTCCTTAGCGATTTTCGTTTGCTTTATACGCTCATTGAATTCGTGGTTACATTTATTGAAAGCCGTCCAGAGATCGTCGATCACTTGATTTAATAATGTGTCAATGAAAACTCTTATCGGTCTCGCACTAGTTACTTCTCGTGCTGCCTGTTGAATATTTTTATTTGACACTGCATTATATTCTTCTGCTGATATGCTAGCAGGATCTAAATTCGCATATCCTTCATAAACTGAGAGACATAAATCAGTTGGCTTCAACGATAAAGAGCCTGTATCGGAATCTATTGCTCCTTGTTTGTATTGTAGATCGCGGTCAAGAAGATATCGGGTGGATCTCAAGCGTCGCATTTGTTCATTCAGTTGTTCCAGAGTTCGTTTCAGTAAACTCTGTCCACCGAGAATAGCTGTTATTTCTTGCTGCAAGGCATGTTCTACGTCATCTACGACTAAATCTATGCCGATCCTACCATCTCTTAGTACGAGACATTTTCGACAGATTGTTAAAGCATTGATTTGCAATGACGCCAAGCAGTCTTGGAGCCTAGTCTTGTACATACTTAGGGCTTCCAGTTCCAGGCATATTTCCTTCCTTTGTATTTCGAGTTCCTTCTTTATGAATTCGACGTCACCGATTCTTTCTTCGATTCGCCTGTCGGTGGTCGCTTTCATGATGGCGGCTCGCTCGGCGGTTTCCTCTCGGATCCTCTCC